>JAFEMH010001264.1:0-503751 GCA_022495995.1 Adenophora triphylla var. japonica | reverse complement strand
TCTCCAAAATGGACCCCGTCCGATATCTCTTCGACAAGCCATCCCCTCGTCAATTTTACTAGCCAAGTGGTCATTCTTCCCGGTCGAAGTTCGACATCAAGTACATGGTCGAAAATCGCAACAAAGGGCAAGTAGTAAATGGCAGATCACCGGCCGACTTCCCTAAGCAATGAACTCTTAAGGGTCCCGATCCGCAATTTCCTGGGACGACGGACTCCTATCTTTTTCACTGACATACAAGCAAACTCGGCCGGGCAACTCTTCTTCGATGGGGCGTTCCAACAAGAAGGGGAATGGTATTGGAATGCTCCTCGTTTCGATCCCAAGGCCACGAGCACACTCCCATAGCCATCAAGTCGGAATCTTCTTTGAAATCGGCACCAAACAATGCAGTTGTAATACGAAGCCTCCGCGGCACCTGGCTCGGGAAGCCGCCTCGAGCGCAACATCTCGAACCGGATGTGGATATGGGAGACTCAAAGATTGATCATCAATCAAGCTGTCCAACAAATGGGAAGCATCGGTAGATTCTCGCCTTCAAAGTACCACGCGCATACGGGAGAGGAGCTCATCGTCAGCTTTCCAAGGACATCTCTTTTCACTATTTGCCAAGTAGATGCAGTGTGAAATCGCTCTGTTGTATGCCCTCGGCAACCTCGCTTCTCTTGTCGCAAATTCCCGATGGGAAAGGGGGCAAGAAAAAACCCCCTCGTACATAGTGCAGACGGGAAACACCCGCCTATTGCACATGAGATCGAAATAAAAAAGGAAACGATCGACTCCAACCCCCGGTACAATCAAATTTATCAAGCATTCTCCAAAGCGGAGAAGCTTCCTTCACAAATGAAGATGGAAAATACAAAAGAAGGGATCAAAGCCAAAACACATGATGGCATTAAAATGTTCGGCATCCCATTTTGTCATTCGGGGGTATTACATAAGCAAAGCCGCACCAAGGGCTACTTCCTTCTGTGTAAACAAAAGAGAAAAGCTAGAAGAGCTAACAACTGAACTTAAGTTCATTGGAAACTAGACCTGCGGTCCGCATTACATGAAATCCGCCCGAGCATTGACACACATCATTCTCCCTGTATTTCGGGATACTATCGGATATCACGGAAACAGACATCGCATCCAGCTATCTATCTCGAAGCCGCGACAAATGTCAACGGCCTTCCTCCAACCTCAATCACATTCCCTCCTCACGCTTAACTCTATCAAGCATTTGACTACAATTCTACGGCCTTTCGCCACATGGGGAATCGACGTCATCGGCAAGATCACTCCACCAGTGGAGCAATGGTAACACGAAGTTCATTCTAGTCGCAGCCGACTACTTCACCAAATGGGGGTGGTTTCGCATCGTACAAGGTACCGAATTCTAAGAAGGTGGCAGAGTTCATCCGAGAGAACATCAAGGTGGCCGATACCTGAGTGCCTGGGAACGAGATCATATCCGACACGGGACTCACTTCGAAGGAGACGCGACTCAACCTTCGACCCGCACCAATCGTGAGTCACACGTCACAAGTCTTCTCCTTACTGCACCACAAACCACCGGGCGCAGCAGGGAAAAGGCACCAACAAGACTCTCGCCATGATAATCGAAAGATGACAATCCGTGCAGGCTTCCGGATCGGCCCGAAAAGCTACATTTAGCCCTCCCTTGGGATACGTAACATCGCCGAACCGCCACAGTGGGAGACTCCGTCTCGTTTTGCTTACCTACGGAATGGAAGCAATGTTACCCGTGGAATTGGAAATTCCATCCCTCCGAGTCCTCTTGGAAATGGGATCAATGAAGCCGAATGGCTACAAAGTCGCTTTCACGACGAACTTCGCTTCTACCTCGACGAGCGTGCAGATTGAAAGTTTTCCATGGAGCACACTCGAGCCTACCAGAAAGCGTAATGGCTCGAGCATTCGATAGGAAAGTCAAGATCCGAGACATCGTAGAAGGCGACTTGGTGCTAAAGGAAAAGCTCTCCTACGGCACCAATCCCCTGAAAGTGGGAGCTCTACCCGGATGTGGGATCGCTTCGTGGTACAAAGAATCTTCTTCCTCGGGAGGAGCTACGAAGCTAGCAAGATTTGGATCGGAAACCCTTTCGTTAACCCCCGCGTGAACGCAAGCAAGTCTACGTATACTTCATTCGAGGAAGAGCACGAGTCGTAATCCTCACCTTTCCCCATACACACCGTTCCCTCGCAGAAATTAAAAGTGCTAAAAGAGTAATACCCAACCCGGATACATTCCCGCTAATGATCCAGTGCAAAAACATGGTCGCACTTCTTTTGTCTTTGCTTTTCTCAAATTCACCTTAAAGTGGGCTCGAACTACTGTGACCTCCGAGCCCCTTATGGGTCCAATTGTAAAAGCGGGGAACGTAGGGCAGCTCTATCATTGGTTCTGGCCTAAACTAAAAACAAATATATATAAAATGAAAGCATCAATCGCTTCTGTGTTTTCGAAAAACTTCTTTTCAATTAACCTACAAATCCATTACTATTAAAAACAATTACGTAGCTTCTGATGAGTTCAAGCATGGTCAACTCAATTGACTCGGCTACATCGCCTTAGCAAAACTATACAACTAAAACATTGGGAATCAATTAATGCGTGTTCGCAATGACTGGCAGTGGATACTCCGACAAAGAAGCGGGCCAACCTTAGTTCTCCCGTACTAGGTCCTTCATCCTTCTTCCCCTTCCCTTTTCCCCGCGACGAGCTTGCGCTCTTCTACCTTCAATGTAGAAATATTGACCAGAGGCCTTCTACCTCGGCTCGTGCCAGACTCCTTCCCCGACGCCTCCGGTCAACTCCCGCGTGGCTCGCCAACGCAGCCCCTTCTCTAGTTTCCTGCTTTCAGAGCCGCCTCGCTTCGAGCCATCATCCAACAAGCAGCCATTGGCCTCCCCGATCAAGCATTGGGTCTCATAATCAGCCGCATGTGCATCGCGCACGATTTATTCCTGTGGTTAGCTACCTTTTGCTTTTGGTCTCTCTTCTCAAGGTCGAGCCGTCCTGTGTGATCGCCAAGACTCCCACAGTACTCACTCCTGTCTTCCACAAAATAGACATCTACGTGTCTCCCCATACACTCTTCTATACCTGGCTTCGTATGGAGCATCGTTGCGCTGATACAAGAACAGCCCCTCTTCGGTGAAAGAGAACTCCTCGGGCAGAAAGCGGACGTATATTGCCCACCACATCGTGCGAGCGCCAATAACGTCAAGGATCTCCCTGATCAAAGCCAGAGATCCCACCTCGAAGCGTAGCAAAGATAACTCAAACCCGTCCACTGTGCACCTCCGGCTTCCAAACCCGTATCACGTCGCAGTAATCCAACGATGAATGTAGAAAGACGTCTCGAGACAAATTTCCCTCGGCACTTCCGACAACCAATGTACCCCTCCCCGAGCTGGTCCGACAAGTCTCAGAATCTCCAATGTGGGAAAACTCCACCATCGCAAGTGGATTTACATGAAAGTCCTGAAGCCATCCAGAGCTCCAGCCACCTCGATCTCCCCTCTATATCACTAGAGGGGATCGCCAGAGAGAAAGCATCTGCCAAGCTGTCACAAGACATCTGCACCTCTGTGCATCATCTCGCAGCCTCCCTTAACCACGGTAAGCATAATGGACTCCTTCCCACATGTATTTCAGACGGCCGCCATTCCGACCTACGCCCTGTGAACGTCCTCGCCCAAGACCACAACTAAGCACGACGATGTCCCCCCGCTCTCCTATGCTATGACCAGCCTCACCAGTTCCAGAGACATCGTGATGGCACACACCTGCAGACGTGAATGTGAACAAAGAGTAGCAATCGCGCAAGATGGGAAAGCAAATGCGCGCTCCCACGCAAAGAGACACGCTCCTCGCTCCTCCGCCCAAGAAATCTTTCTGTGCAGTTCCCGAAATGCTGCAACATACATCTAAGATTCACGCATCCCGTATGCTTCTCCAAATGAGATACTCAAGCAAAGACACTAGCTTCTCTCAACAAGGGCTATGCCACTCACAAAGATAGTGGAAGAACTAGCCGTTCAAGCCTCGTCAGTCCTCCTGCATGGCCCTAGGAAATCTTCAAATGTAGGAGTGATTGTCGTTGTACGAAAAAGCCGTATTAACGTTCCTCCGTACGTTCCTGCAACTTCGAGACACTCGCTTCTCAAAAAGATCCCAATCTCGGCATGTAGGCTCCCTTCCTTTTCAAAGCCCAAACACATTTCATCCCATAACAGCTTCCCTTCAAAACCCCTTGTTTCCGCCCTCTCGTGGTTCTCGTACCCACGATCGGAAAGTTTTCTTCCAAGTATCGCTTCTTGCATCCGAGACGACAACTTAGGGAAAGGGAGCCATGACAGAACGTGAAGAAAAGCCTTAAGAATTGGAAAGGAATTCAGCCAAATGATCAAAACAAAGGCGTAGTCTTTACAAATTGCAAAGCCGAAACCGCAATTTAAAGGAATCTGAAATTCACTCCTAGTCCTACGGATTCTCCTTGCTTGACCTGGTCAACTTCGCAGCCTACCAAGCTCCCAAATTGGAAGCAATTCCAAACAATCCCCTATTCACACCTTTATGAAACCAACGTGCCGCCCTCGGTTTCATTCAATCAATATCAATATTCCTTCCACTCCTGCCAGGTAACAAGGCAATTAATTAAATATTAGTGCATATAGGCTTAACTTTTGACCCGTTCAATTTTTAATGCATGTTTCATTTTATTTATTTTTTGATCAACCTACTTGCTTATTTGTCGAAAATAAAAGAAGGTAATCACTAAATGGAAGTGCGAAATATGTGTTCCGCCCACGGGCGTCTTTTTTCAAATACAATTCAAAGCAAATTGTTCCGATAATACATGCATTTTGTCTAAACAAAGCAAGAAAAAAGGAGGACTACTCCGAGTCCCGCTCGTCATCCGAAAGCACTCGACGCACCGCTCCGCCGCCGCCGATCCGCCGCAAATGTGAATTCTCCAAATTCCTCCAGTGCGAGAATACACAAAAGGCCTCCTACACGCATGCGAACTCGAGGACTCTCCCCTCTCGTGCCCCGAGTGCGAAGAAGAAGGAGCTCCAAATCCACTGCTCCGCCCGCGAACCGGCCAAATCCCCCGCGCAAAGTCCTCCCCACTACCGCTGGAGCAAAGCGAACCTCTCGGCCACTACGGCCTGGGCCACGGACATCCACGCTCCTCCGGAACCGCACCGCATAAACTCCACGAGCCTCCTAGCCTAGGCGGCCCACCCGGCCACCACCAAATTTCATAGCGTCAGTTTGTGCGTACGACTTTACACTCCGCGAACCAGAAGGTCATCGAAGACGAATGTAAAGTACGGATGCAACATTTGCGTAATACTACTATTAAAAGCGTAAAATCAAGAAAGTGCTCACCGAGGTGTTGGGATTCACCCTATACCGAGGTCTCGGCTCATCTGGAATCGGATCACCGCCGCTCGCGTGAGCCATCCAGCCTCATACGCCACCTAGCGCGTGGGATCGGAAGATCTGGGGGACCTCCAGTGACCTCGCCCTCCCTATGCCGCACCCGCGGGCTCCTCACCTCATCCTCAAGAAAGTATCATAGCTCTGCTCCCGCTATGACGTACTCGGTATAGTACACGCCTGTCTATACCCTCCAGCCTCCATCTAGCATCTCCCGAGGATGCCGCATGTGCATAGGAGGATCCACCTGCACCAATGGAAGGGACCCCGCCTACGCCGACGAGTCACTCCTCTCCTGCATACATAGCGTCCGCAATGAAGTCCCACCAGAGCTTCCGCCGCCGTGTAGTCTCGCTAGCAATATGAACGGCGACAAGATCGAACCTACTTCCACTGTGTCAATCGGATCCTCTCTGAGAACTCTCACAGTGGCCTCGAGACACCTCCTCGTACGCCGCTGCACCCACTGGGACGAGACTGATTCTTCGCCTTCTTCGCTCAAACCAAAGATGGCGGGTACAAGGGTCGATACGCATCCCTAATGTCCCACTCCCTTGGACCGAACACCTCATAGCACTGCACCTACCAAGCAAATGGAAAGTTATGTACTACAAAGCGTATACATACGAGTACATAAAAGAGGCAAGGAAGAGAAAAAGACATGAACTTACATCCAAGACAAAGTGAAGCACCAAGGAACTCTCCTCTCCCCGCGAGAATCTGTGGAATGATAGAGCTCGCCACCCAGCCTCCCCCACGCGAACCCCTCACGCATCCAAAGCATCCGTCGCTCACCCGAGCAAAAAGAAATGACAGATGTGTCGAAGTCGGGAACAAAGTCGCCGACAACGCAAACCAAATGAACCTCGAGCCAGGCTCCGCGGTCATTCTCAAAGATCCAGACAAAAATCTGCACACCCGTCCGCAGATGCCTCTCCATCGGCTCGCACCGAATGCCTAAGCCCCCGACATCGCTGATATCAAAACCCAAAGCCAGCCGCACAACCGCTCCGGGTATAACCGTCAACCCACACCCGCCGTGTTGCCATAGTCGGCAACCCAAATGATAGCGGCAAAATCCGTGGGAGTCACCGTCGCTCCCCATCTCGAAATGGAAAGTGTGGGTCAGGGATCTCACCAAGCACTCGCCAGTGGCGACATACATGGACTCCAGCTCCTGGCCGTAGCTATCGCAGCCTACCGCACCGATAAACCCTGCACTAATCCGAGTCAACTCACCACTCGCACTGGACTCCTCTTTCCCTCTCGAGCCACGTCGGAGAATCTCCCACAATGCTCTCACTGCCTCAAAGGCCCCCCGACTCTTCTGATTGTCGATGTCAACCTTCCCTTTCCCCTGCAGGTGAACAAGACAAGAGCAACATCAACAGAGTGCACGAACGCATGTCAAAATGATGCAATGCAATGACAATTCTCATTCGTTTCTTACATATATTTCAAAACATTTCAAAAACTCCGTCGAATTCGGAACTTTCAAAACATTTCGAAAACTCTGTCGAATTCGGAACTTTCAAAACATCTCGAAAACTCCGTCGAATTCGGAACTTTCAAAACATTTCGAAAACTCCGTCGAATCCGGAACTTTCAAAACATCTCGAAAACTCCGTCGAATCCGGAACTTTCAAAACATCTCGAAAACTCCGTCGAATTCGGAACTTTCAAAACATCTCGAAAACTCCGTCGAATTCGGAACTTTCAAAACATCTCGAAAACTCCGTCGAATCCGGAACTTTCAAAACATTTCGAAAACTCCGTCGAAACCGGAACTTTCAAATTCTTTCGAACATTTCAAAAATTTACTCCGTCCCGAATTAAAGCTACTTTAATTTTGGAAAATGCATCTAGACATGGAATTTTGCAACCAAAATTTTTTATGTCATCCACCCATGGTGTCAATTGAACTACATCCTAGTCAATTTCGACAAAGGTTCATGGCAAAGTCAAAAGCCCCAATTCAAGCACCAAAATCCCTAAGTTCATTCCTAATCAAATTTCTAACATTTAAAGAATGCACATTCTTAAAATTAATGGAATTTGTAGGAAGCTTACTTGTCTCTCGATCCCTCCTTTGGAGTTGTGTCTCTCCCTAGCCGGGTAGAACTCCGCCGGATTCAATGGATGAATGATGGTTCGAATGGTCCGAACTAACCGCGTTCTTTCTTTCGTCATCGGTCCTTCCATGACGAGCAATTGGTTCCCAATCACCTTCCATATCGATTTTCCTTCGCAAATCCGAGCAAATCTCACAATTTGGGGTGGATTTTCTCTCCTCCTCTCTCTCCCTCTCGTCGAAATTAATGGGAAAAAATGACTTCCCCTTCCTGCCTCGGCGCTAAAAAGGTCATGGCCACCCGGGTCAAAGTCCCACGACTCTTGCCGCACCAGAAATTTCTTACGCCACTTTGGCCCCTCGGCCTTATGCGCTTTCAATTTTACCTCTTTTGCCCCTCCCCCCCAAAGTATAAAATTTCCCCAGTTAGTTTTCACTAACGCCCGTCTCCGCACGTTAAATTCAATCGATTGACGCTTGACGTTCAAACGCTCAATCATGTCTCCGGACATTCCAGTTATGATTGCGTCTCCCGACGTTAAATTTTCTAATGGTTTTCACCATCATATATCCGCCGGCAGCTGCAATAAGCCCGAACCCCAAGGCACGAACGCCTTGCAACAACCCCTCTTCGGCCGTCCTCGTAAGCCCAAACATCTTTCAGCAAGTAAACATTCATCTCCCCGGCCGCGGGTCGTAAGCCCGACTAGCTTCCACCTCGGCGGCCATCAAGGTAAGCCTCGCACAACAATCCTTCGGCCATCAAGAGTAAGCCCGAATGCTCATCCTCACAGATTCTAAAGAAGAAACGTCGATCCTTCCGAGTTGTTAATAACGCCGGTTTAACACACCGTTCTCATCATTGCCGCCTTATCCCAGCGAGATAAGCGCGGCCGCAATAAGCCCAGTACTCAAGGCACGAACGCCTTCGTCCCAGGATAAGCGTTCCCTCGCAACTCCGGTTTGAGGCGCCACACGCCCTCGTATGTTCAGCAACTCCGGTTTGAGGCGCCACACGCCCTCGTCAGCATCAGCAACTCCGGTTTGAGGCACCACACGCCCTCGTCAGCATCATCAACTCCGATTTGAGGCGCCACACGCCCTCGAAGGTTACAAAAGTCCCAGGTTCAGACGCCTCCGAATAGTCTCGCTCAGGTCAAGGTCCCCACGCGCGGCCCTTGCACCTACGAACTACGATCGGCTTGATTCTCGCTCGGGATACGTAGGAATCCTTTCACTAAGGGTCCGGCCCGGGTACCGACCGCCCGGGTCTTTCAAAATAAGGCATCCCGATTTGGATCCTTATCTTTTTCAACGACCCCACCTCCTTCGGAGGAGACGTCGTGAGGGGCTAGCGTAAGTACCCAAATCCGGATCGTCAAAATCCGTCGGAAAGTTAACCGAAATCCGTTAGCGCGCTCTCAGGTTAACCGGAACTCGTTAAACTCCCGTTGCCAAGCCAACGAGGCGTCCGGGGCGCCCGTGCATCCCGAGCGTCGAAGCGTACTTAACACACATCATCGCACGTAAAAGTACGGCTTTCCCGAAAAATGCACTTTCGGCACTTTAGAGGCATTTCGGACATTTTCGGTGTTATTTTAAAAAACGGACAAAACCGGGACCAGGGAGCGAACTTCCACACCTTTGGTGAGTCATGGGACACGTGGCAGCCATGCCACAGCCCACCCATCACCCTTCAATCAGAAATCAAAGGGAAAAGACTAAAATACCCTGGTATACGATCAAAGTCCGTAGAACTCCTGTGCACATTTTACGAAATTGCCAAGAAGCCCCCTCAAAATTCCAAAATACCACTGAAAACCACGAAAAAGCAGTCTAAGTCCGTCCGGACTCTTACTGCAATTTTCACCCTATAAATAGAAGTGGTTGTCAAAGCCAAAAGAAGGAAGAAATTACTCTCAAAACTCACCTCACTCACGGCCCAAACTTATTTCACCCCTCCCGAGCTCCCGTTTTGCCTCGATTCGCGTGAAACTTCCGTATTTCGATCAAATACGTCCCTCATCGCTACGAAACACCATTTCAAACCTATTTCCGTGTCCCGTACACACCTTCCGAGCCAAAGGAGTCGACCCTAGCCATAGGTATAACTCCCTCTCTCTGATCTCTCGTTTTGTCTCGGTTTACGCGCCATTCGCTATAACCGTTCCGAACACCGTTACTGAAATGTAGACGCCTCCGTCTAACGGGGTCCAATACGTTTTAGCCCCTCGATCCTCTTCTCTTTCCGTAAGAGAAGTAATCACGGGTTAAAACGGCGTTCCGACCCCGTTCCGTTTACTTTTTCTGTCATTTACCATTCCGGATCGATCGATCCGTTGATCGTCATTTACTTTTCTTGCAACTTTACAACTCCGAGCCGTTTTGGCTCGTCGATCGTCATTTACAATTCCGGAACGTTTGATCCGTTGATCGTCATTTACTTTTCTTGCAACTTTACAACTCCGAGCCGTTTTGGCTCGTCGATCGTCATTTACAATTCCGGATCGTTTGATTCCGTTGATACTGCTTTAAATACTGTCATTTACAAAGTCCGACCCGTTTGGATCGTGATAGTATTTATCTTTCAAGAAATCAGTCGCAACTTTGATTCGTCGATCGCATATCATTTAAAACGCTTTTTCCCGTAAAAATCGTTAACAATGTAATGCCCGGTTCAAAACCGGAGTTCGTCCTTCGAACTCTCTTTCAAAACGCGCGAAATGACGTTTGGCATCCGAACGCTCATCTTTCAAAATAAAAGCCGCTATTTGACATTCAAAATCATTTAATACGCTTTTTTTCCCGTAAAAATCGTTTACAATGACTCGCCCGGTTCAAAACCAAAAGTTCATCATTCGAACTCCTTTTCCAACTCAAATCGACGTTTGCCACGCAAACGCTCATTTTCGTCTCAAAACCAACGTTTGTCATTCAAACGATCGCTTTTTCAAAAGATCACCTAATCAACGTTTGACATTCAAACCAAGATTAAGCTTGTCATCCAAGCCCCCATTTCAAAAACACACACACACACACAATTTCGAGAAAGGTAGAAAGACTCGTCATGCGAGGCATTTCGGGTGATCTCGTAATACTCTTCCCGAAACGTAACGTGACCTTGGAACCTAACAATCTCTGGTACTAAATAGCTTTTTACTCGTTTTTGCTACCAATAAAAATGACCCCCGTTTTCAAAGCCTTTTCCTAAGTTTTTGCTACCAATAAAAACGACACCATTTTCACTAAAAGCCGTTTCTCAACGTTTTGGGCTCAAAATACAAAAACCGCGTGGCGACTCCTCATTTTTTCCTTCCCATGAAGCGAGGTCTCAGACACCAACCCTCCGCGAAAGACAACCGCTTTTGCCGCGCGCGAAATCCGTGTAATTTCAATTCCCGCCTGGAGGAATTCAGAGATTATCTGTTCTCGACGGATCCGGTTGCTGCGGAGCAGTGCATCGAGTGCTCGGATGACGAGCAGGACTCTGAGTAGTCCTCCTTTATTGCTTTTTTTAGACAAAATGTATGTATTGTCCAGAACAATTTGACTTGTATTTGAAAAGGCGCCCTTGAGGCGAAACCTGTACTTTGCACATCTATTTAGTGATTACCTTCTTCTATTTTGGCAAGTAAGCAAGTAGGTTGATCAAAAAATAAATAAAATGAAACATGCACAAAAAATTGAACTGGTCAAAATTTATGCCGATATGCACTATTTTTTTAATTAATTGCACTGTTGCACGAGCCCGGGGCGGAAGTGGTGTTGGCAGTGGTTGATTGAAACCTTGGGAGCACGCAGATTCAAGAAAGCATGAACAGGGCTTGGTTTGGAATTGTTTCCAATTTGAAGCGGTAGGCTGCGAGTTGACCAGTCAAGCTGAGAAAGAATCCGACCAGGATGAGAATGAGTTTCCAGAATCTTTTAAATTGCAGTTTCAGCTTTGCAATTTGTAAGAAACTGCGCGTCTGCTTTGATCAGTCAGCTGAATTCCTCTCAAATTCCTAAAGGTTTCCTTCACTTTTTTCATGGCTCCAATTCCTAAGCTATCGTCTCGGATGCAAGAGCGATACTTGGAAAATTTCCAGTCGTGGGTACGGAACCACACGAGGCAAAACAAGGGGTTTTTCGAGGGTTGTTACGGGATGAAATCTGTTTGGGCTTTGAAGGAGCTCGTGCCAGATTGGGATCTTTTGAGAGCCGCGGCTCATTTCTGGGATGTACGGAGGAATGTGTACAACTTTTCGTACAACGAAATCACTCCTACGTTCGAAGATTTCCGGCCATTTTGCGAGGACCTGAGACGGAGCAGCTAGTTCTTCCTTATGCGGGTGGCATGGCCACTGTTGAGAAGTTAGTGTCTCTGCTTCGTATCTCCGCTGGAGAAGCATACGGGATGCTGATATTGAACACAGACTATGTCGACATTTCGGGGCTGCCCGATAGATTTGCTGGTGTTGAGGGGAGCGTTTTCGCGTGGGACGCGTTTGCTCTGTGCGCGATTGCTACTCTGTTCACGTTCACATCCCTGGGTGTGTGCCATCACAGTGTACTGGACCTGGTGAGGTAGTGCCGAAATGGAGGAGACATCGTGCCTTTGGTCCTGGGCGAGACGTTCCTGGGTATAGGTCGGATGGCGACCGGAAGCCGATACATGTGGGGAGGGAGTCCCGCTATGCTTACCATGTGGTTGAGGGAGAGGTTGCAGATGATGCCCGAGGTGCCAGTGTCTTGTGACGCTTGGTCCTTTTCTCGACGTCCTCTGGTGATAGGGGCAATCAGGCTGAACTGGAGCTCTGGATGTCCAGACTCCGCACGCATCACTTGCGATGGTGGGTTCCTCACTGGAAGTTACAGACTTGTCGGACCACTCAAGGGGGTCTTTTGGTTGTCAGAGTACCGGGGTTGTCCCAGACGTCTTTTTACATTCCATCCTTGGCAAGATCTTGACCCGGCATTGACTATGACTTTGACTTACGCAACATATGCAATGAAGTTCAATGTGACACTGTGTCATCCGGCTTTTACCGCCCGACCTATGCCTATTATCTTCTCGGACAATGCCGAAAAGTCAAAACGTCAATCGCGCAAGCGAAACTCTGCCGAAATTCCGTTAAGGCTGAAAGACGAGACTTTCAAGGCATTGCCTTGACCATAATCCGCATCGCTCGTGCGTTAAAAGTTCCTATGACCCACTAGACCCATTAGAAGCGTTCTTCTCTCTCGGTCGGTGGGATCCGCGTGCCCTATAGGACCCTCGCTCGGGGCTGTCCACCACAGGAGGTCGAAATACGAGGTGGAATACGAGGGGCTTATAGACGTAGTGACGGAGCCCACTGATCCAGGATCTAGAGTAGTTGCGAAAAAGAAGGGCAACCCCTTTTCCAACCAAATAGAAATTAATAAAAGACACCGTTTTAAGTAAACTGGAAGATTCTTAATTTGCATATTGCTTGAGCCTTCAGCCTAAACACCTACCCCAGAGTCTAAACCTCTCCTATCCCTTTCCCGCAGCGAGAAAGAAGTGGGTGAGAATACCGGGTCAGCGACTTGTTAGCGCAGAATTCTCAAATAGCTCGCCAGAGTCCTCAGTTTTGTCCATCCCAGTGTCAAGAATGGCCAATGTGATAATCAACAATGGTAATAACCAAGTAGTTGTAGGGGTCGTCCCAGCTCAACCCAGACCCCACATCTGGTATGACGTGTGTGATTGTGATGGTTGCTTAGAAGATGCTTATCAAGATTGGATTAACGAGGATGCTCCTTCAAGAAAGAAGAAGAAGAGGAAGTCCATGCAACAGAAATTGAAGGAAAGGTATGAAGCAGGAGACAAAAGTGTGGGAACCCTAGGAGGGCCCTCTGGCAAATTTGACTATTATGTCAGTTATGCCAAGGAGCCCGTCAAGGAACCGGTCATCCAAAACACAGTCCAGCCTGACACTCCTGTCGTCATTGACCCTCTTGAAGCGGAGAACTCTGAGTTTGTCGCCATTGTGAAGTTCAATGAAAAGCTAGCAGATTTGGAAGCAGAATATAAGACTCCTATAGAATACATGGTTAATCAAGGTAGAATCAAAGTTTCTCCCGAAGAAGACTTCATCAGCATTATCCAGGCCAACCCTCCTGTTGGCTACACCGACAAGCTTGTGATATCAAAGATCGGTAAAGAGAAGATGACTTATCAACAGTGTATTGACAAGATGAGCCAGACCCTCCAGTCAATGAGTCCGGTTGTTACGGACGAGCTCGCCGAGAAATTGCATCAGGCTTCTCTGAATCCCCACACCATCTTTCCAAGGTACGGGCCTACGAATGATTTTTGACAAGTTTTCGATCAGTTCGAAGTTTCCACCTTTCTGAGGAATGCTGACAAGACTGCTACTCCCCAGGGCGACAGCAGGAAAGAGTAAACCCCAGTCCAACCCGTGTCAAACACTTCGAGTCAATAAGTAGTGTAGGGTCCAGAGTTGTTAATGTCAAGATTCAGTTGAGTCAGGAATCTTTGAGTTCCAGTCCTCCAAGTCATCCGAAGGCCTCACGCCTGAGGATTATGAATATGTAGCCAATGTCATATTTCCTTTCGCTTTAAATGAAATGACAGATCTTTTTGAGTATCTCCTTATTGCCAACATAACAAATGATAAATTAACTAAAAACTTAACAACAGTTAATAATGAATCATTTGAACAAGATGCAAACACACTAAACGAACTATACATTAAAGAAATCTTTAAGCAGGTTACAGACAAAGAGGAAAACCGAGCCCAGTGCCGAGGAGGTTTTGACAAGTGTTAACTTGGAGTGCGTCGAGGAACCTAAAGAGACACGAGATTGGGAACTTCTTCCGGGGGTTGAAAGGGACATACTGGTCAATCTGCTCAGAGAATACATGGACGTGTTTGCATGGTCATATAAGGATATGCCGGGGCTAGACAGTTCAATTGTGGAGCACAGAATCTCTCTAGCACCAGATGCTAAGCCAGTAAAACAGAAACTGAAAAAGATCAAGCCCGAGTGGTCTCTACAGGTCAAAGAAGAGATTGAGAAGCTACTGCGGGTAGGATTCATCCGGTTCATCGAATATCCGACATGGCTATCCAACATCGTATTTGTGACAAGAGCGATGGGAAGGTGCGGCTGTACAATGTGGCAATTTTGGGATACGAACAAAGCCGGCCCCAAGGAAGACTATCCCTTGCCAAACATAGAGCATTACGGTGGACGCCACTACCAACACGAAGTCAAATCCTTCGTTGATGGCTTTCGAAGCTACAACCGGATCAAGATGGCCGAGGAGGACCAAGAAAAGACGGCCTTCACCACACCGTGGGAACGTCTTTGCTATACAGTGATGCCATTTGGGCTTAAAAATGCCGGGGCTACATATCAGAGGGCAGCGACCGCACTCTTTCACGACATGATCCACAAAGAAATTGAGGTCTATGTCGATGACATGATAATCCACTCCAAAGGCGAGGATGGACAGCACTTTGTCGACCTGCGAAAGTTCTTTGAGAGGCTGAGACAGCATTCCATAAGGCGAACCACACAAATACACCTTTGGATTGACAAGGGGAAAAGTGTTTGGGTATATGGTCACAGAACGAGGTATTGAAGTCGATCCCCGAAAGATCAAGGCCATAATGGACATGAGGCCACCTCGAACTCAGACAGAGGTCAAAAGCTTTATGGGTAAACTACAGTACATCAGCCATTTTGTCAACCAGCTGATACGACAGTTGGGGCTATGCTTGCTCAGGAGAAGAAAGACTCTCGGGTAGAAATGCCATTTACTTTGTCAGCCGGAAGCTGCAGGGAAGCGAGCTCATTTACTCAGCATGCGAAAAGACTTGTGCAGGACTGGTCTGGGTAGTCGGAAAGCTGAAGCATTACATGCAAGCCCACTCTGTGAACTTGGTCTCGAAAATGGACCCCAACAAGTACATCTTCGACAAGCCTTCCCTCTCGATGCGCTTAGCAAAGTGGTCATTCTTCTTAGCTGAGTATGACATCAACTATGTGACGAGAAAGGCCATCAAGGGTCAAACGTTGTCAGACCATCTGGCAAACTTCCCTAGTAATGAGGACCGAGGGCCTGAGCCCCAATTCCCAGATGAAGGGATCTTCGTAGTTGAGCCTGAGAACCGATGGCAGCTTTTCTTTGACGGAGCTGCTAACAAGAGAGGAAACGGCGTAGGAATGCTACTGGTCGATCCAAAAGATGAGCACACGCCAATATCCCTCAAGTTGAACTTCCCTGCCACGAACAATGTTGCCGAGTATGAAGCTTGCATTGTTGGTCTGGAAGCTGCCTTAGAAAGGAATGTCAAGGAGCTCGAGGTTTATGGAGACTCAGCCCTGATCATTAACCAGGTCTCCAACAAGTGGAAGACTGTGGACCCTAACCTTCAGAGGTATCATGCCTACATGGAAGAGTTGATTGAGAAGTTCAGAGAAGTGACCTTCCATTACCTACCCAGGGAAAAGAACAGATTCGCAGATGCCTTAGCCACTCTAGCCTCATTGGTAGAGATTCCCGAGGGAAAGGAAATAAAGCCATTCAGAGTGGGTAGAAGAGAAGCCCCGACTTTCTATTGCGAAATAGACTTGGGACCCGAGCCTACCAGAGGCGAATGGCCAGGGCATTCGACAAAAAAGTCAAAGCCAGAGACATCAAAGAAAGTGATCTAGTGCTGAAAGTGAAGCCCCCCACCAGAGACAACCCCCTGGGAAAGTGGGAACCCGTTTGAATCGACCCGTATGTGGTGCAGAAGATACTATCTGGAGGAGTTATGAAGCTTGCGGACCTGGACGGCAATCCTTTTGTCCACCCAGTCAACGGTGATAAGCTCTGAGGTACTATGTCTAAAAAAAAAGAAAAAAATAATATATAAAGAAAAAAAAAGAAGAAGAAAAAAAAATCCTAGTGCAAAAAGAGTAATGCTCAGCTAGGCTGAAAACTCAAAAAGGGCGGTCTAGGCAAAAGACAGGGTTGCACATAATAATAATAAAAAAAAAAATCCTAGTGCAAAAAGAGTAATGCCCAGCTAGGCTGAAAACCCAAAAAGGGCGGTCTAGGCAAAAGACAGGGTTGCACATAAAAAAAACAAACAAAATAAAAAAAAACAAAAAAGCAAAAAATCCCGATAGTTCACCAGAATGAACTACGAAGACCTGAGCCCCTTTGTCTTTCTTGTAAAAGGGAAACGTAGGCAGCCAGCAATGGTTCGGTCTAAACAATAAATAAGACATCAAAATTTACATGAAATGTGTCTTAAATAATTTCTAAGATAAATATCTCTTGTTAATTACAAGACGGATGGCCTAAGCGATGATGCCACGTTGAAACAGCGGAGGTGGAGATAGAATGAGCAGAGGGAGTGGGAGGCGTCCATTCATAGATGCCCGAACTAGAACTGCCTTCCAGAAGAGTGGCTCCCGTGCGAAGATCCTTCACAAGAAAAGTGGACGGTAAGAATGTGACAGAACAGTTATTATCAAGGCAAAATTTAGAAACAGACAGAATGTTGCGAGACACAGAGGGAGCACAAAGGACATGATTAAGAGAAAATTTAGAAGTGGGAGTCAGAAGAGAGGTGGAACCAGTGTGAGTGATAGGGAGGCCGGATCCATCACCAATAAGGAGTTCGTCAGTCCCATCATACGGTGAGTGAAGAGCCAGGTTACGAGATCGTTGGTTACATGGTGAGTGGCTCCACTATCGAAAAGCCAGGGTTTTGGGTGGTGGGTGGTAGTGGCGGTGTGGGCACTGGGCTGATGGGTTGAGGTTGGGCTGCTGTTGTTGGGTCTTTTGTGTGGGGGATTTGGGAATTGGGCATTGGGATAGACTTGGCGAAAGGTGTGACACTGGGAAAGAAAATGACCATCACGGCGGCACCATTGGCAGCGGCCTTTGTAGGGTTGAGAGGATGAGTTGGTGCGAGGGTTGAAGTTGGGAGATGAATTTGGTTGGTTGTTGGATGAGCGAGGTTGGTTTCTGGTGGTATAGTGACAACCACAGGAAAGGTGGGTGTGGTTTTAGGTTTGTTTTTGAGGGTTAACTCTCGATTGATTAGCTTTTCATGTAGCTCATCAAACGTGATTGGGGTTTCTCGGTTCTGGACAGCAGAGATGACACTTTCATAGTCAGGGTCATTGATTTGGTCGAGGATTTTGTCAATGAGGTCATCTGGGTCAATGGGACGGCCTAGGGAGGTTAATTGGGCTGCACAAGTTTGGATATCTTGCATGTATTCAGTTATGGATCGGGTACCCTTTGTGATGTTACGAAGGTGGTCTTTGATCTGTTTAATGTGGCCTTTGGAGGAATTGACAAAGGTTTTGGCTAGGGTGTTCCATGTGGCTAGGATTGTGAGACAGAGAGATATGAGGGGAACTAGAGATGGTGATAGAGAGCCGACTAATGCACCAAGGAGTAATTTGTCCTGGAGAAACCAGGTTGTGTATGAGAGATTGGGCACGGGCTGTGGTGGTGGAGGAGGCGGGGCTGGTGGGTTCTCGACTGGGTCAGTGGTTGCGGCAACGGTGGCAGTGGTGGGGGGAATGGTTTCAGGGGGTATTGGGTGGTTGCTGTTGATGAAGTTACGAAGGTCTAGACCTATGAGAGTGGCTTCAATTTGAAGCTTCCAGGCTATGTAATTTGTGTTTGTGAGTTTGAGGACATGGGTGAGAGAGACGGCAATGAGAGGTCGGGTAGGCTCGGCAGAGTTGGGAATGAGGGTGAGATCAGTGGTGGCCATGGTGGGTTGCGGCGGCAGCTATGGGGTTTAGGGTTTTTGATTGTGAAGCTCTGATACCATGATGAACAGAGAAAGATTGGTGAAAGAAGTCTTGATATTATTGATGATAATAAGAAATATATATACTTGTACAAGAGCCCTATTCTAGGTATAGGATTACAATGAATAATTATCTAAATATAACAAGATATGTACAAGATAAATAAGGGAAGTGTATAATTCTAAGTAGGGGAGATATTAGGAGGATCTTTATCATTATCAGGAAACAACCCAAAGTGGCACTATGGGCTGCCAGTGAAGCTCAAGTAGACTGCTAGGTGATGGGGCATGTGCAAGAGTCCATTTGCGCAAGCAAAGATGATGTAGCACATGGATCAGCAATGAAGTTTTTGCTGGCGAGGTGCCAGCCTCCTTAGGAGCCAGGCGGCCGCCTCAAGAGAATTGGAATTCAATGAAGTAGCTGTTGGAGTCGCGCCAGCCTCGTTGGGAGCCAGGCGGCCGCCTCAAGAGGTCCGCACGGACATGGCATTGTTTCCAAATCTAACACGTGAAGTTTCAGGAAGCTACATGATTTGTTTTGTTTTAATTATTTAGTATTCGTCTATCGTTATTATTTATTTTATTATTTTTAAATAAGTCATTAAGGTTTTATATTTTCCTTTATTGATTAGTTTTTCATTATTTCTGTTCCTTTATTTATTAGGATTTGCGAGTATAAATAAATTGCTAGGGATTTTGTAAGGGGGGATCTTTTTATCAATTAATTTTTTTGCTAGTTTGCAAAATCCTACTCCTTGTGTGTTTATCTAAGTCATTAATTTGGCTTGCAAAATAATCTTTTAGGAGGTTATTGTTTTAAGGAATTGCGAATCCTTGCAGAAGAATTGGTTTAGGCCATTCTTGTTTATCTATTCCGCTTCGTTTTATATCAATTGGTATCAGAAAATGACGATCCTTGGAATATGGCCAACGATGGAGAAATCACCTTGAAGACCATTCTCGATGTTGTAAACGCCATGTTAACAGCGACTGCAGAGGCGGCTAACCGTCACGCAAAACTCGTGGGGGCTTTCGGTCGACTAGAGGCTGCATTGAACGATGGTCTTCGTAGTGAACAACCAAGAAATCGAGGGGCTCGTGGGGACAATATCCACCACAGAGACCCGATTGGCGGGGATGTTCATAATGATAGAGAAGAAGAGGCCAGGATAGCGCCTCCTCCGGAACAACGACCCGGGCGGATATACCGTTCTTCACCGGGGAATTAACTGCGGAAGAATTTGTGGATTGGCTCTCTGAAGTCAAAAAGTTCTTTGTGTTGATGAGAATTGAAGAGGATAGAAAGGTACCTTATGTTGCTTATAAACTTCGTACTAGCGCTAATGCATGGTGGACGCAATTGACGAGACATTGAGCACGTAGTGGTTGACCCCCAATTACTCGTTAGGAGGATATGAAAAGGGAATTAAGAGATCATTTTCTACCTGACGATTATAAGCAGGAATTTTATCGAAAGTTTTTGAATTGCAAGCAAGGGAGTCGAACGGTCGATGAATACATCTTTGATTTTCATGCAAGCAAGGGAGGATATGAAAAGGGAATTAAGAGATCATTTTCTACCCGACGATTATTGAACTGGAACGAGAGAAAATAGAGCATTTGAAAAATAAATACTTTATGAAGAAAATGTTGGCCAAATCAGCTTTACTTGGAAAGCTACTTAAAAAGGCGATGTTGTCCCCTGAAGAGGAGGAGATGAAGGCACGTTTGACGAGCGTGTTGAAGGATTTTTAGTCGGTTTAAGTATGCTTTCTTTAATTATCGTAGTGTGATCTTTCTTAATTCAGTATTGTGTAATGTGAACGAATAAAAAAAACTAATTTATATCACTAATTTATAAATAAAATAAATATTTTATTTATTAATTATAAACATGTTTTGAGCGAAAATTTCGCTCACCACTGCAGGATATCAATTTCTGTGAGTGAAAATTCGTTCAAACACCAGTTTCGCTCATCCGATGAGCCAAAATTTCGCTCGCCATTGTGCATGCTCTAAGAGAGCATAAGCCGTCAACACCTTAGCACAAGGATACTTTGGTCTAAAATATTCATAGGGACGTTTGAACATTTTGAAAAATTCTGGTCCGTTAGACATTTTGATTACACTCAAGGACACTAGTTTTCTTATTTTGAGTTGTTTTTAGGAAAACCCAGTTTTTTCTAAAAATAGAAAAACGGATTTTAAACCAGCGGCTAGAAACCAACCAATTCTTTCTTCGGATAAAGCAGTACAAAAATCTTGAAAGCTTGATTGGAAAATTTGGATCTTAGACCAAAAGAATCAAGTATACATTATACCACAGATTCAAGTATTCATTCTACTCCATACTAACGTCCAGGGGCGGATCCAGGAATTCCCGGAGGGGGGGGGCAAGATTATACGGGGGTTCGGGGGCAGCGCCCCCGAAAAAAAAAATTTCGGGTCGGACAAGTAAAAAATGGGTCGAATCCATGAAAAACAAATAAATAAGGAAAAATGTCATAATATTTCATACACAAAATCATGTTCAAATTAGTTCAACAGAACGGGAAATAACCGAAAAAAAAAAAACTTACAATTTAAATAGCACTAGTGGCACTAGAGATTTTCGGCAAAAGATTTTTACGAATAGCCATATCTTGAAAACGCTTCAAGATTCGTTCATTAGAAATATCTATGAACAGAGCTTTCTCAATGTACACCAACAAACAATCGTTCAAATATTTATCTCCCATCCTATTTCGCAGCTCTGACTTGCAATATTTCATCCCAGAAAACACTCTCTCAACAAGATTGGTCGCTACGGGTAAGAGCAAGACCAATTCAATCAAGCGATAGACTAATGGAAACATTTTCTCTTTCATAGTTTCAACCATCTTCTTTGATAGATCGCTCAAGTCTTCAATATCGGAGAATCGTTCATCAAGTCTTACGTAAAGAAGAAAATTTTCAAGTTCATCATGAATTATAAGAAGATCCATCTCTGAGAAGTCTAGTGGATATAGTTTGGCAAGACGGATAAGTTTCTCGACATTGAAGCTAGAAAAATTATTTCTCGGATTGAGGCATGCCATATACTTAAGCAATTCTGTACTAGACTCGGAAAAACGATCCCCCATCTCTTGTATAATAGAGTCCACAACCTAATTGACGTAAAACAAGAATAATTTTAGATAACGTGTTAATTATACTAAAGTTAATAGAAAAAAAATGTGTGATAGTTAAGTTACCTCATAAAATATTTCAACACGATAATGATGGTAGTTAGTGATATTCGTCCCATCTCTTTTGACGCGAATCCGTCTTGGGACAATGTCATCCATCTTAACAACATCAATTTCATTAGCCTCACAAAAAGAATTCACTACTTGGCATAAAGTATCCCATCCGGATTCTCGAAATGTTTGCAATCTTTCTTTCACAATCTCTACCCCATTAAGTGCGTTGAGAATATCTTGATCTTTTGCTTGCAAGGCTAAAGACAATGGGTGAATGAAGCCTAATAAACGTTTCATCAACATCATAATAAACACAAACTCATAACTTTCCATCCTTTGTATCAAACCCGAAATTTGCCCACGTGTTGTTGCATCAACTCCATCATTAAATATATTTTCAAGGACTTTAATCACCGATGGCCACATAGCTTCAAGACGAAGTATAGTAATATAATGAGATCCCCATCGAGTGTCACTTTGGTCTACGCAAAGAGGTTTCTTGATTTTGGCCACTTCCTGAATTGATATCTCCATTCTTCAACCTTTCAACAAGTCTATCATGTTCAGTTTGTCGAAGTTTATCTGCTCTTTTACAAGAAGATCCACATACTGTAACAATATCCCCAAGATAATTGAAAAAGCTACTAACATACCGATTTGCCTTAAATACAGCCACACACACCAATTGAATTTGATGAGCAAAACAATGAACATACCATGCCGATGGATTCTCTCTTAAAATAAGTGCTTTCAAACCATTAAATTCACCTCTCATATTAGATGCACCATCATATCCTTGACCTCTCAATCTTGACATTGATAATCCCAATTCAGAAAATACCAAGTCAATTGCCTCTTTCAAACATATCGATGTGGTCTCCTTAACATGAATCAAATACAAGAATCTTTCCACGACCTCCCCCTTATTGTTCACATATCTAATAACAATCGCCATTTGCTCTTTTATTGAGAAATCTCGAGACTCATCAACCATGATAGAAAATAATCCATCTCCAAGTTCACTCAATATTGCAAGTCTTGTTTCAACAGCACAACAATTAATTATATCTTTCTGAATAGAGGGACAAGTCATTTGAGAATTTTCTGGAGCATTTTTAAGAGTCTCCTTACCAACCTCTTCATTCCTTAAACTGTACCATTGCAACAACGATAAAAAAGTACCCGGTCTTATGGAAGTTGAAGACTCGTCATGTCCCCTAAAAGGAAGACCTTCACCCAAGCAAAAACGAATAACATCTAGGGATGCCGTCAAACGAATTTGATATGCCTTGTCTTTTATCGCACAACCTCTATCAATAACATGACTCAAGCTTTGTTTTTCATTCAAAAAATTTTCATACTTGATTCTTGCTTGGTTGTGTGAACTAGAAGGAGAACCAACATGTGCTCTAAACCTTTCAAGACCCTTTTTCCAATTGCTAAACCCAATACTAGTAAATGCTTCATCTCCCGGTGCCACTTTACCATGCTTAAAAAGAAAACACCAAAAGCAATATGCGGCATCTTTAGACATACTATATTCAAGCCAATTAAAATCCCCAAACCAATCATCTCTAAAATTACGACTTGGAATTCCTTTTTTTGGAAATGCATGACCTTTTGGTTGACAAAGACCTTTAGCAACATATTCTCTACGAATACGGTCTGAATATTCACATCAAAACTATCAATTGACTTTCGTAGACCGGGATCGAAACAATGTCATTTTGATCAATTTCGACAACCACATTTTCATTTCCAACACTAGAACTAGAAGCGGTAGATCTAGGCCTTTTAATACAAATCTATCCATTGATAAACCTAAACGAACAAAAATACAATTGAAAACTTATCAATTTGTGAAGAAATTAAAATTAATCAAAACACATTTAAATTTGTAAACTCCATTCAAATTTGTAGAGAGAGAGGAAATTACCGAGAGAGACGGCAAGAAGAAGGAGGAGAAGGGGCGGCGGCGGCGGCGGCGCGAGAAGGAGGAGCAGCGGCGGACAGGGGCGGAGAGGGAGCGGCGGCGTTGGCTAGGGTTTTTCCAAGCAGTCCGTCGGTCGACAGAGAATGAGGAATAAGAAGACCTCTGTTTCTTTCCAATAAATGATCGTTTTTTTTTTTTTTTTTTTTTATTAATCAAAAACTAAAACGACGTAGTTTTAATAAGTGAGAAACTTATTAAAACTACGTCGTTTTGATTACTAAAAAAAAAAAAAAACGTTGATTCCTCGTCTTCTCCCAAGCAAAGCGTCTTCTCGGCCAAATCCCTAACCTTTCCGGTGGGGCAAAACAAAAAAAAAAAAAAAAATTCAGTGCTATTTTCGCCGCCGGTGGGGGCAATTGACCCCACCTGCCCCCCCTGGATCCGCCCCTGCTAACGTCGTATTCAATCCGCTAAATATGTGAACATATGTTGGTGAGTAACAGTTGAAACACATTATAAAGACACATTAATAGCTACGGTGAGTAAATGGTGGATAGTGCATGTATAATCGACCGTAAACACAAGTGTAATTTTGTGTCAGTACATATATAATTAAATAACGATATTTATGTGATGGAAGAAATTTTACTGTGTAATAAAATTTTTGCAAGTGTACAAGTCATCGAAGTAGCAACGTACAAAAGTAAGGGTCGAACCACAGAGACTCGTGTGCTTTAACAAATTGATTTAATTAGTGTAAACGAAACAAAAGGGAAAAGGGTTTTTTTTTATTTGATTGAATTATAAAACTAAGAAAGCAAAATAAATAAATTAAAGATAATAAGAGACAAGGGATTCATGGATTGGGGATCATAACAATTTTCACTTTATACTTTTTATTTCATGTAACAATAATTCAATTTCATTCTTGGGTTCGTTCACAAAATCTAGGGTTAAGATGTTCATATATTCCGCAAGGTCAATAAGAACATTAGAACCCTAATAACTCTATCTTGTTCATATATTCCGCAAGGTCAATATAAACATTCAAGAATTTAATTAAAAGCTTAAGAACAATGGAACCTAGATTCGTTTGATTTCCGCAAGGTTCTCAATTGAATCTATTCTTCTCAACAATGGTCAAATTACAAATCATCCACGCAAGTGCAATAATTCATACCCAAATAAATTCAAGAGGTCAAAAGTATATTCCGCAAGGTCAATACAATTGATCTCAAGACAATAATTAAAACCGTTGAGAAGAACAAGAACGAAAAAGAGATAAGAAGAATTAAAACCTTAGCATAAAGATCAAATTGTTACTCACCTCAATCCATGAATCAAATAATTTAGCCTTGAATGACCATTAAAATAAATAAAGCAAAACCTTGTTCTTTCATCTTCACAAATAAATAAATACCTAAACTAAAAAATATAAAGAGAAAATAAAAGAATAAAAGATCCCAAGAAAATAAAAAGATAAAAGATAAAAGATGATACAAAACTAGTCTAGGGTTGTTTATATAGGAGGAGGGAGGTGGAAATCCTTTTTGGAAACAAATTAGGGTCAAAATCCTTGTCCAAGTAGAAAATCTCCCGAAATCCGTGGCTGATTCTGTGCAAATCTGTGGAAAATCTTTAGAATCCGTCCAAAATAAGGAAACTGGTTACATCTGTCCGTACATACCGGGCGCGCGCCCACTGAGACCGGGTGTACGCCTGTACTCAATCTGGATACTTCCGGGCGTGCGCCCAATTGGACCGGGCGTGGGCCCACTTCACTTCAAGCTTGGCCCATTTCTCCTACCTTGGCCCATCAATGCAGGCTGCCAGCAAACGCCTTGGCCCCAAATGGCCTAACATTGGCCGGCCACTTGCCTTGGAAAAAATGATTTGTACCAATTTTAGTATTCGTTTCGTCTCGCAATTTTGTCGTCGCATTTTGGCCACTCTAATGAATTCTTTTGCACTTCGCTCTTTAGGATTTTATTTTTCATTTTAACCCAGGAATTTTTATATATTAAATTCATCCAAAAATTCCATATTTCCCATTCAGTCCCTGAATTTCCAATATTTCCACTTTGATCCTTGAACTTTTTAATTTCCGTTTAGTCCCAAATTTTCCAAAATTGCAATTTGATCCAAAAGCTTCCAAAGTACGCTCCAATCCTCCATTTTCTCAATAATTGCACTTCAACCCCTGTACTTTCAAAACACTAGAAAATACATTAAATTCTCAAGGTTTCGAGCACCAAATAAGCTAGGAAATATATCTTTTGAATGGGTAAAACCACATCCATCAAATACCCCCAAACTTATCTTTTGCTCGTCCTCGAGTAAAACAAAAGAAATAAACAAAAACAAAATTACCCTAACAAATAAAAACAATCAACAGAAAATATTTTTGATATGTTCTCACTACATACAAGGTTGTCGGCCAAAGAAGTCTCAGATTCTCCCTTACATATGCTAAATAAGTGCCAAAAAGAATATGCAATTGCAATTACAATTACATTAATGCATCTAACCCACAATTTTCCACCTCGGCCTGAATGATGAATGAAATATGGGAGATCATAGTCACCAAAGTAAGATATTTTATAGGGTCACTAACCACATGCTCTAAATCAATGATACTAAGATGAAGTTTCTGCACAAGGGACACTCATATGCATATTTAAACAAAACTGTCAACCCGGCTACTCTTTAGGGATCAAATATGGCTTTACGATTTGTAATGTATCGCGATAAACGCGGGCTAGGTTCACGGTTACAAATGAAGATAAGGACATACGAAGTCAAGCAAGTGAAACTAGAAAGTCTTCATCATACATCCTCACATTGAAATTATCACTCCGCTCCACGCCAACCCATTGATTTAACCCCCAAACTTATAATTTTGTATACTTTCAAACTTGGGGTTGATCACCTTTTTTTCTTTTTGATCACTTTCCACTTCAACACTAGAGAGGGCAAGGCAATTTTTTTTTTTTTTTGCTTTGCACAAATATATAACGGAGAATGTGCATTCAATACTTTTAGCTCAAGCCCCACTTTTCATTACATAACATGCCCTTTTTTTTTTTTCATGACCACTTTCCACTCAACCCTTTGATTTTCCAAACTTCACCCAAAAATTCTCATTCATTCCCTAGTTTCACTTTCTTGAAAAGGTAAGAAAATAGTGTATAAGTTAAAAGGGTAGGATAATGAGGGTACAAAAGAAGGCGAATGGTGGTCTAAAATAACCTCCCACTTTGTGAGAGATTCCATTCTTTTTCAAGCTCAAAAGGGGTTCTAGCGGAAAATTTTGTATAAGTGACGAGAAAGTTAAAGGCTCACAAATAGGGTTCAAAGAAAATAGCCACATATCACTTGCCGAATAGCCTAATTGATGCGTTATTGACAGTCATGCAAACATGTTCTAGGGACCCCGAGAATGTCAAAGTGATCCTATAAAGGTCTCCTAAATTGGTAACAATGGTCAAGAAAAAAAATGTAAGTGAATGGTGGTGCAATTGTGTTTTACATGTATTAATGCAATTCTAATTAACATATTCAAATTGGCACAAACTAGCAAAACTCAATCAAAAACTCTCTCAGATCATCACGGACGTTGGCCAACTTCCAAACATATAATGAGAACAAAATTTTTAAATTTTTCTATTTTTTTTGGAGGGTGACACTATATACACTCCCCTATAAACCCACAAACTCGGAGAGATATCTACCCCCAAACTCAAAACATGCTATGTCCTCATAGCAAAGAGAACAAAAACATGCTTCGGATTCAAAGGACGATATGACACGACAACGCAAATAAATAAAGCAAATAAAATGTACCTACTTGGGTTGCCTCCCAATTAGCGCATTTGGTTAAGGTCGTTAGCCCGATCATTGCCCCACTTACTTGGGGTTGAGATTGGCCTCAATGGATTTGGCCTTTGCTTTTCGGCCCTTTGACCACCTTTGATTTTCTCGGGCACAAACGCCCACTTCTTTCCATGCGTAGGTCCCTTTCTTAATTAATTCAGGTGGAGCCCACGAAACTTTGGGTGCTTTATGCTTCACCCTTTTTCTTTTCTTTTTGTTGGGGCTCTTGCCCCCAAACTTAGTTTGTTCCTTCACCTGCGGAACATCTTCCTCAACAAGATCAAAGAGGTTATCTTGAACAAAAATATTAGCAAAAATAGTCTCAGATAAATCAAGCAAATAACTCTCCTCTCTAACTTTAAGTTTTGAATGCCCTTGTGGTAGATGTGATAAAATCGACTCTTTATGAAAGTCGTGTGGGGAGTGATACGACCCGTTACTCCTAGAGTATTGGTCGGTTTTAATGTTACTAGCCAAGGGGCATATGTCCGCATTATCCCCACTTTTCTCACCTCCATTCACATCATATTTGACAATTGGAAAATCGGTTATGGCTCCTACAAAACCATCTGTGGGGGAGGGTTTCTTATCATTTTTAAACATACAAAATTTAAATTCCTCCCCCATACCTCTCAAGGACACAACCCCTTGACACACATCAATGGTGGCCTTAGTGTCAAACATAAATGGCCTCCCAAGCAGAATGGGAGTTTTCAGTTGTTCCTCACTTGATCCCTCCATACACATCACATAAAAGTCAATAGGGATAATGATTTTATCGATTTTAACCAACACCCCTTCAATAACCCCTAAAGGTCTTTTGATTGAGAGATCCGCCAATTGCAAGTCTCTCATGGGTGGTTTCAACTCACATACCCCCAAACTTCTAAAAACATGAAAGGGCATCACATTAACACTTGCCCCAAAATCCAACAAACCTTTAAAATTTTGACCCCCTAAAGAAATTGGGATAGTGAAACACCCGGGGTCTTTTTGAACATGTTTAATCTTTTCAAACTCCACACCTCTCGGGGTGTGGTTTCACAACATTGAGAGGAGGGGTTTCTAAATTTAATGCGAAAATACATATTGAACCTCCCCAATCTCATCCTCTTCCTCACTAACATTATCAATATTACCACATTCAAAATTATCAAGGGAAGAAAGAAATACCTCCTCAATCTCATCACTTTCATCCCAAATAGTCACTATAGACTTGGCTTGCTCACGGTGGGTTTTGAAAATTTTCTTGTCTTTGGCCTTGTACCGCTTCCACCAACCTTGTCCAATTTGGAGTGCCGTAACCTGCGCATGGCCGCCTCATGATTTACGAAGGCTTGTTGTTGTTCCATCTTGTCTTGTTGTTGCTCCATCTTTAAGCTGCATCATGGGCTCTTCCCAAGGCTCTCTATTCCTCTCAAAGGGCCCCTGAGGTGGTGGTTGGGGATGGAGAGTTTTATTCGGTTGATTTCCACCCCATGACAGGTTGGGATGTCTCGGCCTGCTTGCCCACCTAGATTGTATGCATTCCGTGCGATTGTTGCTTGGTGGGAACCTTTGCATATATGATTGCATCGTCTGCACTGCTCATGATCATATAAATGGGGACTAGTGGTGGGGCAAACTTCATAAGAGTGAGTGTTAGAACCACAAGTTACACAACTATCATGCATTACATTACCAACGGATGACACATTGGATGCGAGAATTGGAAGTACTACTCGCTGACCAACTTATCAAATTTTTTATTAAGAAGTGCAATTTGTTTTGAAATCTCATCATTCATCCCTATTCCATTCACACTATTTGTTTTACCCCTTGACCCCTTTTGTTGCGAATTAGATGCTAATCTCTCAAAAGATCTTGGGTCTCATCCGCGGTTTTGGCTCTAAAGAGCCTCACATGCGTTATCCACCATAGCTTGATCGTCTTGTGTCAACCCCATAGAAAGTTTGATGCAATAAAGGCAAAGGAAAATTATGGTGGGGACATTGCACCAAGAGCATCTTAAATCTGTCTCATGCTTCATGAAATGCCTCAAAAGAGTCTGTGTGAACCCATGATTTTACGTCTAAAGGTGGCTAACGTAGCATGTGGGAAGTATTTTCTCAAAAATATATCATGCAATTCATCCCAAGTATTAATGCTCCTAGGTGGGAGCAACATGAGCCACTTCTTAGCATTATCCCTCAGAGCAAAGGGAAAACATTTTAGTCTTAAGTGCTCATCAGTCACACCGTCTCTCAATGGAAAACTAGACACAATCATCATATATTCCCTCAAGAAATTCAAAGAATCTTCGGAGGCGAGGCCATGAGCGAGGAATCATGTTAAACGGATGGCCTTTTACCTCATAACTTTTGTTGCATCGGTCAACACAATGCATGACACGAGATGTGTCCACCCGCGGCCTAGAGAAGGCATCCATGGTGGGTGCTTGCAAAGCCATATCAATTTCAAATTCTTCTCCTTCGGTGGAAGAAGTTTCTAATTCACTCAAAGTTACCTCTGTCTCGGTGACAGAAGTTTCAGAATCAGTCTCGCTCACTTGAGTAGAGGGAATGCCTCTCTCAATTCTGTCTATATCGTCGTTCAAAGGAACCAACTTAGGATCCAATGACCGGCGACCAAACATGCACCGATTAAATAAACTTGTTAAAAATCACAACAAGTCCCCGGCAACGGCGCCAAAAACTTGATGGAGAAAATTCCACTATGTAATAAAAACCTTGCAAGTGTACAAGTCACCGAAGTAGCAACGTACAAAAGTAAGGGTCGAACCACGGAGACTCGTGTGCTTTAACAAATTGATTTAATTAGTGTAAACGAAACAAAAGGGAAAAGGGTTTTTTTTTATTTGATTGAATTATAAAACTAAGAAAGCAAAATAAATAAATTAAAGATAATAAGAGACAAGGGATTCATGGATTGGGGATCATAACAATTTTCACTTTATGCTTTTTATTTCATGTAACAATAATTCAATTTCATTCTTGGGTTCGTTCACAAAATCTAGGGTTAAGATGTTCATATATTCCGCAAGGTCAATAAGAACATTAGAACCCTAATAACTCTATCTTGTTCATATATTTTGCAAGGTCAATATAAACATTCAAGAATTTAATTAAAAGCTTAAGAACAATGGAACCTAGATTCGTTTGATTTCCGCAAGGTTCTCAATTGAATCTATTCTTCTCAACAATGGTCAAATTACAAATCATCCACGCAAGTGCAATAATTCATACCCAAATAAATTCAAGAGGTCAAAAGTATATTCCGCAAGGTCAATACAATTGATCTCAAGACAATAATTAAAACCGTTGAGAAGAACAAGAACGAAAAAGAGATAGGAAGAATTAAAACCTTAGCATAAAGATCAAATTGTTACTCACCTCAATCCATGAATCAAATAATTTAGCCTTGAATGGCCATTAAAATAAATAAAGCAAAACCTTGTTCTTTCATCTTCACAAATAAATAAATACCTAAACTAAAAAATATAAAGAGAAAATAAAAGAATAAAAGATCCAAAGATCCCAAAAAAATAAAAAGATAAAAGATAAAAGATGATACAAAACTAGTCTAGGGTTGTTTATATAGGAGGAGGGAGGTGGAAATCCTTTATGGAAATAAATTAGGGTCAAAATTCTTGTCCAAGTAGAAAATCTCCCGAAATTCGTGGCTGATTCTGTGCAAATCTGTGGAAAATCTTTAGAATCCGTCCAAAATAAGGAAGCGGTTACATCATCCAGGTACATGCGGGCGCGCGCCCACTGAGACCGGGTGTACGCCTGTACTCAATCTGGATACTTCCGGGCGTGCGCCCAATTGGACCGGGCGTGCGCCCACTTCACTTCAAGCTTGGCCCATTTCTCCTACCTTGGCCCATCAATGGCTGCCAGCAAACGCCTTGGCCCCAAATGGCCTAACATTGGCCGGCCACTTGCCTTGGAAAAAATGATTTGTACCAATTTTAGTATTCGTTTCTTCCCGTAATTTTGTCGTCGCATTTTGGCCACTCTAATGAATTCTTTTGCACTTCGCTCTTTAGGATTTTATTTTTCATTTTAACCCAGAAATTTTTATATATTAAATTCATCCAAAAATTCCATATTTCCCATTTAGTCCCTGAATTTCCAATATTTCCACTTTGGTCCTTGAACTTTGTAATTTCCGTTTAGTCTCAAATTTTCCAAAATTGCAATTTGATCCAAAAGCTTCCAAAGTACGCTCCAATCCTCCATTTTCTCAATAATTGCACTTCAACCCCTGTACTTTCAAAACACTAGAAAATACATTAAATTTTCAAGGTTTCGAGCACCAAATAAGCTAGGAAATATATCTTTTGGATGGGTAAAACCACATCCATCATTATGTAATTGAGTAGATCCGTCAATTTGGGATCGTTCCGTCATGACATCCCGTTCTGTCATATAAATGGGACGGGATGGGATAGTATATTCTAATCTCGTATAAAAGCGGGCCTGTTTGGGACATCCCATTTGGGACATCCCATTTGGGACGTGGGACAAAGCGCGATGGGACGGGACGGGACGTCCCGCATTTTTTAATTTTAATATTAATTTTATTTTATTTTAACATCAAATATATTTTAGCACTTAATCTTTAGTTTTTTTTTCATCTATACATTATCTTTTCTGTTGATTAAGCTGTTTTATAAAATCAAGAAGTTTTGATCATATTGGATTGTAAAATATTAATCTTATATTTTCAATTTAATGTTTTGACATCATATCAGTTAGATTTTAGTTTTATAATATTAGATTCTTTTTGTCTCGCATTGTCCCGTATTATCCCGCTTCCCGGGGTAGATTTGGGACGAGACGAGGTATTTTAGGCCCGCGAATAATTCGGTACGACCCATTCCGTCCCGCGTAGTTGCGGGATATCATAGTTTCGTCCCGTCCCGTCACGTTATCCCGAATTGACGGCTCTATAATTGAGTGTCTATAATTGAGTGTCATTGATAGTTTTATAAACTGCCAATAATAGTGTAAAAGAATATAAGTGGTAGTATTATAAATTGTCAATAGTAGTGTCAAAAAGTGTTAGCAATAGTGTTATAAATTGTCAATGGTAGTGAAAAATAGTGTCGGTGGTAGTGTTAAAAAGTGTCGTGTATGCCTTAAAGAGTGTTAGTATGTGCCTTAAAGAGTGCTCGTTGTATTACCACTGACACTCAAAAACACTATCACTAGTACGCATTTTTACATTAACACCGACACATTTTAACACTAACAATGTCATTTTTAACACATACATATGACATGTACCGGAAGTATTAAATACACGAACTGTCAATTACATAAACACAAACCGGCAATCCTATACACACTAACAGTTTGTCTATAATACGACTTAAATTCATAAGTTGGACTCAAGTTATTGGAAACAATCCCATAGTAGAGTACTGTTTTGACTTGGTCATTAATAAGTTGGACTACACCGATTGTCAATATTTTTTGTTTGGCTAGGGACTATTACCTATTTGGTCTTTAATGAGTTCCCTTCTTCAAACTCGTCCTCAGGTAGATAACGAAGATGGATGCTAACTCAAGCAATGTATCACTGGTCGAGTTGTCGTTGACAAAAGGTTTGGAAAATTATTCACTGCTTCTAAAACGTAGTCGAGTAAACAGGGAGATGTTAGAAGAGAGAAGTGCAAAAGGTTGGGGTTTTGACCACGATCTAAAGACCCATTTTTCTATCGTATAAGTATAGGATAAACTGGTTTTTATAAGATTTTGGCTTTTATTTTATTAATGAAAGATAAAATATAACTTAAGGCTATGACAAATAACCAATAAATAAGTTAGCACATGTCATTGACAGGTGAGCATCATGTCAGCACCACATTAGCATCTCCGTTAGTTTTTTTTTTTTACCGCAAGTAAAAAAGAGATTTATTGCATAATTTGATAACAAATACAAAAGTGCACTACTCATATTTGTCACTAACGAGTACGCTAAATTATATGAAAATTAGGGCAAAGTACACTGCATATATGGAGTAGCAATCATTTCGATACTAATGTGAACTATTCTCCTTATGTAACATTTCTGAGACAAAGCTTGCCAGCAATTGATTTACATTGCATCCCAATTTCTCTACAATGTCATAATCAAATCACTTGGTTTATCAAATCACCTAATAGACAACCTTCCTGCTCCACCGCATAAAGCCATAAACTATTTTACTTGCCTATGATGGGCAATATGGATAGGAGAAGAGTCGAAACTGTCACAGTTTTGTGCTAGAATATCCATGTCACGTCTACTTTTTGCATTTATCGGTTGTAACTTTACAAAAGAATATGTAATGAATTGATTCAGCTTCATACTTACGCAAACTTAATGGATAGAGCATGAAAGAATTTCATCCCAATTCACGAAGGAATCTCTTCAGGGTTATAATGGAAGAGGAGGAGCTTTGTTTTCAGCAACGTACAGCCGCAAAGGCCTTCCTTCCACCTCCTAAATGCAAAAACCATGTGATGAACAAGGAGGAATGTCAATAATATGTCGAAATACTCCCTCCATCGCACAATGATAATCCCATTTTCTATTTTTGTTTGTCTTATAAAGATAGTCCCATTACTAAAATAGAGGGTTAAAATCATTCAACTTTCAAAACTACCCTTGTGAAAATGAGGAGATTGAATAACTGGGGATGAGAGAAAGGGGGAGGCTGAGTAATAATTTTGTAATGGGTTTATTATAAGTAGCTCTGGCCAAAGAGCTCTATACCTCAAGTGACATCCGATTTCCCTTTATATAAGAAATGCCAGGGGTTCAAATCCTACCAAATGCATTTTCACGTTTCGCTTTTGTAATAGATTAAGTCATTAATTAATAACAAATTAAAAAAAAAAAAAAACTTACGTATTTTTAGCATTGGACATGAGAATAGGTTGTTAATATGTTTGAATTGTCAAATAGGACCATAATTATAGGACGGAGGAAGTAAATCTTTAGACAAAGCCATAAAGTAACTGTTTTAATCTTACCACTCCATTTTTGGCACTGAGGGCAGATGCTGAAGCTTCTGCAGATTCAAAAGTAACAAACCCAAAACCTCGAGATCTTCCCGAATTCTTTTCAAAGATGACTTTAGCACTTATAAAACCTTGTTGGTCAGAAAAAACATCTGTAAGCTGCTGTGAAGTGATGCTCCAGCTAAGGTTTCCCACGTAGAGCTTGTGAGGGGTATCTACAAACCCCCGGTAGCCACTTCTCATCTTTGCTCTCAAAACTTCTTTTTCACCTCCTTTTGGCACCTCAGGAAAATTCACCTTCATATCTCTGCCTCCGACTTGCTACACAGTATGTCTATTGTTAATATTTGCAAAGATAAAAGATATACCATAAATGTTCCATTCAGATGGCATCATTCTTTTGAGATTAAAGACATTAGTTAAGCAAAGGAAAGGTTCTATTGTTCGATACAAGATGGTGCCTAATTCATTACTCCTTGGTATTCAAACCAAACTATATGTTGTGGGAGACTAAAAGCACAAAGCCCAGTTTTAAGAAGAGTGGTCTCTGTCAAATTCTCTCATCGAAAATTATTTCCTATTATTCCACGAACAATATCAAAATTATAATAAGGGCTTCTTTGGATGTAAGAAATGTATACTCCCTCGGTCCCATAAAGATGTTCCCATTTTCTATTTTTGTTTGTCTCATGAGTGGTTAGAATAAGTGAACTTCCTAAATTGTACCACTAAAATGTTTGATTAGTCATTTGCTACAAGCATAATTCATACATTCATTAAGGCAATTCTTATTTTCATTAAGGATAATGACAAAAAGGATAAGGAATAATTAATGGTCCATGCAACGTACTACGACCCTAGTTTCCCAAAAGGAAATGTACTAACTATTTTTTGTGTAGTGTAACGTACTTTCAAAACTGTTTTAGAAAAATGCAATGTAATGTTTTTTTAACGAACGGCGTTACAATTTATAAACGGGTGCTGACGTGGCTAAGCAACATAAGCAAAAGATCAACAATCGTTAAACAAACTAACACCTGTTAAATATTTTAACGGGCTTAAAGAAGTAACTCCAACCTTCCTACCCCAAATCCAAACCCTATCTTCAGCTTCGTCCTCACAAAGCCAACCCACCTCAAACCTCCAACTTTAACTTCTCATATCTCCCGTAAATCCGACCGTCTCCACCCTTCATCACCTTCACTTTCCGATGACTTCCCCCACCATCTTCACAGCCCCGTCTCACTCCCTCTTCTACACCCTCCATTACCGCCCCGTCTGTTGTGAAATTGGTGCTCCCCCGTTGCAATCAAGACAAACAATCAATAAACCCACACACGCAATATCACAAGAAACACACACACAAGAACACAAGAGTTGTTTACCCGGTTCATTCACCAACTCGTGAACTACGTCCGGGGGCAATTGCCAAGCCAATATGTTATTAGTCTCTCTCTAATATGTTGCTACAATGAGTTCTAGGCCGGATCTATGTTTATATAGTAATACAAGGAACCCTAAATCTAATTTAAGAAGAGTTCTAATCAAAATAGGAAACAAAATCAAGCTGCAGAATTTTCACCCGACACGTGGGCGGTCGCCCACCACAACATGGGCGGTCGCCCGAAGCCAAAAATTCCCAGGAGCCAAAACCTCTGTACTCGTGGGCGGTCGCCCGCCCCCATGGGCGGTCGCCCACCACGGCGAAAGTTATCCCCGAATTTCCTCCTTGATTCGGCAACTCCTCCGGACTTAGGCCCCTTTTTTTCCTTGTAGTTTAGGACTCCAATCCCAACAATCTCCCACCGGAGACTAAACTAACAAACATAGAAACACCCATTAACTCCCACCACGGAGTAAAGACCTTCGAACACATTTCCCCCCTCATCCATATTGGCTTGACACTGCCACACCTCTCCTCAAGTAATAAGGCGAGTTGAAACCAAGCGACGTTTCAACCACTCCGTGTTAGATCGTTCTTGCCTCCCCAAATCAGCTTCTACCTTGATTTCTCCCCGCAAGTCTAACTTCGCCTTCTCCCTCCAGACCCACCTTCCTCGCAATGCCTCCCCTTGAAACTTGGACACACCTTGTTTCTTGCATCGATTGTTCTTGATGCGAAACCGCTCTCTGTTAGGGCCCTTGGACTTCCACACCACGTTGATCAACTTTGAGTCCTCCCCAACATACCGTTTCTTGGTGTCTCCCCTTTTTACACCAACAGGCCGGTTCTTAAGCCTCTTGCTCCCACCGGAACGAACATCGATATTGTAGGTAGAATACAACATCTTCCCCTTAACCCCATGAGCCAACACCTTAGCCCCTTTTGTGACTTCCCAGAGACCCGCCAATGAACGAAACACCGTATCCTTCATTGTCAAGTTGTCCCACGAAATCACCCTTCTCCTCAAATCCAGGAACATGCATCACGTCGTGTAGTTGTAAAACGGCCCCAGTTAGGTGTCTTCAATCATCACATCCCCCTTACCTTTGATCTTTAATGGTTGACCATCACCAAGATAGAGAACCCCAAAATCTCGGTTTTGTAACGCCTCATTGATTCCGCATCCCCACTAGCATGACAAGAAGCTCCAGAATCCAACACCCAATCTTCACCCGACATTGCTCCTCCCCAGGATTAATACATCACCACCATCATCCACCACGCGCGCACCACCACCTTTTCCGGACAAATATAGCTGATGTGCCCCAATTCACCACAATTGTAGCACTTCGACCTTTTTCCCCTTAGGTCCGCCCCTTTTTCTCTCCACCCTAAGTGCGGCCCCATCTACGGACGATTCTCCCCTTTTCTCTTTCCGCCTCGCGGACTCCTGCTTGCGGTAGACGAGATCTCTTACCTCCGTATACACCAATGCTTTGTTTTCGACGTACTAATCGTTGTGACGGTAACCTCCCAACTATCGGGCAACGATTTTAGAAGAAAACAAGCTAGCACTTCATCGGAGAAAGTAATATCAACACTTTTCAATTGGTCCACCATACCTTTGAAATTGCCGATATGACTTGCCGGTATGTCGCCCCTCGACATCTTCGCATTCGCAAACCTCTTTATCAAATGCACCTTATTGATATTCGACGGCTTCTCATACATGTCCGACGGCGTTTGTAGCAACTCCACCGTTGTCTTGGCCTCCATGGCGTTCCGTGCAACGTCGTCGGTTAGGGCACTCCTTACCGCTCCTAACGCCTTCCGATCCAGCGTCTCCCAATCTCCTTGTGACATGTCTTCGGGCTTCTCCTTGAGGGCTTATGAAGATCCTTACAATAAAGGTAGTCTTCAATCCTTGTCTTCCAAAACGTGAAATTCACACCGTTGAATTTCTCGATATGGTTCTTCATCTTGACTGCTTCACCAAAATCCCCAAGAACGCGATTCAAAATTAATCAACTAATGAAAAGATTTTGAATCCTCCGAACCAAAGCTCTGATACCAGTTGTTGTGAAATTGGTGCTCCCCCGTTGCAATCAAGACAAACAATCAATAAACCCACACACGCAATATCACAAGAAACACACACACAAGAACACAAGAGTTGTTTACCCGGTTCATTCACCAACTCGTGAACTACGTCCGGGGGCAATTGCCAAGCCAATATGTTATTAGTCTCTCTCTAATATGTTGCTACAATGAGTTCTAGGCCGGATCTATGTTTATATAGTAATACAAGGAACCCTAAATCTAATTTAAGAAGAGTTCTAATCAAAATAGGAAACAAAATCAAGCTGCAGAATTTTCACCCGACACGTGGGCGGTCGCCCACCACAACATGGGCGGTCGCCCAAGCCAAAAATTCCCCGAGCCAAAAACCTCTGTACTCATGGGCGGTCGCCCACCCCCCATGGGCGGTCGCCCACCACGGCAGAAAGTTATCCCCGAATTTCCTCCTTGATTCAGCAACTCCTCCGACTTAGGCCCCTTTTTTCCTTGTAGTTTAGGACTCCAATCCCAACACCGTCTTCTTTCCCTATCTCTCACTCCCTCTCCTCCCCTTGTACCGCCACCTCCTCTTCCACCCCAAGCTCTTTGAACCTAAACCATCTGAGCTCCGACCATCGTTCATCGTAGGCACAGATCAAGCTCCCTCTCCCGTTTTCTTGGCATCCCGACCTTTTCGACCTCCAGCGGCTCCCCAGCCTCGACCGACTTATCTCCGACCATTCTACCCCATTTTCGTGGCATCCCCAACCTTTTTGACCTTCGGCAGCTCCCCAACCTTGACCGACTGAGCTCCGACCATTCTCCCCCATTTTCTTGGCATCCCCAGCCTTTTCGACCTCTGGCGGCTCCCCAACCTTGATCATTGAGCTCCGACCATTGTTTCTCGCCTTTGTATTTGTCAGTTCAAAAAGTTTGGTTCTTTTGAATCTTAATTTTTGGTGGAAAACCCCACATTTTAAAATCATAATTTTGATTTCATTGTTCATGGGGTTACAATCTTCACTTTGAATCGGGTTATAACCTTAATTTTGGGTTTTCGAATCTTAATTATGGGCAAAAATGTTGCATGTATAAAGTTCTTGATGTCATTGTTTAAATACGGGTTACAATTTTGATTGATTTCAATTTTTTAATAGGGTTTAATAGAGAAATAAGTTTTAAATAATGGAGTTCGTTGTGTGGGGTGGTTGATGAATGGTGGAGTTTGTTAAGTGGGGTTGTGCCGGGTGTGGTGGTGGTGGTGGGTGGTGGTTGCATGCTTCAGAGAGATTGTGGTTGCGGTGGTGGGTTGGGAGAGAAGGGTAGGGCTGGAGTAGTTGTTGGGCATGCGGAAGATAATGGAGTTAACAAAAGTTAGTTTTGTTAATATAAATTTACAATTTACCCTTGAAAATTGATATTTGCCACATCATTATTCTCGTTAGGAATTTTAACACCGTCGGTGAAAAAATTAGTATATTACCCTAATTGAAAATGAACTCAAAAGCATGTTGTATGCATTTGTCACTAACAAATAGATTGCGTTAATTAAAAAAATGCCAAAGTACGTTGTATAAGTAGGTCATTGACTCATTTGGCCGAAAGGATATTATACCACTAAAATGTTTGAATAGTCAAATAGGAACATTTTTATGGTACGGAGGGAGTATTCAAACTTTATTCCTATCAACCGGAATCATAATTGTAGTGACTGGTAACTTACGGAATTTACTTGCAAGTCTTAATTTTGAAGAAACAATTATCAGAAATACCAAATAAGAGGACAGCCAGAAAGAACCACATTAACCTTCCCCGCCAACCCACTAATAGGAAAACCATTGTTTCAATCTCTGGGTTTTTTTAATCACAAGAACAGGTTACTTTAACCACCTCCTACCCTCCAAAGTTGACCTCTTGGCCTTTAATCGAGCCCAGACCGGTTACCTGAATGGTCAACACGCAAGCTAGTAACTAAGTAACCACTAAACTGGTTAAGACACTTCAAGGAACCTCTTTTGTTTCTCCTCCCTCCTATTCTCCGGATTTTAGTGACCAGGGTGTCCCTGGCGAGTTTGGCATAGACACAAGTCTGAAACTATACTGAACTTTCAAAAAAAAAAAAAATACACAGATCTAAAACTAGCACATTTAGGAGTAAGCAAACGACAAGGACATGCGCAGTGAAGTGGATGATGATGGCAAGGCTGTTCTTGCAGAATGATACCATCATGGCGACAGTAGAAAGTGGAGGAAAGATTGTCTCAGTATGATACTATTATGAAAGGGCGAGAGAATCACTGTATATGTTTGAGTGCATTAGTATGTATGTTTCCAAACCAAAGAAAAAATAATCAAAATTGAAGCTTTGTAATTGTTAGATTCTATTGTGAAATTGAGAAATGTAGAATTGTAAGTCCTCTAATTTTCAAGTTCTTTTAGTTATTTAAATGCGAGATAGCAATTCCAGTTTCTTACATGCACCAAATGAATATTAACAAAAAGATGGACGCTAGTGAAGCTGTATACACATTTTGGTGATAAGAAGCTATAATAGCATACATATATTCAAATCTATTTGGATTTTTATCCGAACAGCGTATTATATTGGTTGTTGGAGATGGACGACTTATGGGGCAGATAAATATTGAGCTTACCAACTCAGATTGCTGCCCGATTTAGTTCCTTCTGTTGTTTTTCTCAAAATGAATTTCCTCAATTGGAACATCACTGGTTGAAAAGGAAAAAATAAGAAAAGAAATGAAACTACTTACCCTGCTTAGCAAGCCTGAAGGCAAAATAAAAATCCATGATGATAAGGGGTATTAACTTCACAAGAAATGCACTAGTGTTGAGAAAAAAAATATTGCTTATGTACACTCATTTTGGGAATGAGGGAATACCATTTACTACATAGACTAATGTATCCATCACTAATCTATGATAGCAGCAATGGTGTTGCATTGAGTCAGCTGAGGTGAGTCACAGGAGATTTCTGACCCTACTCGATCAACATAAATAGACTGTTACAAGGGAATTCATCATTCCACTAAATGTATATAGGCATTGGGAAACAGAAAGTAAGAAAATAGAACCGTTAAGGAGTGGAGTAGATACACTTGTTTTAGTTTTCAACACGTATCCAATTACACCTAATACGAGTTCAGTGGGATTAGTACATTAACAACTTAATGTGCCTAAACTTGTCAAGTTTCGCTGGTTTACATATAACCAAGTTGGGTTCTTGTTTCTTAACTAGTCAAGTAAGTTCTACCTAAAAGAGTTGAGCGAAAATATTCACATTGGAGTCGGTTGTGTTAGAAAATAAAGATTAAAGGGCATTACAATGTGCATTAGTTGAACTGTGTTAATATGCAACATATATCAATACCCTAGCCTACTCCATCTGATTAATGGTTTGGTATTCAATTCTATTCTCGTCATCTTTCTCTTTTGTACATTAACAGTTTATTTTTTTCTTAACGAAGCTCAGCGAAAGTGACAAACTTACATGTACATACATCATTCTAATATAAACCTATAAGCCAGAGTTAGACAAGATAAATTAAGTTCATACGCAAGTAGTTTAATTCATGTGAACTACTAAGATACCATAGCTGGACTTGATTACTTAACCAACCCCATAATATTGATCAAACTTGAATGTTATTATTCAAGTTCAATCAAGTCGTTCTACTTGCTGGCCGATTCGACTAGGCAACTATAACAATAGAGCGACCATAAAACACAAAAAGTTGCATAGATATGGAGAAATATGACTTACAGATCCCTCAAACATCCGAATGGCCTCCTTGGCTTCTTCAGCACTCCCCATTGTAACAAAACCAAATCCGCGGCTCCTCCCTGTAACTCTGTCATACACAATCTGAAACCCAAAAACACCGATTAAGAAAATCTCAATACCCAAATCACTTTTAATCAACTGCAATCCACATGTGAAGCTATTTGGTACCAATAACACCCTCGGTCCCTAAATTAATGTCCAAATTTCATTTAGGGACATTCTAAAAAATGTTTACTTTTTATACAATTAAATGGAAAATATACATAAATTTTCTTGTTATCCATTTTCTGAACATTTAGTTTTACAAATATAAAATGACTAGTGAAAAATCTTTGGTAAAAAATCATTTAGGGACAACGTTTTTTACATTTTTACAGTTAGGACATTCATTTAGGACAAAAATTTCTTGATAATGGACATTCATTTAGGACAAAAATTTCTTGATAATGGACATTCATTTAGGGATGGAGGAAGTGATATTATTTTTCAGTTTTTACAGTACATAATAAAATTAAGACATCCAAATATTTCAATATAATCAAAGCAAACCTCAACAGAAGCAACATTTCCGGCCTCTCCAAAGATATCAGCCAATTGGGAACTAGTCATAGCGAATGGTAAGTTACCCACATACAGTCTCCCAGCCTCAATTGCCTCGCCCCCACTTTCTGATTCATCTTTTTCCTCAGAAATATCATTTTCAGCCGCCTCTTTTTCTTCTTCATCAGCTGATTCTGTGATTTGGACATCTTGGGTGAGTTCAACGCCGTCGAATGTAGCGGAATCGGCAGAAATGAGAGAGGAATAAGGGAAATGGGTTTTGAAATTGAGAGTTAATTTGGGTGTTGGGATTGGTTTGAAGAAGTGGGTTTGGATAGAAAAGGGAGAGAATTCAAGGGTTTTGTAGAGTTTGTTAACTTGGTGAGAAGAAGATGAAGGTGAAGGATTAGCAGCATTGGGTGTAATGAAGGAAGAGACTGACATTATGATTTTCTTACTGTAAGAAAGAGCATGAAGTTGAGAAGAGTTGTTGAAGGCAGAGAGGACAGGTGGAGTAAGGGGTTTAAATTAAATGTGAGATAAGGTTGCCTTTCAAATTTTGTTGATTTTTTTAGGATTTTAGACTTAAATAAAATATTAATTTCTCTTATTTTCATACACAAAATTCTCAACCTTATATAATGCTAGTAAAAGCTCGTGTTCGAGAACAAGTGTTTTTTTTTTTTTAATTTAAAAAAAAAAATTTAAAGGGCAAAATGGGAAAGGAATAACTTAGTGAGGGCAAAATGAAAAATTTGACATTTGGTACTGTTTATAGTACTGTTCACCCACTGGTGTGAATTATACTATAGAATACTCCCTCCGTCCCATTTCAAGCTTCACCTTTTGCCAAAACGGATGTCCCGTTAAAAGTTTCACTTTTTCTAAAATGACAAATATTTTTTACTATTCCATCCACTCATTCTCTCTCCTATATCACTTTTATACTCACAATACTTTTCAAATTTACTATTCTCTCCACTCATTCTCTCTCATATTTTACTTTTACACTCACAACACCTTTTCCACTTACCTTTTTCCTTAATTTGCGTAATTTCTCAGAAGGGTGAAGCATATAATGGGACGGAGGGAGTATATTCCATCAGTGATCCAAACCCAACCCAACCTTTTAATAAAATATTTATTTATCTTTACTCCAACTTACTTAAAATACTTATCATTTTATTTTTTTAATAATGTATTAGTAATAATATTTCTAAAATACCCGTACAATTATTAAAAATAATTACCCATACAATTATAAAAAAAAATATGAATTTTGATATATTTTGTATTTTATTATTTTATATAATTATATAAAATATACTAATTTTAAAAATATATTTATAAAAACACATGCCACCCAATGAAAGGGTGACATGTGTACAAAATATAAAAAATTTGGTGATCCAACCTTGGCTTTTTTCGATTGGCTGGCCGCCCTAGGTTGTTTATTTTGATAAATTTCTCTTCTTTTTTTTTCCCCCTAACCTATGACCATGACCCACAACAGAAATTCACTGTTGTGGGTAGTCTTAGCCTCAAGAAACAAAAATGAGGGGGGGGGGGGAATGCTAGAGCTGTCAAGTTGGGACGGTCCCGTCGAGACGTCCTGTCCCGCCATATAAATGGGACGGGATGGGACAGAAAATTTTAGGGCCGCGAAAATTCGTCCCATCCCGTTCCGTCCCGCATTAGTCGTGGGACAACATAGTGCGGTCCCGTCCCGTTGTAATAACCCAAAAATTTTTGAGGATCATTTGATAAATTGTTAAATTTTCAATTAGACTTTTAGAGGGAATAATAATTATATTGAAGCCCTAGAAATTATATTATGTGGGTTAAATTATTTAGATGAGTTGGGCTTTGGTATTGGGCTTAGGTTAGTAAAACCCTTTTATAAATACTCATTTTTAATAAATTGTTTTAATAATTAAATTGTTTCTTTAAATTAAATTATTTGAATTATCTTTTAAATAAAAGGATTGAAAGTAATAGGCTTGAGTTATTATTGAACTATAAATTTTGGGCTTGTGTTAATTGGGCTTGAGTAACCTTGTGGGCTTAGAAAATCTAATTAGACTAGGATTAGAAAACCTACATATATAAATCCCTTCTTAACCTAATAACCCTCATTAATTAAATCAATTAAATAAAGAATAGAGAGAGAGGGAGGCGGCACCCTTGAAACCGAATAGAGAGAGAGAACAATGGTGGCGTGAAGTAAAGAAGGAAAAAGGCTGGAAGGGAAAGCTGGGACAAAGAAGACCAAATCAAAACCAAGGTGAAGTAATTCGTTTCGTCTAATAATTATTGTTCTTAAATTTAAAGCCTAGAAAACCCTAAAAACTCTTGAGATTAGTTTGAGGTTTTTATTATGAATATTGTTGATTAATTAAGAATTAATTTAAGGACATTATATTGATCGGATCATTGATTAATTGAAAACCTAATATTGATTAAGATTGGAAAGCATGTTAAGTAAATTAGGTTGGACCTTGCTAGGTTAAAACTTGTTTACAAAATTGTTTTGATTAAATATTTCAATGTCAAAAAGGTTTGATTTTGAGTAAGTGTTTTGGTTAAAAATCTAACAAAAGGTTAAAAAGCTGAAAATCAGTTTGTCAAAAGCCTAGTGACCAAACTATAAAATTTGGAAACTAGGGACTAAACTGTAAATTTTGAAAGTCGAGGGACTGTTTGGTAAAAATCTAAAAGTTGAGGGACTGTTTTGTAAAATCTGAAAGTTGAAGGACCGTTTTGCAAATTTCTGAAAGTCAAAGGACTTCTTTGTAATTTTAGAAAGTTAAAGGACTATTTGAACCTCCAAAATATTTGTCAACTCAGTTTGTGAAACCGTTGAGATTTTGAAAGATATTTGGTTTGAGATTTGGTAAATAACTATTTTGAATTTGTGTTCTGTTATGTATTCGATTGTTATTGGAAATTTGTATCGTTTGATATTCCTTTAGGTCAACTCCTCCTTAGTAACCGGAGGGGTTGTATATGAACTTACTGGGCATTGTTCGCTCACCCTTTCATCTTCTTTTCTTCCAGATTTCATATAGGAAGAATGTGAAACGGTTCGGGAGCACTTCATAAGGAGTTCAAGGATCGTTTAGTTTATTTCATTTTAGACTCTTTAGCTAGTTATTGCAGTTATTTGAGAGTTTGTAAGAATTTAAAGATTTTATTGAGCTAGTGGATTGTACTAGCCGTTGAAATTGTTACTGTTATCCGCATTTAAGTTATTTCAAATTGTGGTTAGTGTTTGAATTATAGTTTTAGTAGCCGTTGGAGGTTATTTTATTATCAATTAAGTACTATTATTGTTGTGGAAATTCGGGGTTGTTACAGTTGGTATCAGAGCTTTGACTTTAGATCTTTGGGAGTTTAGGATGTATGAGGATAAGTTTGATTTGAGCCTTTTAGATCTTTGGGAGTTTAAGAATGTGTGAGGATAAGTTTGATTTGAGCCTTAGGTTTGACCTCAGTGTCATTCTTGGAGTATTTAGTGTAGATTGATATGATAAGATTAGTTGCTTCATCGGATTATGAAAGTTTAGAGGACTAAACTTCTTTTAAGGGGATAAGAATGTAATAACCCAAAAATTTTCGAGGATTATTTGATAAATTGTTAAATTTTCAATTGGGCTTTTAGAGGAACTAATAATTATATTGAAGTCCTAGGAATTATATTATGTGGGTTAAATTATTTAGAAGAGTTGGGCTTTGGTATTAGGCTTAGGTTTAGTAAAACACTTTTATAAATACTCATTTTTAATAAATTGTTTTAATAATTAAATTGTTTCTTTAAATTAAATTATTTGAATTATCTTTTAAATAAATGGATTGGAAGTAATGGGCTTGAGTTATTATTGGACTATAAATTTTGGGCTTGTGTTAATTGGGATTGAGTAACCTTGTGGACTTAGAAAATCTAATTAGACTAGGATTAGAAAACATACATATATAAATCCCTTCTTAACCTAATAACCCTCATTAATTAAATCAATTAAATAAAGAATAGAGAGAAAGAGGGAGGCGGCACCCTTGAAACCGAATAGAGAGAGAGAACAATGGTGGCGTGAAGTAAAGAAGAAGGGAAAAGGCTGGAAGGGAAAGCTGAGAGAAAGAAGACCAAACCAAAACCAAGGTGAAGTAATTCGTTTCGTTTAATAATTATTGTTCTTAAATTTAAAGCCTAGAAAACCCTAGAAACTCTTGAGATTAGATTGGGGTTTTTATTATGAATATTGTTTATTAATTAAGAATAAATTTAAGGATATTATATTGATCGGATCATTGATTAATTGAAAACATAATATTAATTAAGATTGGAAAGTATGTTAAGTAAATTAGGTTGGACCTAATATGCATGCTAGGGTTTATGATGATTGAAATTAGGGTTAAGTGTATGTCTTGGGGGTGTGTGCCGTGTATGTGTGTGTGTGTTGTGTAAATATTTTTGAGGTTAAAACTTGTTTACAAAATTGTTTTAATTAAATATTTCAATGTCAAAAAGGTTTGATTTTGAGTAAAAGTGTTTTGGTTAAAAATCTAACAAAAGGTTAAAATGCTGAAAAGCAGTTTGTTAAAAGCCTGGTGACCAAACTGTAAAATCTGGAAATTAGGGACTAAACTGTAAATTTTGAAAGTCGAGGGACTGTTTGGTAAAATCTGAAAGTTGAGGGACTGTTTTATAAAATTTGAAAGTTGAAGGACTGTTTTGCAAATCTCTGAAATTCAAAGGACTTCTTTGTAATTTTAAAAAGTTAAAGGACTATTTTGCAAAATTCTGAAAACTAAAAGGACTTTTCTGGGAATAAGAAAACTTAAAGGGACCTTTTTAAGAGTAATGAAAAGTCAAAAGAACTTTAGAAAATTAATTAAAGTAAAGGGAATAAAATGTTAGAAACCTAGGGTAGTTTGGGTAAACCCTAGGGGTGTTTTGGTATTTATGTGAAGGGTATTTTGGGAATCTCTAGAAGTGAAGAGCAACTTGAGACGGAGTTAAATAGAATTAACTCATAAGTTAATGAAATAAAATAAAGTTAAGTCGGGACGGAGTATTAAGTAGTTAATCCGTACTTAACGGATATTATTTATTTGTGTAGATACGATCGGAGTTAGCAATTGTTCGAGTGCAAACAATCGAGGTAAGGGATTATACATCTTTAAGTTAATTGATTTCCGCTCCGTTTCATCGTTTAGGTTTCCGCATATTTCTTGGCGATGTACGTTTCTTTGATACGTAAAAGCTGACCTCGCGTCAGTATTTGTTTTGACTCCCTCGTTTACCGTTATTTGCTAATCGTTTGCTATTCGTTTGCTTAAATCGTTCTTTGGTTTCGAGAATATAGAATTTTTATTGTCTGTATGAAAGTTCGTATTTTTGTATACAATAAGCTTTGATATGATATAATTTTGGTCCATTAATGATCACTAAGTTAGACAACCTGCTTCGGCAGGTATATTTGATATTTTGGCCTTCGGGCAAATTTAGTTCACCGCCTCAAAGTAGTGGCGGGGTGTTCCGGATACACTGTTTAGGACTCTGCAGAGTCAACCTTTGTGCCCTTTGTGGGATTTCGAACCCTTTGTGGGTATTAGTGATCTTTGTGGGCTTTTGTTCCCTTTGTGAGATTTTGGTTTGATAAGTTCAGTGGACCACTTATGTGATCATGATGTCTGTGAATGATTTGATTATCTACAGCTGGTATGGGACAGTTGTAGATAACTAGATCATTCGAGTCAACTTTGTTCAGCTTATCAGTCCTTTGAAATTCCTAAAAATCTGTGAGTGGTTTAGTTAGTTAAGGTTGGTATGGGACAGTCTTAAATAAGTAAACCATTCGGGTCAGTTTGATTCGATTTTGTCATCATTTGAACCTCCAAAATATTTGTCAACTCAGTTTGTGAAACCGTAGAAATTTTGAAAGATATTTGGTAAATAACTATTTTGAATTTGTTTTCTGTTATGTATTCGATTGTTATTGAAAATTTGTATCGTTTGATATTCCTTTAGGTCAACTCCTCCTTAGTAACCGGAGGGGTTGTATATGAACTTACTGGGCATTGTTCGCTCACCCTTTCATCTTCTTTTTCTTCCAGATTTCATATAAGAAGAATGTGAAACGGTTCGGGAGCACTTCATAAGGAGTTCAAGGATCGTTTAGTTTATTTCATTTTAGACTCTTTAGCTAGTTATTGCAGTTATTTGAGAGTTTGTAAGACTTTAAAGATTTTGTTGAGCTAGTGGATTGTACTAGCCGTTGAAATTGTTACCATTATCCGCATTTAAGTTATTTTAAATTGTGGTTAGTGTTTGAATTATAGTTTTAGTAGCCGTTGGAGGTTATTTTATTATCAATTAAGTACTATTATTGTTGTGGAAATTCGGGGTTGTTACAGTTGGTATCAGAGCTTTGGCTTTAGATCTTTGAGAGTTTAGGATGTATGAGGATAAGTTTGATTTGAGCCTTTTAGATCTTTGGGAGTTTAGAATGAGTGAGGATAAGTTTGATTTGAGCCTTAGGTTTGACCTCAGTGTCATTCTTAGAGTATTTAGTGTAGATTGATATGATAAGATTAGTTGCTTCATTGGATTATGAAAGTTTAGAGGACTAAACTTTTTTTAAGGGGGGTAAGAATGTAATAATCCAAAAATTTTCGAGGATTATTTGATAAATTGTTAAATTTTCAATTGGGCTTTTAGAGGAACTAATAATTATATTGAAGTCCTAGGAATTATATTATGTGGGTTAAATTATTTAGATGAGTTGGGCTTTGGTATTGGGCTTAGGTTTAGTAAAACCCTTTTATAAATACTCATTTTTAATAAATTGTTTTAATAATTAAATTGTTTCTTTAAATTAAATTATTTGAATTATCTTTTAAATAAAAGGATTGGAAGTAATGGACTTGAGTTATTATTGGACTATAAATTTTGGGCTTGTGTTAATTGGGCTTGAGTAACCTTGTGGGCTTAGAAAATCTAATTAGACTAGGATTAGAAAACCTACATATATAAATCCCTTCTTAACCTAATAACCCTCATTAACTAAATCAATTAAATAAAGATTAGAGAGAAAGAGGGAGGCGGCACCCTTGAAACCGAATAGAGAGAGAGAACAATGTTGGCGTGAAGTAAAGAAGAAGGAAAAAGGCTGGAAGGGAAAGCTGAGAGAAAGAAGACCAAACCAAAACCAAGGTGAAGTAATTCGTTTCGTTTAATAATTATTGTTCTTAAATTTAAAGCCTAGAAAATCCTAAAAACTCTTGAGATTAGATTGGGGTTTTTATTATGAATATTGTTGATTAATTAAGAATTAATTTAAGGACATTACATTGATCGGATCATTGATTAATTGAAAACATAATATTGATTAAGATTGGAAAGCATATTAAGTAAATTAGGTTGGACCTAATATGCATGCTAGGGTTTATGATGATTGAAATTAGGTTTAAGTGTGTGTCTTGGGGGTGTGTGCCGTGTATGTGTGTGTGTGTTGTTTAAATATTTTTGAGGTTAAAACTTGTTTACAAAATTGTTTTGATTAAATATTTCAATGTCAAAAAGGTTTGATTTTGAGTAAAAGTGTTTTGGTTAAAAATCTAACAAAAGGTTAAAAAGCTGAAAAGCAGTTTGTTAAAAGCCTAGTGACCAAACTGTAAAATCTGGAAATTAGGGACTAAACTGTAAATTTTGAAAGTCGAGGGACTGTTTGGTAAAAATCTGAAAGTTGAGGGACTGTTTTGTAAAATCTGAAAGTTGAAGGACTGTTTTGCAAATCTCTGAAATTCAAAGGACTTCTTTGTAATTTTAAAAAGTTAAAGGACTATTTTGCAAAATTCTGAAAACTAAAGGGACTTTTCTGGGAATAAGAAAACTTAAAGGGACCTTTTTAAGAGTAATGAAAAGTCAAAAGACCTTTAGGAAATTAATTAAAGTAAAGGGAATAAAATGTTAGAAACCTAGGGTAGTTTGGGTAAACCCTAGGGGTGTTTTGGTATTTATGTGAAGGGTATTTTGGGAATCTCTAGAAGTGGAGAGCAACTTGAGACGAAGTTAAATAGAATTAACTCATAAGTTAATGAAATAAAATAAAGTTAAGTCGGGACGGAGTATTAAGTAGTTAATCCGTACTTAACGGATATTATTTATTTGTGTAGATACGATCGGAGTTAGCAATTGTTCGAGTGCAAACAATCGAGGTAAGGGATTATACATCTTTAAGTTAATTGATTTCCGCTCCGTTTCATCGTTTAGGTTTCCGCATATTTCTTGGCGATGTACGTTTCTTTGATACGTAAAAGCTGACCTCGCGTCAGTATTTGTTTTGACTCCCTCGTTTACCGTTATTTGCTAATCGTTTGCTATTCGTTTGCTGAAATCGTTCTTTGGTTTTGAAAATACAGAAATTTTATTGTCTGTGTGAAAGTTCGTATTTTTGTATACAATAAGTTTTGATATGATATAATTTTGTTTCATTAATGATCACTAAGTTAGACAACCTGCTTCGGCGGGTATCTATAGTATAAATGCAACCGGTGTCTTCTACAGTAGTATGAATAGTGCCATCCGCGGAAATGACCATTTTGCCCTCACTATTCACTCCCTTTCCCATTTTGCCCTTAAAAAAAATTAATTTAAAAAAGCATAGATGCGTGCAGCGGTTAACGAGCAAACCTTGATTCCGGTCAGAAAATCTGTCCGCACCCCGGCCAATCAGCGACGCCGTCATATCCCCGGTCTAAGCTTCAGACCGCAATCCGGTGACCTCTTTACCCGTGACCGCAGTGACCGCAAGGATCCGAGTAGTTTCAATACCGAGACAACCTGCGGTCTCACCATAGCCCGCATTCCGATCATCTCCTACAATCTCCGGCGATCAGCAACGGTAGCAACGAGCAAGCCGCTGCCCATGGGCTCACATTCACCACTGCAAACCAAATTCCGGTGAGGAAGAAACGGGAAGGAAAGAAAGAAATTAGTTGCTGGGAAAAGTAGAAAGAGAAAGAAAGGGAAAAAGAAAATATCAAAAGTCTACATTCCTGGCCATGTGAAATTGAAATAAATGAGGGGAGTAGTGAGTACATGGCCAAAAATCAGCCACGTGTCCGGGGAAAGAGAGAATATCTATAGTATAAATGGGAACTGTCCAACTCAGCAATAAACAGTATAATGAATAGTGCCAATTTTTTTTTCCCATTTTTGCTCTCACTAAGTTGTCCCTTTCCCATTTTGCCCCCTTTTTTTAAATAAAAAAATAAAATTATCACGTGTCCTCGGACACGGGCTTTACAGTTCAAATTTCAAAAATTCAATTAACTACAAAAAGCATTCAAACTTCAAAAGGTAATTTTTCAATGTTAATGTTCATACTTCTCTGTTTAATTTATCTGTTTCATTTTTCAATGTTAATGTTTCATATTTCTCTGTTCAACCGAAAACAAACAATGAACACCCATATAACGATGAACCAATGAACTCACAAATGTGACCCGCCAATTGCAACGCCGCTATTGACAATCGAATCATATAGATAGTATAACTATGAAAAGGTAATTATAACATAACCTAAACAATTTTTTAAAAGAACGTTTTTTTATCATCATTCTCAAATATTTGAATCATATATTTGTAGTCATGGGATGAGTGCGTGAAAGAATATAGACGCTTGCACAAACCTACGACAAGGACTTGGAATGGGCATAATAAGGTAATTTTTTTTTAATTATTATATTGCACAAACCTACGACAAGGACTTGAAATGGGCATAATAAGGTAATTATTATTATTTTTTAATTATTATATTGTTAATTTAATAAAAATATATTGATTTCATTTTTTATTTATTTCATGTGCTTTTACGTAAACGTACCTGGCCAATGTCTGTTTCGATTGAGACAACATCTTTACTTCAACTAGTTAAAAATTTATGTGTTAATTAGATGTTAATTTATGTCTTATCTTTTTGTAAACAACATTTATTGTGTATCTTAAATTAATTATCATTTTGTAACTATAATGGTTAAAAATCTATATGTTAATTAGATGTTAATTTATGTCTTATCTTTTTTTAAACAACTTTTATTGTGTATCTTAAATTAATTATCATTTTTGTAACTATACAACAACAACAACAAAGCCTTAGTCCCAAAATAATTTGGGGTCGGCTAACATGAATCCTCATATGTTATCGTGAAAAAAAAATAAATAAATAAAATAAAATAAAATAAAAATAAAAAATAAAAAATAAAAATAAAAAAATAATAAAAAAAATAAAAAATAAAATAAAATAAAATAAAATAAAACAAAATAAAATAAAATAAAATAAATAAAAAATAAAAAAATAAAAAATAAATCAACCCCCACTTGGATTTTTGCCCTCCACTCCGCCCTCTCTTCAACACCATACTTTCATCCACTCCAAGTAAATTCATATCATTTTCAATTACTCTAATCCAAGTTTGTTTGGGTCTTCCCCTACCCCTCGTCATTTTATCATTTGTCCACTGTTCCGGCCTCCTAACCGGTGCATCACTCGGTCTCCTTCTCACATGTCCAAACCACCGTAGACGATTTTCCCTCATTTTATCCTCAATGGGCGCAACTCCTACTTTACCTCTGATCACCTCATTCCCCAATCGATCCTTTCTTGTATGACCGCACATCCATCGAAGCATACGCATCTCCGCCACATTCATCTTATGCACGTGACACTGTTTCACGGCCCAACATTCGGTGCCGTAAAGCAATGCCGGCCTAATTGCCGTGCGGTAGAATTTTCCCTTTAATCTATTGGGCATGCCGCGATCACATAGAAACCCTGTAGCACTCTTCCACTTCAACCAACCTGCTTTAATCCTATGAGCCACATCTCCATCTAATTCTCCATCCTTTTGGATAATGGATCCAAGATAGCGAAAAACACGAAGCTTGGATAATATTTCCATCAAATGTGACCGCCCCTGCCTCCCTACTTTCCAACTTGCTAAACTTACACTCCAAATATTCAGTCTTGCTTCTGCTTAATCGAAAACCTCGAGATTCCAAAGTGTGTCTCCACAACTCCAATTTACTTTCAACACCCTCTCTTGTCTCATCAATCAGCACAATATCATCTGCGAACAGCATACACTTTGGTATATCATCTTGGACTGACCTCGTCAATTCGTCCATTATCAAAGCAAAAAGAAAGGGGCTAAGTGCGGAACCTTGATGCACTCCAATCTTTATAGGTTAAAAATCTATAGGTTAATTAGATGTTAATTTATGTCTTATCTTTTTGTAAACAATTTTTATTGTGTATTTTAAATTAAAAAAAAGACCCGTGTCCTCGGACACGGGCATATGTACTAGTATTTGATATTTTGGCCTTCGGGCAAATTTAGTTCACCGCCTCAAAGTAGTGGCGGGGTGTTTCGGATACACTGTTTAGGACTCTGCGGAGTCAACCTTTGTGCCCCTTGTGGGATTTCGAACCCTTTGTGGGTATTAGTGCTCTTTGTGGGCTTTTGTTCCCTTTATGGGATTTTGGTTTGATAAGGTCAGTGGACCACTTATGTGATCGTGATGTCTGTGAATGATTTGATTATCTACAGCTGGTATGGGACAGTTGTAGATAACTAGATCATTCGAGTCAACTTTGTTCAGCTTATCAGTCCTTTGAAATTCCTAAAAATCTGTGAGTGGTTTAGTTAGTTAAGGCTGGTATGGGACAGTCTTAAATAAGTAAACCATTCGGGTTAGTTTGATTCGATTTTGTCATCATTTGAACCTCCAAAATATTTGTCAACTCAGTTTGTGAAACCGTTGAGATTTTGAAAGACATTTGGTTTGAGATTTGGTAAATAACTATTTTGAATTTGTGTTCTGTTATGTATTCGATTGTTATTGGAAATTTATATCGTTTGATATTCCTTCAGGTCAACTCCTCCTTAGTAACCAGAGGGATTGTATATGAACTTACTGGGCATTGTTCGCTCACCCTTTCATCTTCTTTTCTTTCAGATTTCATATAGGAAGAATGTGAAACGGTTCGGGAGCACTTCATAAGGAGTTCAAGGATCGTTTAGTTTATTTCATTTTAGACTCTTTAGCTAGTTATTGCAGTTATTTGAGAGTTTGTAAGACTTTAAAGATTTTGTTGAGCTAGTAGATTGTACTAGCCATTGAAATTGTTACCATTATTCGCATTTAAGTTATTTCAAATTGTGGTTAGTGTTTGAATTATAGTTTTAGTAGCCGTTGGAGGTTATTTTATTATCAATTAAGTACTATTATTGTTGTGGAAATTCGGGGTCGTTACACCCGCGATGTTCATTGTTCAGCTACAAGCAACATAGGCTTCGCCTTTGCCTTGCCTTGGCCTTGGCCTTCGCCTTGCCTTGGCCTTGCCTTGGAGGTTATATCCCACATTGAAACAAAAAGAAAGTAAACTATGTCTTGGCTCGTCCGGCCTTGGCCTTGCCTTGGCTCGACCTTGGCCTTGGTCGTGGCCTTGGAGGTTATATCTCACATTGAAACAAAAGGAAAGTAAACTGTGCCTTGGCTCGGCCGGCCTTGGCCTTGGCCTTGGCCTTGCCTTGGCTTGGCCTTGGCCTTGCCTTGGCCGGCCGTGGCCTTGGAGGTTATATCCCACATTAAAAGAAAAAGAAAGTAAAATGTGGCTAGTGGGTATATATATGAGGCTGAAGCTGGGTAGCAAGCATCATTTGGCCGTGGCCTTGGCTTTGGCCGTGGCCTTGGAGGCATCCCGCCTAGTCAACGGGTCCCGCATTGTCCCGCGTTCCGCAGTAGATTTGGGATGGGACGAAATATTTTAGTCCCGCGAAAATTTGTCCCGTCCCGTCCCGAATTAGTCGCGGGACAACATAATGTTGTCCCGTCCCTTCCCGTTATCCCGTATTGACGGCTCTAGTCAATGCCACACAAATGTTTATAAAATTTTTACAAAATAATTTTAGGTTGTGCTTGGATGGAATTATTTTCCTAAGGCCCCTAAAAAAACTTTTCAATTATTAATGAGGAGAGTCTATTTTTTTTATTACGGTCGTGTCCACGTGAGTCCATATATATTCCTCTAACATCCCTAGTTTGTTTAATGAAGTAATGGAATCTCTAAATTACCCTTCCCACCGAGCTGCCATAGAAAGAGAAACGAAAATTTTTATTTCTCTGAATTGCTCGTGTTTACAAATGAAGAAAACTTCTCCTTATATAGAGGGAAAGATAACAAGACGCTAAAACTGAAAAGATACTCGCACTATCTATAATAATTACATACTACGACTCTAAGCTAAAAGACAACCTAAAAAGAATATCAAGGACGGAAAGAAAAGACATAAAAAACAAAAAACTTTATGGCGCACTAAATTAAAGGTGCACTAAACAAAGAAAAAGACATTCATTAAATATATTTTTGATTCTGTGTTACAGCTGACATTATTCTTTTGTCCCGTCTGAAAACGTCATTGCTTACGATAATCCTTCTAGAAATCCATGTGGGTACTATCGATGGCTCCAAAGTGTCACCTTCTCCTACGAATGAGAGAAGCATGTCCCAATTTTTATGTGCCCAAATCTGTGTATAATGGCCTTCTGCCATTAATTTGTACTCTTCTCAATGAAACGAGTTAGGAAGTTTAGGCATCCTTTGTTGTTTGTGTATAAAGAACTTGTGGACATTGTTTATTGAAGCTGGACTTCCCTCCTGTTCATGTAGCCAGAATAGACTGGAAAAATCTATATTGTCTTCAACTTTTACTGCAAATTTCAACAGTTCTTGATCTTGTGGTCTATGACTGATAAAGATTCGTTTTCTGGCTGGTCTGTATATGTATGACTATCTGCGTCTGAGAACAAGGCGAATATTTTACATCCTAGGTCCGGTGGGAATGCATGTGTAGCAATGTTTCCTGCTACCAATGTGAATTTTTCACCAAAACTATTTAACAATTTTTCTGTTTTTGGAGTCAGCCTGAATTTAATATAATCAATTATCCCGTTATGGTAGAATTGAAGAATTAAATTGTCAGACATATCTGTCTTTAATAAATCGATTTATAAAAGAAGGACTCCTGTTTCTTCTCCTTCATTGTCTATTCTTTCCACCACCGTAACACCTTTGTAATTTAATTATTTGAAAACAATCTGTACAATCTTTTGCTATAGACCATACAGAACTATATGGAATTTTGTACAAATTTTATGTGCAATTATTTGTTCTAAATCGTTGAATTGATCTAGAATTGGTTTGAGTGTATGTCTCCAAGGAATGTCAAGAAGCATAGCCTTTAGGCTTTCAAAATCTCTATATATTGTGTTCTCTTTTTTATCGACTGTGTTTAGCAACTGTGTATTCTTTCCTTCAAGAAAAGAAATCTTTTGTTTTAGAATCCTGTTTTCAATCTGCAATTGTGTAACTTGTGTATCTTCGCCAGATTGTAACAATTGTTCTTAAAGTCTGGCAATAAGCTCTTCCTGTGCTTTAATTGTCTACTCAGGATTAACTTTTGCCACTTGCGAAAAAGTTTTCACTTTTTCAGGTTCTATAAAAAATTTGTTAACGCCAAACTGTTCACGTGTTGTGTTCATGGCTTCTTGAAAGCTGTGAAATCCTTTAAAAATGGGGTTTGGACATTGTATATATTTAGTTACAGTCTCCCATTTGTTAAAAACTCCTATTTTTGTACCTCTAAATATCACATAATGTGTAAATTTTTTTCTGTATCGATTTTTCTGTGATCTTTTGAGACTGTTCTAAAAAAATAATACCCTAAAGAATTTAAAACCTGTACTTTGAATATGGCGGCATGTGGTAGCGTGTGTATATGCCAAAGATTGTCTAAAAGACACTGTTGTTTCTCTGTTAAATTAATTCCTATGATAGATCTGAATTTTTTTTGATTATCTGTGTAGACTTGTAAGGCATATGTACCAAATGTGATTGTTTTCTGTTGAAACTCTGTATTTTTTTAAAAACTTGATCCAGCCTGTGAAAATTGTGTATTCTTAAAATTCTGGACCTCCATTTTAGGCCTTAATCCCTGAATTGGATTAGAATACACTGTGGGGTATGTAAAGATGTATTCTTTGATGTCTGTTTGTTCTGTGTTTTCTACCTTTACTTCTTCATCCGTTGAAATGCTCATTGATGAACTTTTCTTTGTCTGTATGGGATGTATGACTCTTTTCTTGCCTTTATCCATCGGAATGAAATAACTTGTTCAAATTTCTAGACAACATGTCAGCAATTGTATTATTCTTTCCTTTTATATGTTCAAAATTAATTTTATATCCACTGCCTTGTATGATATTTTGTAAATTTATCCATCTTGTTCTAATTACCTTTTTACTTTGATCATTTTTTATGAGCCTAACTATTGCTTCGCAATTTGTTCTAACTGTAAATTCTTTATTTAAAAAGATTTTAATTTTTCTAAAGAGTTTATTAAGGCTTGTATTTCAAAATCCAAACTAGTCCAATTTAAACCTATTTTACTAAAGTTTCCACTAGCATAAGAGGAAATTTTTTCATTGTCTTTTGGACTATATTTATTAGGTTTCCAAAGAAGTAAGCCTCCCTATCTTTTTTACATCCATCTGTTTCAACAATAATATAATCTGTTACCAATGGTAATTCTAATGGTTTATTTTTTTTAATTACTTCTTTTATTGTTTTTACTAATTTAATATCTTCTTTGTTAAAATGTCTTTGTCCACTCTTCGTGGTTTTACTATAGAGCGGTCCTACTAATTTTGATAAATTAGGGACAAATTTTCTGGCATAATTAACCAATCCTAAAAAAGCCTGTATTTGTTTTAAACTTTCAATCTTTTCTGGAAACTCAATAATTTTTGTTGAAATATGTGGTTGTAATTCTATTTTTTCCATTTCCAATTTCTATTCCTAGAAAAGATATTTTTCTTTTAAATAATTCCATTTTCTTTTTTGAAAAAATTATACCATGTTTTTGGACTTTCTTAAAAACCTGTTGTAAATGGTTTTCATGGTCTTTAATTGTTTCACTGGCTACAAGTATATCATCAATATATACTAGACATAAATCATATTTTAAGAATATACTTTCCATAAATCTTTGAAATATAGATGGAGCATTATTCATAGGGGTTTTTACCAATAAATCCCTGAGATGGGGTGGAATTTATCAATAAAAACAACATATTTCAAATCTTACCTTAGGATCCCTAGGTTGAAATTAAAACCCCCGTAGAGTCCCTAACCCTCTTTATAATAATTTTAAATGACCAAATTGCCCAGTTCACCATTCTCACCGCATTGCTCTGTCACATTTTCTTAGGGTTAGGGATTCTCAAAATTCTCCATACTCTCCTGCTCCTAGTCCTACTGACGATCCACCATCACCGGCTCCATCTCATTCCAACTTCAATTCTCTGCCATCTCCACCACCTACGGTCTCTTCGACGCCGCCAATTGCAGTTTCAACATCCACCCAATACAAAAATATTCGAACAAAATCCTCCATACTCTTACAAGAACACAATCGGGGTGTTAAAACAATTTATGGTCATGATGAAGGCGCATTATCACCTGAAGCTGAGGTATGTAGTTGTATGTAGCATTAGAGTCATTATGAAAAATAATAGGTATCAAGACTATGCATTGTGAATTAGAGTGCCTTTAATTTGGAGTAATTACAGGAGAAATAGCTGGAATTGGGCGGGTTACGTTCGGTGCGGAGCTTCAAACAACTATTGGTATGTATGCTTACTGTTTGAGTACTTGTATGTTGTCCTGATGTTAGTTTTTTTTTCTGATTCAATCAGTGGACATTGGTTATAGTAGAATTGGAAATTTGGTTAGTGAGGTTTAATTATTGTAGATTAAAGCTGTAGTTTGTTTAAATGTGATCATGTTTAAGCGGATACAAGGCCTATGCAATCAGACGGAAATAAAGGTTAAGTCTTCATTTGAGTGCATATAGCAAGGTTTATTCAAATTGTTGGAAACAACCAATCGTCTCTACCTGTAGATTTGGATATTGTATAAACAGTGGAGCATTACTCCTTGTTTGTCCTCATAACTTGCTATAGGGTGGGAGATGTTGGTCAAGTTCTATTCTGGGGGTATCCTTGACTCAGTTTAAGGTGGGAGGTGGTAGTCACATTTGGTTCCGGAAGATGTGTGTGTGGGGGGGGAGGGGGGGAAGACCTCCCCCCGATTTGTTTTCTCTCGCTTGTATCACATTTCTTTGGACTGTAAAGCTCCTGTTTCTTAACTATTTATCAGAGGGGTTTAATGGAATTTCACTTTCTCTGCAATCTATCGAAGGGAGGTGTAGGACATCACCACACTTCTTTAAATCCTTTCTCATGTACATTCCATAATATGCATAGTCTTAGTTTGGGAGAGTTCACTGTCCTTGAATTGTAGAAGTAATAAAAAGATAAAGAATTTCAAGAACAGGGAAAATGAGAAAACAAGAAACACGTCAATATTCCACTCTCAATGCCAATTAATTAATCAACCCCAAATACCTGAGACAAGCCATCTATTATTCAAGCATATTTTCAATAGTTTTCTGAGTTATTTGATTTTTCCTACACACAGTTGAAATTCAAGAAGCATGGATAAGTGATGGCCGTAGCTGAAGGAAGAGCTATTTGGCAAAGAACAACTAATCATTGTTTTGTCCAAAAGTGTGAGGTCAGTTCACAGTTATTTATTATGAATGTGAAATTGTTTGGTTTTTGACCTTTCTAAATTGAGAAATGTGAGGTAATTTCACAGTTAATTTGGTACTTAGTATGTTTGGTTTACCCGTTATTTATCAGTTGTGATGATTGTTTGTACACAACTGTGAGGTCAATTTGTCAGTTATGATTGTTGAGGTCGATTTCTCAGTTATTGTGCATAACTGTGTGATAGATTTCACTGTTTTTATGTCATTCTTTTATAGAACAATAGTGAGGTCTATTTCACAGTTGTTGGTTGTGATGTGAATAACTGTGAAATGTTTTTCACACTTCTAAAACTGTGAGGTCAATTTCACAGTTATTTATTATGAATGTGAAAACCATTATATAGTTATTTACATCAAAATTGTGAAATAGACTTCTCAGTTTATAAATGTGAAAACCATTATACAGTTATTTACATTAAAACTGTGAAATAGACTTCTCAGTTCATAAATGTGAAAATTATTATACAGTTATTTACATCAAAACTGTGAAATAGACTTCTCAGTTCATAAATGTGAAAACCATTATACAGTTATTTACATCAAAACTGTGAAATAGACTTCTCAGTTTATAAATGTGAAAACAAATGTGAAAGTTATTTACATCAAAACTGTGAAATAGACTTCTCAGTTCATAAATGTGAAAATCATTGTACAGTTATTTACATCAAAATTGTGAAATAGACTTCAAAACTGTAAAATAGACTTCAAACTCTAACCAAACTAACTGTGAAATACACATCACAGTTATTTCAATACACAGTTATTAAGCTCATATACATGTTCAAACTATTTCACATTTTTATATAAATGTGAAATAGAATTCTTAGTTTATAAATGTGAAAAACATTATACAATTTTAAATTCATGTGTGAACAAATGATAAATGATTTTATCAGATTTTTACAAGTGAAAAATAATTTTATTTTATTTATAAAATTTGAAATATATGATGAATGTACTTGTTTGATTCGTCTTGACGATGCGATTAAAATGGTGATTTCAAATAATTTTTTCAATATCTAGATTTTGAAATATTGCATTTTAAAATTTTGATGAAAAAAATAAGGAAAAAAGAGAAAGAGGAGAGAGAAAATGAGGAGAGAGTTTATTTTTGAAAATATGGGATATTGCATTTTAAAATCACATGTTGGAGGATACCAAAAGCCTTGGTATTGGCAGACATATTTTCAATCCTTAAACACAGACAAGGAAGGAGGAGCTGCAATGTTTGTTTGTTTGAGATTCATACGCATAGCATGCATTCACATTAAAATTTTATAGTAACGTGCGTGCCACCATCAGGGGTAGTTTGGAACAAAAAAATTCGAAGGACTTATTGGCGAGTTTAAAAAATGTCTGTCCTTATTGATCGTTTTCATTTGATCGAGGGGCTTATTGGTCAAAGCCTCTTATTCATAAATCCAAAGCTTAGAACGTTCCACTCATACTGTCCTTCAGGACATGTGAAAGTTGTCCAAGGTTTAAACTCTTCTTCCAATTTTAGCTGATTATATCCTGACTTTAAATCAAATTTTGAGAAAATCTTCTTTTTCTGTATAAGGTTAATCAAAGAATCCTTATTGGGTATATTATACCCATCATCCTCTATATTATCATTTAATCTTTTGTAATTATAAACTATTCTAGCTTTGCCTCTTTTAATTTCACTGTGATTTCTAACTATAAAATGTTGTCCTATGAGAACTTTCATATTTCCTAATTAATTTTTGTTCTATCATTTCTGCTATCTGTTTTCTAAATTCCTCTTTATCTAATGGACTTTATTCAATATTAGTTGTCCTAATTGTTATATCAGGGTTTTTTAATTTAAATTTGCATGTATATGTAATTTTAGATTTTGTAATATCGTCTCCTATTAATCCTATTTTTTCTTCTATTGAATGGGCCAATCCCTTTGCTACAACTCCAACGGCCTAACAATAAATATCAGTCGACCTAGCTCATTATATGACCATCCTTGGTCCCGACCTAGATTCGTCCGACATACGATCATCAACTTGTACAATTCTGTCTGGCCAATGCACAAAGTCGGACCAACCTCGAATACTCAGGCAACCTCGACCTACAGAAACGTGCATCTATCTACGACTCAATCTGTAACCGTCTTCAACAATCACGGAGATCGTTACGCCTGCATTGTCTCCACGATTTAAGGGATTCATTACGATTCGACACCACTCCTATATATACCAGACTACATCCAACGTAAAAAGGTAATGCCTTCTTGGATATTTTAAGATTACGTTATTTCCATATAGTTTTATACAAACTCATAACACCACATCTCATAATCACGCCGGAGGGTATTAGCCGGAGACCACCCCGACTAGTCGTTTGTTCGTGGGTTCAGGTCATAGTTGCTGGAGATCAACCTATTGCTGGACTAAGGCTAATTTGGATCGTTTCCTGCATCATCAGTTTGGTTCCATTGTCGGGAAATGATCACGCTAGACCTTGAAACTTTGCCTAGTCACAAACATGGTCTCAGACGGACATACTGCTACTACCTCTAGTGAACTGCAATGTGAGAATGTTGGAGGAAACATTGATGTGGGTACGGGGAATTGTACAGCTAACTTACCTCCTCCTCCACAGGGGCACCCCACTAGGAGGGCTACTCGCTCCAACAGCGTGGCCGATATAATGGGGCTGCAAGATAGGAGGAGAGAGAGAGAGGAGGCCCCTGCCTAATAAATCGGTGAGCCAGCAAGTTAAAAGGAACCACACAGGTCGACCAACTGTAGGCGACATTGCAGGTCGCTCAGCTTCTCACCTTGGTAGGAATGAGATCTTACTAGAGCGGGCTAGACTGATACAAAGTTTACTTGAGATACAGAATGAGCTGCTCGAGCTACCTGAGTCTACTAAGAAGGATGACATAAGATCACAAAGGGTAGGCCCTTCTCTCACCTCGCATAGGCGTGCTAATGGGGCGCCTAAGCCGTTAGGGGAAGAGAGAAAGAATGAAATGCTCCTCCTACCCACATCTCCATAGACCGGACTGGCGACCTAAGGGATTGGATGATATGGAGGCAGATCGAAAAGCATCCAATGGGAAGGTCAAACGAAATGACTGTACTTTTCGACCTTTGGCCAAGGACATACTCAACAAAGGACCTCCTCCAGGGTTTAAGTTGCCCGTGTTAGAAAAGTACTCAACCACGACCAATGCCTTGAATCATATGGAGCACTTTGAGGCCACTATGTGTTTGTTCTCTTCTGAGGATGACGTGCTATGCAAGGCATTAACCAACATCTTCACAGGTGCATCACTGACTTGGTTCCGTGGTCTATCTACTGATGCATTACCTCATGGAGTTATATGAGGAGGAAGTTCCTAGAAAGGTTCTCTACAGTGGGGGTCCGCAAGAAGACACTGACCGACTTGAACAACATGACTCAAGGCAAAACAGAGAGTACCATGAGTTATTTTACTAGATTCAAGGAGTTGGTCGCCCAAATTGAGGAAGACCTGACAGATAGGGAGGTCATCAACAGTTTCAGGAATGGGGTGTCCTCTCCCAATCTGGATTATGAGCTCTAGGTTAGGAGGGTGACCATAAGGAAGGAATTGTTTGGAAGGGCCTATGATGTGGCCGTGGCTGAGGAACGCAAAGAAAGAAAGAAGGATAGACTCTAAACATTCTGAAGTTGGTGAGTCGACAAAAGGAGGACATGTAAAGAATGACAACAACAAAGGGAAAATAGTATTAGGGCGACTGAAAGAGTCCTTGAAAGCTTCACCCTACTCACGGTTAGTCGGACATATATCATGAACACGGTCGACCTAGGGCCTCCTGCCCCAATGAACACCCAAAATATGTTCAGAAAGGATAATGGTAGGTACTGCGAGTATAACAAGGACACCGAGCACACCACAGAAGAGTGCATGAGCCTGAAAAGGATCATACAAAATTGGGTGAATGAAGGAAGGTTGGATAGGTTTATGAAGGGAGATCGTCCTGCTGGAGGAGATCGACCTACAAGGGGTGTACCCGAGCCGAGGCAACCAAGATTAACTTTGGGCATAATTGCTGAAGAGGCAAGCAACTCAACGCTTAAATAAAAGATTTTCCAGCTTAGTAAAGCTCCATATGTGCCTCCTAAAAGTTGCATTGCAGACGAGGTGATCAGTATCTACCCTTACTAGCTAGCGGCTAGCATGGCGGCGAAAGAACAAATATTGGTGATTCCGGGGCTCATTGATGACTGCACATCTAGCAGGATCTTGATCGACACGGGCTACAAAACTTTCCTAGACATGGGTTTGACAGACGTCAGGTTGTCGCCTTACTCAGGTCGACTAGAGGGCTTCACCAATCACAGGGTTGATGCCAAGGGACAGATAGAACAGGAGGTCGATATTGGACAACATCCTTTGAGGACAACAACTAAGGTAACATTTATAGTCATTGATGTTAAAAGTGATTACCATGCTATACTAGGTATATCTGGACATGTCTCTCTAGGAATGGTGCCCTCAATCCCTCATCAAAGGGTCAAGTTCCCCACCATAATGGGATTTGGGTGCATTCTAAGCACGGCTAGTGAGTACCTAGATCACGTGCTTTGATCCAAGAAGAAGAGGGAATTGGAAATTAACACTCCAGAGGCGAGTTGGAAGTTCCCAAAATCTGTCACCACTACTTCCAAATTATCTGCGATCAAGTGTACAGAAGAGGCGACCTATCCCTCACATGACCACGTCATGACTTAGCCAACACGTCCCTCTGAAAACACTTGGGTCGCAACAGATACAGTTTCGGTCAACCAGATCATCATTTTCGATCAATGCCTCCAAGTCAACTAAAACTCAGGGGACTCCACCGGGGAAATAACTGCTGAGCTAGATGATATGATCAAGGTAGAAGCTCCACACTTGGGGGCCGAGAAAAGAAAAAAGGTCCGAGAGATCATCATTGAGACTGTGCAGTTTAGACCCAGAACTAGAACTAGTAGACGAGATGGAGGATATAGAGGCTAACCCATCTTACCCCGAGCAGAAAATCAAAATAGGGAGACAGTTTTCACTAGAAGGAAAGGTGGAGATAGTCAACCTATTGAAAGAAAGTACAAACATTTTTGCTTGGAAGGTAGAGGACATGAGGGGAGTCAAAGAAGAGGTCACAATGCATCGCCTTGAAGTCAACCCCACCATGAAATTCAAAAGCCAAAAGCTAAGGATTTTTGCTCGCGACAAAGAAATGGCCATCAAACAAGAGGTAAACAAACTTTTTAGTGCATATATAATCAAGGTTGAGTCCTACACTACTTGGCTGGCAAATATAGTGATGGTTAAGAAGGCCAATGGAAAGTGGAGGAAGTGTGTGGACTTCACTGATCTGAATTTAGCGTGTCTAAAGGACAGCTACCCACTTCCACGGATAGATAAGTTGGTCGACTCAATTGCTGGATATGCCACCCTCAGTTTCCTCGACGCTTATTCGGGATACCATCAAATCAGAATACACGAAGATGACATTGAGAAGACAGCCTTCCAAGCAGCTGGAGGGATTAATTGCTACACCAAGATGCCATTCGGGCTGAAGAATGCTGGAGCTACTTATCAGAGAATAGTGAACAAAGTCTTTGCTAGTCAAATTGGCCGAAACATGGAGGCCTACATCAAAGACATGGTCATCAAAACTAAGGCTGGTAGTCATGTGGTTGACATAAGGGAAACGTTTGCCAATCTATAAGCAAACGACATGAAGCTGAATCTGAGCAAGTGCATATTTGGAGTAGTTGCAGGCATGTTTCTGGGTTTCATGGTATCGCAAATGGGTATTGAGGCCAATCCAGAGAAGATAAAGGCCTTGGTGGAAATACAAGAGCCTACGTGCATCAAAGAAGTCCAACGATTAAATGGTAAGGTCGCTGCTTTGGGCCGCTTCGTAGCCAAGTTATTTGAGAGGTCTCTCCCTTTTTTTAAAACTTTGAGGGGGACTAAAATTACCAGATCCGGCGGTGCCCGTGGCTGAAACCGGGGCCTTCCTCGAGAGGATGAAAAGTTGTTTCAAAGATTGGACGGTTGAATTTCTTTGAAAAGAGAGTGTCGCCACGCCGTTTTTAGTTATGCCAAAAACATTGAAAAAAAAGGCTTTTTATTGTGTGATGAGATTTTTTGAGTTCGGAGGTCAGGCTACGCCTCGGGAAGAGATTTTTTAATGCTCACCCGAAATGCCTCATATACATGAGTCTTTCTAAACCCTTCTTTCAAAGTTGTGTGTGTGTGTGTGTGTCTTAAGAAATGAAGTACATTTGAAAGTAAATAATGAAAGGATAATACATGTGACAGGAACAAACCACTATCCCCGTCAGACCTCCATTCTTATGCGCATTGTGCTTGGAAGATCTTGTAGGATCATTTAGATGGTTTGGGTCTATGACATATGAAGTAAAGACTACATTATAAATGATGTATTTAAACAATAATATTTAAAGACTTGGAAATTAAAGCAGTTATTTAGGGCTCGGAAGGAAATCTCACCAATGTTGGTTTCTTTCTATCTTCCTCGGGAGGAGCGTGTTCAGTTTGTGGTGGTTTAAAGAGGAAAGAAGTTTTGTCCTCACATATGACAAAATCTCCCCTAGTTAACTCTAGTTCACACTCGAGTTTGCACTCTCATGTTGCTCTCGTCGTGATTAAAGAGGAAAGAAGTTTTTCCCTCACTTATGGCAAAATCTCCCCTAATTAACTCTCGTTCACACTCAAATTTCGTCGTTTCGGGGGGTGTTTTGGATGGTTTTGAGTGAATGTGAGTGAATGTGAGTGATTGTGAGTGATTGTGAGTGTTTTTGTTATGAAAATGAAGCTGCTGGAGGCCAGTATTTATAGGGTCTGAACCTGGATAAAGTGGTCCTCACGGATTGACCTTTAATTAGTCAATTGGTCTGGACGACTCTGACTTTAATCAATCAAACGTCTTGAATTTTGTGTCATGTGGCGTGTTGACATAGAGGTCTGCACGGATCAACGATGCAGGAAAGAGGTCCACATGGTTCACTCTTTAATCTGTCAGTTTTTTTGACTTTTGTGCCATTCCTGCAGAAGTCCTTTAATTATTTTTATGCACGAAAGGTCCTTCCTTAGTTTGGCTTGGTCCGTTAGATCCTTGGGGAGCCACGGGACTTTTTTTTATCACGGGGAAGTGTACCCTCAGCATCCTTTTCACATGCTAGGATGGAGAGCGGTCCGCATTGGGGTACTTACATAAGCCCCTCGGTGACGTCACTTATGAAAAAAGTGGGGTCGTCGATAAAAATAAGAATCCTGATCTGGATCGCTTGTCGGGAGAGAGAAATGACCATGTCGATCGGATGGCTGGACCCTTTGATAGGATTCCTATATATCCCGAGTGGGAATCAAGCCTAATCGTAGTTCGAGTATGAGGGAAATTTGGAGGGGCCTCGACCTATAGGGAACGATTTGGAGGTGTTCATCCTGAGTGAGACTGTTTGGAGGCATCTGGACCTAAGTTGAGAACAATTCGGAGGGGTCTCGGCCTGAGTGCGGATGATTTGTATTGTGTAAGTGTTGAGATTCGATGGTCTCGGGGGCATTCGTGATTCCTTGGTGGGAAATACTTTGTCGCTTAGCTGGGAAAAAATTCGGGCTTACGATGACTGTCGGGGAAAAGAATTCGAGCTTACGATGACGGCCGAGAAAAATATTTTGGGCTTACGATGACGACCGAGAAAAGGATTCGGGCTTACGATGACAGCCGAGAAAGGAATTCGGGCTTACGATGACGGCCGAGAAAGGAATTCGGGCTTACGATGACGGCCGAGAAAGGAATTCGGGCTTACGATGACGGCCGAGAAAGGAATTTAGGCTTACGATGATGGCCGAAAAAGGTATTCGGGCTTACGATGATGGCCGAGAAAGAGAATTCAGACTTACGATAACGGTCGAGAAAGGAATTCGGGCTTACGATGACGGCCGAGAAAAAGAATTCGGGCTTACAATGACTGCCGAGAAATGAGTTCGGGCTTATGATGACTGTCGAGAACTGAGTTCGGGCTTACAATGACGGCCAAGAAATGAGTTCGGGCTTACGATGACCATCGAGAAAGGAGTTCGGGCTTACGATGATGACCGAAAAAGGATTCGGGCTTACGATGACGGCTGAAAATACTTTGGGGACCAAAATGTATGAAATTTGCAGGGAATGGCTTTTGGATAGCCAAGGGCAAAGATTGTAGGGGAAAGAAACTCAATTGCCTGGGCTGCAATGTGGTCCGTCCGGTTCCTACCTGAACTTCTAAGGAGGTCCGCACGGATCTGAGAGGGAAACAGACGATTTAAAGCAGTTTCAGGCTTGGAAATGTACCCATTCCACCACTTTTCTTCATCTTCCAGTCGTGGGTAAGATAGAGATTGAGAAAAATTGCCATTGTTGAGCCAAGTTTCTCTCAAGAAATCCTTTTCTTTTGTTAATCCTTGATTATGGCGGAAGAATATAGGCGATTTCGTCACCAAAGGGGCCAAGAAGCCATCGAGAGGAGATTGGATTTGAAAAGAAATTTCTCCATCTACAAACCTTCTACGATCAATATGGATGAGCTATACCCGGATGTGCATACGCAAAATTCGAAGGGGAAAGCTAAAATAGAGGTAAGGATCAAATTTTGTCTTTGATTTTTGCTTTGAATGATGACTTGCTAGAACTAGGGTTTGGTTCTTGTCATTTTGGGGATTTTGTTGTCACTATGATTATGTTGTGAAATTGATGATGGATTGTTGAAATTGAATGTCTATGGTTCATGGGTATGTATTTTTTGTCGAAAAATATGGAGTTTAGCTTTGATTTGTGAAAGTAAAGTGTCTCCTTTGAAATGGGATTTTGCATGCTTGAATGGCTTGTACTTTGATGGTGTTTTTGTACGCAATGTGAAGCATGGAACATTGTGGGTGTCGGGAAAATTAGCTTGGAACGGGTTTTTGGATAAGATGTGTCGTGTGAAAATGGGTCTTGAAATGGAACGTGCCGTGTTGGGACGGACCTTTTGAAATAAGATGTGCCTTGTGAAAACAGGCTTTTGTTGTAAATGTGTCGTGTTTTGTAACGAGCTTTTGAAATGTGCCGTGTTTTGTGACTGGCCTTTTGTGAAATAATATGTGTGCCGTGTGAAAACGGGTTTTTGAAATGTTCTGTGTTTTGTGACGGGCTTTTTGTGAAATAATGTGTGCCATGTGAAATCGGGTTTTTGAAATGTGCCGTGTTTTGTGACGGGCTTTTTGTGAAATAATATGTGTGCCATGTGAAAATGGGTCTTTTAAAATGTGTCCTGTTTTGTGACGGGCCTTTTTTGAAATGAAGTGTGTCGTGTTGGAACGGACTTTTGTTGTGAATGTGTCGTGTGAAAATGGACTGTTGTTGTGAATGTGCGTGTGAAAATGGACTTTTTGAAATAAGATGTGCCGTGTTTTGTAACGGGCTATTTGATGGGATGTGCCGCATTTTGTGACGGGCTTTTGTGAAATAAGATGTGTGTACCGTGTGAAAACGGGTTTTTTTGAAATAATATGTGCCGTGTTTTGTAATGGGCTTTTGTGAATGATATGTGTCATTTTTTTATGTAGCATTTATCACTGCCAAATCTTGTATTGACATATATTTGCTGTGTTTACATGCAGGATGAGGCGCCTTTGTCCGAAAAGGCCAAGAGGATGAAGACACGGGGGTCTATCGAGACCGTGGTAGAGGTTTAGAAGGGCATGCCGGATAACTCCTGGGAGGGGAGACCTAGTCCTCGGAGACTAGTCATTGATTCAAGGATGAATGTCTTTATAGAGAACTTAGTGGGGGTGGCCTCGACTAAGAAGAACAATGGCATCTTCATAGCTTTGTCCGAGTATTGGTGGGATACCACGCATTCGTTCCACTTTGGCTGGGGGGAGGTGACGGTGACTCCCACGGATTTTGCTGCTATCACCGGCCTTTCTTTCAAGGGGAGTCCGTGAGGTGGAGGGATCGTATGTCTGACGAACGCTTGATTGAGTTCCTAGGATTCGAGCCTACACCTCATAAGGGTTTGGGCATGTTATATTCTGAGGTAGAGGCGAAGATTGGGATCAACATTTGGAGGTACCAGCGAGATCCTAGGGGAGTGACCGCGGAGCAGTTGGCGCACTCATTTTTGTGGTTTGCCCTCTCTTTGACTTTGTTTTCGAACCACGCCACCGCGGCTCTCTTTCCTCTCCTTGAGTCTTTAGTGGATTTGGAAAGGGTGTGTGACATCGCCTGGGGAGAGGCAGGCTTGGCCGATCTTTACTTTGCCATGGACAAGTACAGTAGGAGCGCGGCCAGCTCTCTGGGATGCTTCGAGTTTGCTCTGGAGGTATGATTTTATTTGATTTTGTAGCTTTGTATCGTTATCATCTATTTTCTGAATTGCCTTTTGTTTTTCCGTGGCAGGTGTGGTGCTATGAGGTCTTCCAGTACCAAGAGTGGGACCGTCATAAGGATGTCCTGCTAGGGTACCCTGCCATGCTCTGCTGGATGCGACCTTTGAGGAAGAGGAGGAGTAGTCGGGGGAAGATCACACTCAGCTATGATGATGTGAAGAGGCATATGGAGAAGGATACTCCGGAGAGCTTCCAGCTATATCCCTGGTCACGGTTTGATGTGGATGATTTGGAAGGTGCACCCCGGGTGACGAGGTAGAGGAAACTCTTGCGAGGCCTCACCTGCGATGTGATGTATTTGGGTGAGAGGGTCTTCTAGCAGCATGGCAATGGCGTTGCTCCTTGTGCTCCGAGGGATCCTCCGTTTCACGTGCTGAGCCCTTCCAAGATGGGCTACCTGGAGATTGAGAGATATCGGGTCGGGGTAGACGCCGAGGATTATGTCTTGGAGGGCGAGGAGTACGGGTCCTTTGTGAGGAGGAAGTTGAGGATGCCACAGGTGCTGGCAACGGAGAGGAGGGAAGGCTCGTCACGCCCTCGAGATGTCCCTGTGCCCAGGGCAGATTTCACTTACATTCGCGGGGATTCTAGGAGGCGGGTATCGGTGCCCATCCCGGAGCAGGTTTCTCCCGCCCACCGAGTTGATCCGAATGCTTCTGTGAGTTGTTTATCATTTCTTTTAGCATCTTTGTCCCTTTTTTGTTTTCTTTTGTGAGCATAATTTCTCTGTCATGCAGGTCTCGGGGCGGACCATGGACTTGCTCACTTGTCGGTATCTGGGGATGAAGGCTTTTGCAAGGAAGCTCATGCGGGGGATGTCTTGCGGGTCATCGAGGAGCACAGCGGTTTACCAGCCAATGCCTTCGAGGAGGTCGGTGGAGGTTCCTTTTCCGGGTACGGATGCGGATCTACAGCCTTCACCTCAACCTGTCGTACAGACCCAAGGGAGGTACAGCTGTGACGCGAGCTCCTTTGAGGAGGGCCAAGGTGCGCGATCGCCTCCACAGTTCTTTCCTCAGTCTAGTGCATGGGGTGAGGGTTCGTCCTCTTTTCCTTTCTTCGATCCATTTGCCGGTTTACCCCTGGAGATTTCATAGAGTATTCGGTTGAGGAGGGCGCCGAGTTCTCAGATGACGATGAGGTGGCTGACGGAGGTGCTGCGATGCAGGGGTCTCCGTCGAGTGGTGTTGTCGATGATTCAGAGTAGGACTCTTTCTTTTTTTTGTTGTTTTTTTTTGTATGGTAGAGTAGAGAACAAAACATTTGTATTTATGCACAATGTATTCACATGTAATGAACTCTTTATTTGTATTTTATTGGTAATGACCTAGGAGTTATTTATACTTCCCATTTTTTATGTTTCGTGCATGTCGCATGAGGTTGAAATGTTTATGGTATATGGGGGCTGAAACAGCTTTGGCAGGTTTCTTGAGCAGTTAGGGGCTGAAACAGCTTTGCCAGATTCATGAGTGATGATGGGAGTGACGTTTTATGGGATATGTTTCCTCTATGTGGATAGCCATCCCTCTCATGGTCAGCTCCCTCGGTATATGTCACAGTGCTTTGCTAGATGTGATAGGCCCTTGCCGTGCGGGTGAAGACATTGTTCCTTTGGTTTTGGGAGAGACTTTCCACGGTATAGACCGACTGGCAAAGGGAGATAGATTCATGCATAGGGGAAGCCCTACTTTGCTCACATTGTGGTTGTGAGAGAGGCTTCAAGCTATGACTTTGCCTCCAATATCTTTCAGTCCGTGGACGTTTGCTCAGCGACCTCTGCTCTTGGAGACGGATCAGTCTGAATGGTAGAGGTGGATGGCCAGGCTTGGCAAGCATCACTTTCGTTGGAGGGTTCCTCATTGGAAGATTGAGACCAGGAGGGCCTTTCAGGAAGGTTCCTATGTTGTCAGGGTTCCGGGGCTATCTCAGTCCTCTTTCTACATCCCATCGCTTGTTTCTCGATAGTTTGGGATGAGGCAAGAGCCTTTGCTGGGTTGGAACGACATTGCTACTACAGAAGTAGCTTCTTTCTCTATGGCAGACCCAAATGCTTTCCTTCTCTTTCTGAGGTTATGGAAGTATTCTGCTCTTCCTCCTGGAGTACTCCTTAGATGACGGGGGAGTGTTGTTATGACTACTAAGTACTTGGATTGGTACGAGCAACATCTGGGACATACTCAAATGATTATGGGGAGTTGGCACGAGGCACTTCTGGAGCAGGGCTGCCGTTCTAGTTACAACCTTAGGAGTACAGAATCTTGGGTTAACCCTCCCTCAAGATATCACAGGGGATGTTTTGTTTGACTACGAGACTAAAGTTGACAGACTGGCAGAGAGAGGTCCCCTTTTGTAGACTCATAGGGAAGAGATCCGAGCCGAGGCACGGGCGAACGAGGCTTTGGGAGTGACCGGACTACTTGACATGACAGGGAGGAATCCAGACCTAGGAAAGAGGGAGACAGAGATAGTTCCTGTAAAACGAAAGAAGACTCGTCGGGGATGAGGGAAAAAAGGAAAGAATGGAGAAGGGACAAGCGCGAGTGGCGTGGAATGACCTTTTGAAACTCTGAGTATCCATTCATTGTCATTGCAGGCACATTAATTATTAGATGTTTTATGCTACCTTATCATGATGTGGGTCGAGAGTAGACCTTGCTTGAACTCATCAAGAAGTGTTTTAATTGTAATGATTTGTGATTTGGTTCAGACTTTTATCGAGACGCAAAATTTCTTGTTTGTATCCTCTTCTGAGCCTTGATGGCGTCAAATTTTGGAATTTTGTTTGTTTTTTAGATCGAACCAATGAAGGCTGCCTACGTTCCCCTCTTACAATTGGACTGAGGGGCTCAGGTCTCCGTAGTTCGACTCTTTTTGTGAGAGAAGGGGAGACAGAAAAGGGGGAGAATGGTGCAACCCTGATTTTGCCTAGACTGCCCTTTTAGGGTTTTCAATCTAGCTGGGTATGTTCTTCAACACCTATGTGTAAGTACCCAAATCTGGCTCATGCTTTCCGGTTAAGTTTCCCGGCAATTCCCCGGACTTTCCTAAAGTCCGGGAGCAATTCGGGAACTGTTCCGAACCTTCCGAGGGGTGAAAGGATTACTTGGAATGAATAAACCACGTTTTCCTTAATATGAAAACCCTTCTAGAAGTGCCACCTTGCATGATTCTAGAAAAATACTGAGTCACAAGGGATAATGTCGCACGGCTGCATTAGGAGAGAACTCCTAGCCGCACGACTTCATTGGCGATTTCCAGACTGCCTATAAATAGAGGCCTCCTCTACCCATTTTAAAGACAGGATTTCCAGCACTAAAGCTCTACCAAAATATCCCTACGAAAATCAGGAAGCTGAGAGTGCCAAGAAGCCACCTCCCTCCTCCTTGAAGCCTCCAAAAGTTGGTCCCTCCACTAGGCGAAAATCCAAAGAAGAAGAGGTCACCACCATTGGTAACCTCTCACCCCCTTATCTTGCATTATACTTGTTCATGTGATATACTTGCTCCTTGCATTTACATATTGCTATATATTGCTTGGTATTTGGTTTATTGTTGTTAAAGATCATATCTTTGAACATGTAAATCATATTCCCCTCCCTTTGCATCCTTTGCATTAGAATAGCATCCTTTGCTCACAAAAATGTAGTCTTTGCATTAAAGGTGCATCCTTTGCACCTAAAAATCTCTTTTTTACATAAAAATGATATCTTTATGCATCCTTTGCACTTAAAAAATCATGTCTTTACGTTAAAGATGCATCATTTGCACCTAAATCCCATTTCATACATAAAAGTGCATCCTTTGCATTAAAAATCATCTCTTTATATCAAAGTAGCATCTTTTGCTTTCAAAATGACAACTTTATGCATCCTTTGCATATAAAATGCGATTTTTCCACATAAAAATGCATCCTTTGCATTAAAAATCGTATCTTTACATAAAAGAGCATCCTTTGCAAAACAAAGAGCATCCTTTGCACCCAAAAATGTCATCTTTTCATTAAAAATGTCATTTTTATCCTAAAACATGCATTTCCCTAGTCCCCATTGGTATCCTTTGGAACGGACCGGTGTAAAGATCCTATCTTTACATCGTTTCTTCCATTAAAAGTGCCACAATCTCTTTAGAAAGGGATAGACCTTGAACCCTATATCTCCGATTATCACTTGAGACGAGCATGATAGCCCCAATATAAGCTCAATCGTCTCAATGTGTAGGATTGATGGGCTAAGGTCACTCCTTTCTAAAGAACCCCATTTTGGACTAAAAAAGAGTCCTTCTCTTGATCACGCATGACCCAAGGTCAAATAGCGATGATCAAAAGTCCAAGATGAGGACGAGATCAAAGTAACGAACACATAAAATCCAAGGAATCCCGAGCGATAACCAACTAAATGGTTTATACGTCCGGAAGACAACTTGGAACATTTCCCCCTCCCCTCTTTTCAACACATGCACACAAGAAAGCACGCAAGCAAGCACGAAAAAATGGCATCTTGGGAGACTTGCTACGGCAAGGCACCTTGGGTGAACGACGATCCGTTCTTCCCAAGGGGTAACTTAACCTCCGAACCCTAAATCCTTTTTTTCAAAGTTTTGAGAAAATCAAAATGGCGTGGCGACTGGCGACTTCGTTTTTCAAATTAAACCGGATGTTTTCAAACTCGAGTGAATCCAAATAAAAAAAACAAAAAAATAGAATTTGGGCACACATTCACAGTTTGGCGACTCCGCTGGGGATAACCCAAAGGAGAAAGCTTTCATTTTCAAAATAAAACGATACCCGGTATATAGGTGGAAACCACTAACCTTCCTGTATCGCTTCCTAACTCGGGGCTTGGGATAAACGGTGGTCTAACAATCCCACGTACCGGTATCTCTTTTTGAAAAAAAAATAATAGAAAGCTTTTTCCTTTGAGCGGGTTAGACTCCCATCACGGATTCCAATTATCGTGCTTGCTTTCTTTCCTTGCATTGCATTGCATATTGCATCTTGGGAATTGTGCATACTCTGGAAACTGAACAGGAAGCCTGCTAAAAGCTGAAAGGTGCCTAAAATATTCGGGAAGCAACCTGAAACTGCAAAGGAGTGGAACCTGGAAAATTGATTCATGCAGCCGTACGGCTTAATCCTCCCTGGATTCTGACCGGGCGGCCTCATTGGCAATTCCACCAGGACAAAATTGAGATTAATCTGCCAGTCTTGGCAGCTTGGGGCTATTCAGTTCCAAGACTGATCGGGGCTCCCAGAAAATTTACGTGCCTTATCTGTTGCATTTTTCCCCGTCCCGAAAAATCATTCCTTTTCAAACACATTTCTGAAAATTTCTGTTTTAACTCAAAAAGGAACATTTTTTAGGAGACCGCACACTACGCGCACCTTATATATCCTGTACACTTTGCACGCACGTCCCTTTAAACCCGGGGTAGTTGTTCAGTTGCAGTCACGGACAGCCTTACGATGCTCTCGGGCGCGCACGGAATCACCCCAAACTCCCCATGGCAGCCAGTGTCAACCAATGCACAGTCCGTGTCACACGTTTCAAAAAACCGTGACTTTTGGTTGGTTTTTGGTCTAGTCCGTGTCATATAGCCCAGTTGCATATCCCCGTAAAGGTCAAGCCTTAGTCCATAACGGAAGTCAAAGATCTTCCGCGCAAGCGGAGCTCTGCCAAAATTCTGACAAAGGAAAAATTGGCAAGATCTTGACTCTGGCATTGACTTTGACCTTGACCCACACGGAATGCGTAAGAGTCGAGACCGAGTCCTTGCCAAAAATTCAAAGATCTTTCGCACAAGCGGAGCTCTGCCAAAATTCCGACAATGAAAAATTGGCAAGATCTTGACCCGACATTGACTTCGATTTTGACTCACGCACTGCGTATGCAACAAAGTTCAATGTGACACTGTGTCATCTGGCTTTTGCCGCCCGACCCATGCCTATTATTTTCTTGGACATTACCGAAAAGTCAAAACGTCATTCGTGCAAGCGAAATTCTGCCGAAATTCCGTTAAGGCTGAAAGACGAGACTTTCCCGGTATTGCCTTGACTATAATCTGCATCGCTCGTGCGTTAAAAGTTCCTATGACCCGCTAGACCCGTTAGGAGCATTCTTTTCTCTCGGTCGGTGGGATCCACGTGCCCTATAGGATCCTTGCCCGGGGCTGTCCACCCTGGGAGGTCGAAATACAGGTGGAATACGAGGGGCTTATAGACATAGTGATGGAGCCCACTGATCCAGGATCTAGAGTAGTTGCGAAAAAGAAGGGCAGAACCCCTTTTCCAACCAAATAGAAATTAATAAAAGACACTGTTTTAAGTAAACTGGAAGATTCTTAATCTGCATATTGCTTGAGCCTTCAGCCTAAACACCTACCCCGAGTCTAAACCTCTCCTATCCCTTTCCCGCAGCGAGAAAGAAGTGAGTGAGAATACCGGGTCAGCGGCTTGTTAGCGCAGAATTCTCAGATAGTTCGCTGTAATCCTCGGTTTTGTCGATCCGAGAGTCGAATGGCCGATTTGACTGAAAACTGTAGCGGTTTGAGTAATCAGATGACTAGGGAAGAAGAGTTAGCCTTAGCCTTAGAAAACAGTGGTAAGGCCCATGAGGAACAGCAAGCCATGCTCATTGATGCGCTCCGTCGTCATGGGGTTCAGATAGTGGTTGAGTCCAACGGTTCCCTCGGTTACGGTAGAAGATGAGACTCTGTAAGTAGCCATCTCAGCCTCCAGCCCTATAACCAATGCCCTCCTCCATCCACATATGATCCTTTGCCAAGGACTACCCCTTTCCAGTCCTTACCAGCATCCCCGGTCATCAGGGTCCCGACACCCTCGCCTCCTCAGATGAAACCCGGCTTTGTTCCCTACCAACAGAGAGCAAACGCCATAGCTATCCCAGTCACGCAGCCTCTGCATTACTCCATGGGACTCATTCCCTCCTTTCAGCCTAATCCAAATCTCCTTACCTTGGAATATCAGTACCAGCCTGACCTTTCTAACTTTGTCAACGCCTTTGAATTTTCCTATCTCCCAGACAGTGGCAGTGAAGAGTCAGTCGGAAATGAGAATAGGAATGGATGGATTTACAGTGATGATGACAGTTCAGTAGAAGGAATGAACTTGGAGTTGACGGAAGTGAAACCCGGAAGGCAAGATGAAGTAGAAAACCACAGACCTGGAATAGGAGATGGTATCACTTCAAAGTGTGTCTGTAGCCTGTGTGAAGGCTCAGAAGAGAAAAAGGATACGAGCTCTGATGAAGCAGAGTATGAATTCCACATCCTAGAATTCAATACTCCTTTACAAAGACTTGGTCGGTGAATGGAGGAACTTGATCGAATCTTTAGCTGAAAGAGGGAAGTGGGCTCCACCCGCCGATCTAAAACACGTAAGCGTCATTGAGGCTAAACCCCCATCGGGAAGAGTAGACTCCATTGCGGTGCTAAGAGTCACCCCTAAGACATTGTCCGAAGAAGAGTGTATGGATGCCCTGGAAAGAGTCTTAAGGTTTGAAGCGACCCCGGTCCCCTTCATATCCTATGATGACAGTGATGTTTTCTTGGTGATCCCCAAGTCAGAGGAAGAGTCCAAGATACCCCTTATATGGCGTCAAGTATCCCGACCCGCTTTTGCCCTCATTGGTCATCAGAGTCAAGATGAAAGTTCTCATAAGAGTTAATGTAGTGATACTGAAGAAGACACAGTCGAAATGCCAGAAGGAACAGTAGAGGAGTGGTTAGCCTAGAAGCCGAAAAGCCCAGAAAACCTTCCCGACAGTAAAGAACAGGAACCCGCTATGAGGTTTGACCCCGTAGAAATCCTTCTCGATGATAGAATTTCCCACTTCAGAAAGTGCTTGGCCAATGTCAAAGATGCCGTCAAAAGGCTGACCCCTAGAGAAAGGAGGGACATGCTTGACAGTAATGAGGAATGCGATCCCACTCTGCTGAAAAAGTTGCTAGGTCCAGGTGAGAAAGCCATTCGCCAGGCTCCAAACCCTGAAAAAGATAATTCCTGTTGTATGCTGACCTTGAAAAGCTTGAACGAGACTGTGAAGGCTTTGAATGAGAAAGGTGAAGCTGAAACCAGCCGGCTGCTAAGCCAACTAGGGAGTCAGAACTCAAAAAAGGTCAGAAAGCCAGTGACCTGGGATCAGATTCAGGAAGCTGCTTATGCCCCGGATCGTGCTGTCAATCAGATTAATCAGCAGAGTTGGCCATATGCCAGCAAGAGCCCGCCTCTGACTTTGAAAGAGCTGACAGAATCCTCCAGTAAGAATGATGACTCAGAAAAATCTAATGTCTATATGATAACTCGATCCGGACAGATAAGTGTTGAGCAGCCTAAGGGTGACAAAATAAATGCCATCTCCGAGCCAAAGACAGACAAAAGACCTTATAAGTCAGAAGCAGAAAAGCCAGACTCTGAGAAAGAGGATCCGGTGCTGACTCAGTTGCAGTGTACTCAGGCTAATATCTCCTTGTGGTCCCTGTTAACCTCTTCATACCCTCATAAGCTGAAGTTAGAAGAAAGTTTGGCCAAGACCATGGTGCCCATAGATGTCACCCTAGATGAGGTCGTCCAGATGATTGGAAGTATCCATTACAGAAACATCATTACCTTTACTGACTTGGACCTGCCAAAGTATGGGGCTAGTCATAACGAACCTCTTTACATCACAGTCCAGTTGGAAGAACGCCGGTTGCCACGAGTATTAGTTGACGGAGGGTCCGCAATGAATGTCCCGCCAAAGAAAGATGATGGACTTATTGGATTTGAAACCCACGGATTTGAAGCCTTCTAGTCAGACTATTAAGGCCTATGACTCCACTGCACGATCAGTTTCGGAGATTGCTACTCTCAAGTTGTGGTTCGGGAAAAAGGTCATGGATGTTGACTTCCAAGTGATTGACATTCCGATCTCATTTACCGCTCTGCTGGGACGACCTTGGATCCACCAGATAAACGGGGTAGCCTCTACTCTGCATCAATGCGTCAAATTTCAGTCAAGTGATGGTACTATCACCACTATTTATGGAGACAGTGTCACGGTGGAAGGAACCAGCACTGGAGGTATCCCGATATTGGAAATTAAGCATGATGATGAAGGGTTTGCCTTGACCGGATTCTCTGTAGCTTCTTCCAAGGCACAAGTGTGTTGCACTGACCTCACTACTACCTCCGATAAAATCCCCCCTGCCATGCGAATGATGAGAAAAATGGGTTACCTTCCGGGGCTTGGATTGGGTAAAAGACTCCAGGGTCGCAATGCTATCATTGATGTAAAGGAACAGACTACCAGATATGGCTTGGGATACAAACCGAACTCTCGGGATGACAGAAAAGCTAAAGGCACAGTTCCAGGAAAACAAAGTGAAGGGGTCCATCTCCATCCCTACAGTTTGTCTCTGACCCATTACTTTACAAAAGGTGGGACCCAATACGGTGAAAGTGATTGCCAGATCTCCTTGAGGAAAACCCTTCTGGAAAACCTTGATAAAGTTAGGGGAAAACCAGCAAATCCTGTTCGGATAATGTTCCTCGACTTGCCGGACATTCCTGGGGCTACTACTACCATTCAGAACGAGTATGTCTTCAAAGGAAACCCAAACAGTGTCAAAGAGTCAGCACTCTTCTCATCCGGGGTAATGGATTTCTCCTCCTTCGAGTTAGCTCTTCAGAAGATCAGCCAGATAGAAGCTGCCAGTAGTGAAGACAGTGATTTGGGTTTGCAAAAGTTGTTTGATGAAGAAGCACAGATCCCTAATTTGATCGACTTCAGCTCAGATGATGAGGTAGTTGCCGTAATTGGAGACGGTGGTGAAGAGCCTTTCGATCCCCGCAGTTTGGTGACTAAGACAGAGATGCCGTTGAAGAATTGGGAGACATTCTCAGGGCCGATAGCCAGCCGACAGCAAATGATCACGGAGCTTGGATTGGTACCCCGTCCTTCTCAAACCAGTCGTGTCAAACACCCTGTCATCTATACAATTAAGTCATGAATCTTTGAATTCCAGTCCTCCGAGTCATCCGAAGGCCTCACGCCTGAGGATTATGAATACGTAACCAATGTCATCTTTCCTCTTGCTTTGAATGAAATGACAGATCTTTCTGAGTATCCTCTTATTGCCAACTTAACAAATGATAAATTAACTCAAAACTTAACAACAATTAATAATGAATCATTTGAACAAGATGCAAACACACTAAACGAACAATACATTAAAGAAATCTTTAAGCAGGTTATAGAAAAAGAGGAAAACCGGGCCCAAGCTGTCGAGGAGGTTTTGACAAGTGTTAACTTGGGTACTGTCGAGGAACCTAAAGAGACACAGATTGGAAACTTCTTCCAGGGGGTTGAACGGGACAGACTGGTTAATCTGCTCAGAGAATATATGGATGTCTTTGCATGGTCATACAAGGATATGCCGAGGCTAGACAGTTCGATAGTAGAGCACAGAATCCCTCTAGCACCAGATGCTAAGCCAGTGAAACAGAAATTGAGAAAGATCAAGCCAGAATGGTCTCTACAGGTCAAAGAAGAGATTGAGAAGCTACTGCGGGTAGGATTCATTAGAGTCATCGAATATCCGACATGGTTGTCCAACATTGTGACCGTAACCAAGGCCAATGGGAAGGTGCATTGCTGTATAGATTTCCGGGATCTGAACAAAGCCAGCCCCAAAGACGATTACCCCTTGCCAAACATAGACATCCTTGTGGACTCCACTGCCAACTACGAAGTCAAATCCTTCATTGATGGCTTTGCAGGCTACAACCAGATCAAGATGGCTGATGAAGACCAAGAAAAGACAGCCTTCACCACATCGTGGGGAACTTACTGCTATACAGTGATGCCATTTGGGCTCAAGAATGCCGGGGCTACTTATCAGAGGGCAGCGACCGCGCTTTTTCATGACATGATCCTTAAGGAGATTGAGGTCTACGTCGACGACATGATAATACACTCCAAAGGCGAGGATGGGCAACATTTTGTTGACCTGCGAAAGTTCTTTGAGAGGCTGAGACAACATTCCATGAGACTGAACCCTGCCAAATACACCTTCGGAGTGACAAGGGGAAAAGTGCTTGGATATATGGTCACGGAGTGAGGTATCGAAGTCGACCCCCGAAAGATCAAAGCCATTATGGACATGAGGCCACCTCGAACCCAGACAGAAGTCAAAAGCTTTATGGGCAAGCTGCAGTATATCAGCCATTTCGTCAATCAGTTGACCACTATCTGCGAGTCCATCTTCAAGCTCATGAAAAAGAATATAGACACAGAGTGGACCGAGGAATGCCAGGATGCCTTTAGCCAGATCAAGGCATACTTAGTATATCCTCCGGTGCTATGCCCCCCACATAGACAGAAACCTCTTCTGTTCTATCTCACTGTCACTGATACGGCAGTTGGGGCTATGCTTGCTCAAGAAAAGAAAGACTCTCGGGTAGAGAATGCCATTTACTTTGTCAGCCGAAAGCTACAGGGGAGTGACCTCAATTACTCAGCATGTGAAAAGACTTGTGCGGGAGGCCAGTGCAGGTAGTCGGTAAGCTGAAGCACTACATGCAAGCCCACCCTGTGAACTTGGTCTCGAAAAATGGACCCCATCAAGTACATCTTTGACAAGCCTTCCCTCTCAATGCGTCTAGCAAAGTGGTCCTTCTTCTTAGCTGAGTACGACATCAACTACGTGACCAGAAAGGCCATCAAGGGTCAAGCATTGTCAGACCATCTGGCAAATTTCCCTAGTAATGAGGACCGTGGGCCTGAACCCCAATTCCCAGATGAAGGGATCTTTGTAGTCGAGCCTGAAAGCCGATGGCAGCTTTTCTTTGACGGGGCTGCTAACAAGAGAGGAAATGGCGTAGGGATGCTACTGGTCGACCCAAAAGATGAGCACACGCCAATTGACATCAAGTTGAACTTCCCTGCCATGAACAATGTTGCCGAGTATGAAGCCTGCATTGCTGGTTTAGAAGCTGCTTTAGAGAGGAATGTCAAGGAGCTTGAAGTTTATGGAGACTCGGCCACGATCATCAACCAGGTCTCCAACAAGTGGAAGACGTGGATCCTAATCTTCGGCGGTATCACGCCTATATGGAGGAGTTGACTGAGCAGTTCAGAGAAGTGACCTTCCATTACTTGCCAAGGGAAAATAACAGATTCGCAGATGCCTTAGCTACTCTAGCCTCACTGGTAGAGATCCCCGAGGGAAAAGCCATAAAACCCTTCAGAGTGGGTATAAGAGAAGCCCCGGCTTTCTGTTATGAAATAGATTTGGGACCTGAGCCTATCAAGGAACCGTGGTACAATCAAATTTACCAGTTCCTCAAAGATGGAGAGTCAGCTTTCAGAGACGAAGAAGGTAGACCAAAAGAAGGTGTCAAAGCCAAAAGCTTGCAAGCCCTGAAAAGGTTGGCCTCCCATTATGTCATTTTAGGAGGTGACCTGTACAAAAAGCGGTACCAAGGACCACTCCTCTTGTTGTCACTCAAGAAAGGGCCAGAGAGTTGATGACCGAAGTCCACAATGGTCCCTGCGCTCCTCATATGAATGCTAGAGCCCTGATGCAAGTGATCCTCAGAATGGGTTACTACTGGATTTCCATGGAGACAGACTGTGTCCAGAATGTCCGAGCATGCGACAAATGTCAACGGTTTGCCAACCTCAACCATCCCCGCCTCATGACCTATACTGCATGACGACTCCTTGGCCGTTCGCAACTTGGGGTATTGACGTGATAGGGAAGATAGCCCCGGCAGGAAGCAATGGGCATGAATTTGTGTTAGTAGCAGTCGACTACTTCACCAAGTGGGTAGAGGCCAAGTCCTACAAGGTCCTCACTTCCAGAAAAGTGGCCCAATTTGTCAAAGAAAACATAATGTGCAGATACGGGGTGCCCAATGAGATCATTTCTGATAACGGGTCGCACTTTGAAGGAGACTGCGATAGGTTACTGTCAGAATTTAGAATCACTCGCCACAAGTCATCCCCATACAGACCTCAGACTAACGGAGCCGTGGAAGATGCTAATAAGACGCTCGAACGGATCATCCGGAAAATGGCCACCCGTAGTCGTGATTGGCCTGAGAAGTTGCACCTAGCACTCTGGGGCTACCGAACATCTGTCAGAACAGCTACGGGGGAGACCCCCTTTGCCCTAACCTACGGGATGGAAGCAGTGTTACTAGTGGAGTTGGAAATCCCATCACTAAGGGTCCTCCTGGAAAACAGTGTCAACGAAGTAGAATGGCTATGTAGCCGGCATGATGAGTTGGCCCTGCTTGATGAAAGAAGGCTTAAGGCCATGGAGCACACCCGAGCCTACCAGAGGCGAATGGCCAGAGCATTTGACAAAAAGGTCAAGGCCAGGGACATCAAGGAGGGTGACTTAGTGTTGAAAGTGAAGCCCCCTACCAGAGACAACCCCCTGGGAAAATGGGAACCCGTTTGGATCGGCCCGTATGTGGTGCAGAAGATACTATCGGGAGGAGCCATGAATCTTGCAGACCTGGACGGCAATCCCTTTGTCCACCCAGTCAACGGCGATAAGCTCCGAAGGTACTATGTTTAAAAAAGAAAATAAAAAAATAAAAAAATCTTAGTGCAAAAAGAGTAATACCCACTAAGTGAAAAACCCAAAAAGGGCGGTCTAGGCAAAAAACAGGGTTGCACATAAAAAAAAAGAAAACATCTTAGTGCAAAAAGAGTAATGCCCAGCTAGGCTGAAAACCCAAAAAGGGCGGTCTAGGCAAAAAACAGGGCTGCACATAAAAAAAAAAAAAAAAAAAAAGAGACCAAAAGAACAAAAGAACAAAAATCTCGATAGTTCACCAGAATGAACTACGAAGACCTGAGCCCCTTAGTCTTTCTTGTAAAAGGGGAACGTAGGCAGCCATTTATGGTTCGGTCTAAACAATAAAAAAAGGGCGATCAAGTTTCCATGAAATGCGTCCTAAACAATAAATAATAAAGGGCAGTCAAGTTTTCATAAAACGGGTCCTAAGCAATCAATAAGATATCTGAAATTTCCATGAAATTGTGTCTTGATTAATTTCTAAGATAATATCTCTTGTTCATTACAAGTTAAAAACTTCTTGATGAGTTCAAGCACGGTGTACTCTTGACTCTGCTAACCTGCTACAAGGATCTAAAATACAATAAAATGCCTAATAAACTATTGTGTTTGCAAAATGGCAATAAGGGAATCCTAAGAAAAGATCTATCAGCTGTCATTCACTGAGTCTTCTTTATTCTTCTTCCCTTTACCTCGACCTCGTCGAGTGTTCTTTCTTTTCTTCTCTATGATGTCGGTCTCCCTCACACCGACCTCCGGTATCCTCACTGGAGCCTCCATCAAACCTGTGTCAATAAGTGCCCTCTCAATATGGGCACGAGTCCGCACTTCCTCCCTCTGAGCCTCAGTCAAGGGAACGACTTCAGATAGCCTCTTATATCGAGCCTCCATATATCTGATAAGGTCACCCGACTGGTTATGGTGACTCACCTTAGCTTCAGTCTCCCTCAGAGTCCTACTCGAGTCACAGTCAGCCCCCAATAAAGCCTGACGCCTCTCTCCCAATATGACCTGAGTCGCTCCCATCTCCCTCTCATACCAGTCCAAGTAGGCCATAGTCAAGATGGTACTCTTCCTGCTCTTGAGAATGGGCCTGGGTGGAAAAATAGTATATGTCCAAGCCCTTCGAGAAGAATGAGAAGCTGGATGGATCCCTCATGTCTAAGGACACCACCTCCATGGTACGGATGTCATCCCAATTGCCCAACGGCTCCTGTAAGGCCCCGAACTGCCTGGATACCAAGCAGGGTATGTAGAAGGATGACCAACAAAACCCTGGAACCCTCACCACATAGGACTCCTGGAACGTCCTCCTGGTCTGCAACCTCCAGTGAGGTACCCACCAGCAAATATCCGAAGTGGATAACCTAGCCATCATCAGCTCCCAGTCACCCTGGTCATGCTGCCTAGGCAAACCCCTCCGAGAAATCACCCAAGGACACTGAGTCGGCAAAACCCCTGGAAAAGCCCCAAGCCTCTCCTGCAGCCATAAAGTCAACACGGCCGGACTCCGAGACCTCATAAAATGGTCTCCTCTAGCCATCCTGTCAATGCCGTGCAGGGTCTCACCCAAAACCAATGGGACAATGTCCTTCCCAGCCCTGCAATCCCTAACCATGTCCAAGAGGCCACTATGACAGATCCCCACGGACTCAGCAGTGAACAGAGATGAGAATATGCAGAGGATAAAGGCATCCATAGCCACCGTGGTTGTAGCCATATCCGGAGACTCAAACCTGCCCGGGAAATCAGAAAGGTCAATCCTGTCCGGAGCTATCATCATCCCCTCAGCTTCTCCCAGAGATATGTGCAGAAAAGATGCCAACTTTGCCGCCACCGACACATCTTTGATCAGAGGAATCGATATAGCCTCAATTTCTGGACCCCCGATCAAGGCTCGAAAGTCTTCATAGGTCGGGACAATTTCATTGTAAGAAAAGCAGTAAACGTGTCTACGGACGCCCCAAAACCTTGCTGCTGCTCTCAAAAGGTCCCAATCGGGCGGGAGAACCTTCAAATGCCATAAAGATTTGATATTGAAGGTAGTATCGAACAGCCCCTTGTGAGATTGAAAGTTATATCTCGCCCAAGATTGAAGATCGGACAGAAAATGGTCTCTTTTCCCCTTTTGCAATCTAACGGGTTTCTCCATTGCGAGATGATCAAAGTTGATGTCTTTAGGTCTAATATGTGCCCTGGGAACAGTTGGGACAAGTCTAGAGTGAAAATGAAATGAAATGGCCAAGCCTTGGTTTTATTTTGAAAAAGACCAGTCCAGACAGAACTGTAAGCCGCACGGCCTCATTTGCTCCCAGGACCAGACCGCACGGCCTCATTTGCTCTCTGCAGAAAAGAATCTGCAGCAACCCAAGTTGCTGCCCAAAGGGAGTTTTCACCCCACTTTCTCAACAAAAACCTGTACAAAAACATATCCAAACACCAACCATGCAGTTACGTGTCATCACAAATCATTTTGGCCCAGTTTCAGCCTCAATTCCAAGCAAAAAAGCAGCCCCGAGGCTCAAGTAATATGCAAACTCATAAAGCATAAATTAGAAAAGTAAATAAAACAGTAATACATTGTTTTCTCCCCATCGGCGCCCAAATAAAGCAAAAAAATAGACAAATTGTGCATAAAACTGTTCATTGTTTGTTTCCTTCCTAGATCAACCCCAAGGACCTCCTAGGCCTCTGATCCCTCCTTGTCGCTACTCAGCTCATAGAGGCTCGTCTCCCTCATCAAATCCTCGCTATCGCTCACATCAGAAAGATGGACATTCTCATGCTCATATTCAGCTAGCTGCTCCAGGATGCCAGCATCAGGTCCCTGTCCCCGAGGCAAGGCACTAGAAGAGTACTCTGAAGCCGATGAGGTGGATGCCGTGCTCCCTATGTGCCTCCTTTTGCACACGGTCTCCTGCACATTCGCTGCAGGCTTTGAAGCGCAAGCCAACTTCTTCACAAGGGACCGACACACATCCTTCCAGACCCTATTCTGCCTGACCAAGCCATCATAAGTGCGAGCTGGAACCTGAGAAAAAGAGAGAAGAAAATCTCAGAAAATCACGGAATCAAAAAAATAACAAAGAAATCTGAAAAGGGAAAAAACCCTAAAGTATACTCACAGTGCTGTCAGGCGGCAGAGTATACTGGGGCTCCCTCGTGTTGGGGACAGGTATCCTGAACCTCCTCGGTACCCCGTTGACAACGTAAGAGAGATGAGCAGGAGGCATCGGCGGGTCAGTAGGCTCGGCTTCCCCATATCCCTGAGTGACAGCCAGCTTCACTAGCTTCTGTGGCGTCCTTAACCACTGCTCCACAAAAGTAGCATATGGGGTGGCCAAGTCAAAATTCTCCTCAGCTGCCATGCCTGCCTGATACCTCGCTATATCATCTGCCGACCAGTCCCTGGCTGCAGCATCCGTGCTGGAGGATCGAGAGGAGTAATGGCATCCAATGGAGGGATATGGCCATGCTGTCTGGAAAAGCGGTCCCCCAGATAAATGATATCGCAAGTAAGCCCGGTCAGCCACCTCCTCTGCCTCGTCGCCTCCACGGCACCCCCTAGCAAAATCTCCGGGTACCTCCCCCAGGGATAAAAGTCCACTCCATCATGCCCATCCCTGTTGATGACTGGTCTAACCATCTTGTAATCAAAGGTGATCCGAGTCTTCCCGGTGAATTTGTCCCTAGCATCTCCCGTCCAACGGATCATAGCAGGGAAGATGGTAGAATCACTCTGCTGGTTCCACGGAAAGAACCTGATCACCTCGCAAAACCAGACCTGCATGTTCAAAACATAGAAGGGTCATTTTCTATCATAAAAGTCTCAAAGACAGAAAGGAAAAGAGAAAGGAAAGAAGGTGAGAATACCTCAAGGGCAAAGGAGAAGCAATCCATCGAAGCAGCCTTATTCCGGCTATACATATCCAGGGAGAAGTAAAGCTCAGCCAATCCGGCCTCACCCCAAGAGACCGTCCCAATCCCATCCACATCCTCCAAGGAGTCAAGAAGGCAAACCAAAGCCAAAGTCCCAGAATTGGTGAAGATGGTGACTGACAGCATCAACCACAGAAAAGCCCTCGCAAGCTGGTGGGTAGTCACCTCATTGGCGGCAAATCCCTACATGCAATTCTGGACTGCCACCTCGACATTCCTAGTCTCCATCCCCAGCCCCTTAGGCTGAAGATCAAATCCCACCAAAGCTCTAAAATCCTCCGCCGTGATATGGTCCCTCCAAGTCACAGGCCTCCCGGTGAACTGCAGGCCAGTGATAGCAGTAAAGTCTGTGGGCATCACTGTAAGCTCCCCCCAGCTAAGGTGAAAGCTGTGGGTGGTGTCCCACCAGAACTTTGAGAGGGCCTGGATCAAGCCCTTACTCTTCGAGGTCACATGAATACCTCTGCCGATAGCCTCAACAAACAAATCCAGGCCGGTAGCCCTCACTAGCTGTTTGGGGTTCACCCCATCCTTCTCAAAATCAGGCATCCTCTCCCATAGCCTCACGGCAATCTCAGAAGGTCCCCTAGATTTGCTCTCCTGTAGGAGAACGCAACAGAAAGTGTGTCAGTCCTTCATCTCATTTCAAAAGCATGCATATATTCAAAAGTGCACATATTTTCAAAAGAAAAGCATTCATAAAAGATTTCTAGCATCTTTTGCCTAGAAAACGTGTCTTTCATCTCTTGAAACGCATCATGTCAAGCACATTGCTCTCCTAAGCACAAAATTCTGATTTTCAAGATTATTTTCACATAAGCATTAATTTTTTTCAAAAAATGGCATGCATGAATCCTTTTCATCGTCCAAAATCCCGTTTTCTCATCCATAATCAAAAATTGACCTAGTTTTAGCACATGCGAGGACTCCGTCACATTTTAGACAAATATTTTTCTTACTTTATTTTTGAAAAAATGGGTCATTCTCATTATTTTTCAAATAAATTGCACATGCATGTTCGTTTATCTTCTTAGCCTCATAGGTTAATCATCAAGATTCCAAAATCATCATCAAAAATCCTAGGAAAATTTGAGAAATTCCTAAAACTCGGGTCAAGCCCTAAAATCAATCAAAATTCAATCAAAATCGACGAAATCGAGCAAATCAAGGATGCTTACCCCAACCGATTGAGGTTTCATGGATTTGTGCACCCTCTTGCCCGGATAAAACTCGGAAGGAGACGTATTGAAATCATATTTTCGCTCGGTTCGGACAAGTTCCTTCCTCCTCCTTCGAGCGGCCTCGGAGTTGTTCCTCCGTGCTTGCCTAGGCATCAGATTTCCTTCCGGATCCATCCTAAATCAAAAGAAGCAAAGGGATGGAAGGATTTTCGAAAATTCTTTCTCTCTTCTCTCTCTCTCTCTCGGCAGCAGAGGGCGACAATGATGCCCAATGCCCGTTCAAATCTAATTTTAAATAATCTGGAAAAAATAAACTTCTAGCCGTGCGGCCTCTTTTGCCCCCGTCTCATGCCGGGCGGCTTCTTTTGCTCTGAGCAGAAATTACATCTTTACCCCTTGGACTTTCCACTTGGGCATACAACTCCCGTTATTCCTTAACCAGAGTAACGCTGTGATTCCAAGTATATCCGTTACCTCCTAGAAGAATCAATTTCTCTCCCCAGTCGCCTCCGTTACTTCCGTTATAACGGAATGACGCTAGGTGACAACCTCCGAATTGTCGAAGTTCAAAACTTAAGCTACCTCTATCACAGATTGAGAAGTACGCTCAAGTTCTCCAAACTTAAGCTACCTCTATCACAGATTGAGAAGTACGCTAAAGTTCTCCAAACTTTAGCTACCTCAATCACAGATTGAGAAGTACGCTCAAGTTCTCCAAACTTAAGCTACCTCTATCACGGATTGAGAAGTACGCTCAAGTTCTCCAAACTTAAGCTACCTCTATCACAGATTGAGAAGTACGCTCAAGTTCTCCAAACTTAAGCTACCTCTATCACAGATTGAGAAGTACGCTCAAGTTCTCCAAACTTAAGCTACCTCTATCACAGATTGAGAAGTACGCTCAAGTTCTTCAAACTTTAGCTACCTCTATCACAGATAGTGAAGTACGCTCAAGTTTTCCTAACTTCAGCTACCTCTATTCACTCGATAGTAACGTAAGCTCTAGTTTCCTCAGGTGACAACCTCCATTAATTGTCAATCAGGTGACAACCTTCACTAATTGTCAAAACCTCAAGGATCCTAGACATCATTCCTAACTATCTAGCGATGCTTGAACTACGATCAAGGCTTGATTCCTCCGAGATACGTAGGTAGCCTTTCATAAAAGGTCCAGCTATCTGACCGCAGTGGTCACCCTCTTCCATCATCGCTCCTCAGTGGTGAGGCAGCCTTTCATAAAAGGTCCAGCCATCCGACCACAGTGGTCACCCTCTTCCTTCATCGCTCCTCAGTGGTGAGGCAGCCTTTCATAAAGGTCCAGCCATCAGACCACATTGGTCGCCCCTTTGTCATTCATCACTCCTCAGTGGTGAAGTAGCCCCTCATAGAGGTCCAGATATCCGACCACATCGGTCACTTCTAGCATATCCCCAGTAGGATCAGTCGCTTGACCTCCCAGGTCACTTTTCCTTCTATTTCCCCAGCAAGAGACCAGTTTCTCTACGCCATTCCTCAGCGGATCTTATTCTGAACTACTGCCTGGATTGATTCCTCCGGGATACGTAGGTAGCCTACTTTAGGTTCAGCCAATTCATCACATATGATACCCCCTTTCCCCAGCGGATTCCGAACTACGATTATGGCTTGATTCCCACTCGGGATACGCAAGTAGCCTTTCAAAGGTTCAGCCACTCAATCACTTTGGTCACCCAATCCGTCTCGGCATTCGCCAGATCAGATCCTTTTCTATCGACAACCCCACTCGCCCTGCAAGTGACATTGTCGAGGGGCTTCTGTAAGTTCCCAAATCTGGCTCATGCCTTCCGGTTAAGTTTCCCGGCAATTCCCCGGACTTTCCTAAAGTCCGGGAGCAATTCGGGAACTGTTCCGAGCCTTTCAAGGGGTGAAAGGATTACTTGGAATTAAAAAATACGTTTTCCTTTTATGCAAAAAACCCTTCTAGAATGCCACCTTGCATGATTCTAGAAAGATGCTGAGTCACAAGGGATAATGCCGTACGGCTGCATTAGGAGAGAGCTCCTAGCTGCACGGCTTCATTAGCTTTTTCCAGGCTGCCTATAAATAGAGGCCTCCTCTACCCATTTTGTAAGACAATTTCCAGCACCAAAACTCTCCTAAAACATTACTACGAAAATTCAGGAATCTGAAGAGTGCCAAGAGCCACCTCCCTCCTCCTTGAAGCCTCCAAAAGTTGGTCCCTTCCCTAGGTGAACTCCAAAGAGAAAGAGGTCACCACCATTGGTAACCTCTCACCCCCTTATCTTGCATTATACTTGTATATATATGTGATATAATTGGCTCCTTGCTTTACATATCATTATATATTTGCTTGGGACTTGGTATATTATTGTAAAAGATCATATCTTTGAACATGTAAATCATATTCCCCTCCCTTTGCATCCTTTGCATGAAAATAGCATCTTTTGCTCATAAAAATGTAGTTTTTGCATTAAAGGTGCATCCTTTGCACCTAAAAATCTCTTCTTTACATAAAAGTTGCATCCTTTGCGTTAAAAATGATTTCATTACATATAAGATGCATCCTTTGCACCTAAAACCCATGTCATCCATAAAAATGCATCCTTTGCATTTAAAAATGATTTCTTTACATAAAAGTTGCATCCTTTGCACTTAAAAATGCTTTCTTTACATTAAAAGATGCATCCTTTGCACCTAGAACCCATTCTCATACATAAAGATGCATCCTTTGCATTAAAAATCGTTTCTTTACATAAAAAGCATCCTTTGCAAACAAAATAGCATCCTTTGCACCCAAAATGTCATCTTTTTCATTAAAAATGTCATTTTTATCCTAAACATGCATTCCCCATGTCCCCATTGGTATTTGATGCATCCTTTGGAGCGAACCGGTGTAAAGATCCTATCTTTACATCGTTTCTTCCATTAAAGGTGCCACAATCTCTTTAGAAAGGGATAAACCTTGAACCCTATATCTCCGATTATCACTTAAGACGAGTATAGTAGTCCCTACACAAGCTCAATCGTCTCAATGTGTAGGATTGATGGGCTAAGGTCACTCCTTTCTAAAGAACCCCATTTTGGACTATAAAAGAGAGCCCTTCTCTCGATCACGCAAGACCCAAGGTCAAAAAGCGATGATCACAAGTCCAAGATGAGGATGGGATCAAAGTCCCGAACACATAAAATCCAAGGAATCCCGAGCGATAACCAACTATATGGTTTATACGTCCGGAAGACAACTTGGAACATTCCCCCCCCCCTCTTTTCAACACATGCACACAAGAAAGCACGCAAGCAAGCACAAAAAATGGGATCTTGGGAGACTTGCTACGGCAAGGCACCTTGGGTGAACGACGATCCGTTCTTCCCAAGGGGTAACTTAACCTCCGAATCCTAATTCCTTTTTTTCAAAGTTTTGAGGAAATCAAAATGGCGTGGCGACTCCGTTTTTCAAATTAAACCGGATGTTTTCAAACTCGAGTGAATCCAAACTAAAAACACAAAAAATAGAATTTGGGCACACATTCACAACTACGTCTATAAGGCCCTCATTTTCCACCTGTATTTTGACATCCCAGGGTGGACAGCCCCTAGCGAGGGTCCTATAGGGCAAACGGATCCCACCGACCGAGAGAGAAAAAATATCCTAGGGTCTAGTGGATCATAGGAATTTTAACGCATGAGCAATGAGGATTATAGTCAATAGCAATGCCGTGAGAGTCAAGTCTTTTAGCCTCAACGAAATTTCGGTAGAGCTTCGCTTGCGCGATAGACGTTTGACTTCGGCATTGTCCAAGGAAAATAATAGGCATGGGTCAGATGTTAAAAGTCGAATGACACGGTGTAACATTGAGCGTTGTTGCATACTTTTTGAAAGTCAAAGTCAAAGTCAATACCAGGGTCAAGATTTTGCCAATTTTGTCTAACGAAATTTCGGCATGGCTTCACTTGCGCAAGGAATCTTGACTCTAGCATGGGCTCGAGTTTGACTTTTACATACCCCGTGCAAGTCAAAGTTAAAGTCAATGTCGGGGTCAAGATTTTGCCAATTTTGCTTAACGAAATTTCGACATGGCTTCGCTTGCGTGAGGAATCTTGAATTTTGGCATGGGCTTGGATTTGACTTTTACGGGGATATACAACGAGGCTATATGACACGGTCTAGACCAAAAACCAACCAAAAAGACATGGTTTTAAAAGTGTCACACGGACTAGTGCATTGGTCGACACCGGCTGCCATGGGGAGTTTGGGATGATTCCGTGCGCGCCCGGGAGCATCATAACATTGTCCGTGGCTGCAGCTGAACAACCATCCCGGGTTAAAAGGACGTGCATGCAAAAGTGTACAGGAAATATAGTGCGCGTAGTTTGCGGTCTCCTAAAAAATTCTTTTTTGAGTTAAAAATAGAGATTTTCATCATGTGTTTTAAAAGAATGTTTTGGGGACGGGGAAAATGCATCACATAAGCACGTAAATTTTCTGGAACCTGGCCAGACTCAGGACTGAATAGCCCCAAGTTGCCCTGGTTTCCATATTAACCTCAAAAAAAGTGTCCTGGTGAAACTGCGAATGAAGTCGTCCGACTCAGATCCAGGCAGATCAAGCCGTCCGGCTGGATTCAACAGTTTTCCAGGTTCCAATTTGTTTCATTTCCAAACTATTTTTTCAGGCATTTTTGGCAACTTTCAGCTTCAGAATGGCACATGTTCATTATTCAGAGAATGCACAAGCCAAAAATAATACAAAAGATGCATGCAAAAAGAAAATTGCACAAGCACAAAGATCGGACCCGAGACGGAAGGCTAACCCTCGTAAATGTTTTCCAATGCTTCTTATGTAAAAAGAAGTTTGGAAAACATTTACATTTCCCCAGAGGAGTCACCAAACTGTGAATGTGGCCCCGAAAGAACCATTTTATCTTTTATGAAAAAGGGTCGCTCTTCACCTCAGTTTGAAGACACCCGTTTTATTGAAAAATGGAGTCGCCATGCCATTTTGATTTCCTCAAAACTTTGAAAAAAAGTATAAGGGTTCGGATGTTAAGTTACTCCTTGGGAAGAACGTTTGGCGTTCACCCAAGGAGCCTTGCAAAAAGTAAGTCTTCCTAGATCCTAAGTTTGTGGTTGTTTGTGTGTTCGTGAGCATGTGTGATTTGAAAAGAGAAAGGAATGTGCCAAGTTTATCTGCCGGACATAAAAACCATGTAAGAAGGTTTTAGCTCGGGATACCTTGGATTTGATGTTTTCGAGACTTTGATCCCGTGCTCATTTTGGACTTGTGATCATCATTACTGGACTTATCGACCCTCCCATTAGATTAATCAACCATGATAGGCGTAGGAGCCTTGGTATGTCTTAACCTAACATCCCTTGGGGATTTTAGTCACATGTGATCAAAAAGGGCTCATCTTTAAGTCCAAGAATGAGACTCTTTAGAAAAAGATGAATCTTTGCCCATCGATCCCACATCTTGAGACAATGATGATTCGTAGGGACATTTTATGTTCGTCTCAAGTGGTTATCGGAGATTTTGGGACTAAGATCCTTCGGTTTCTAAAGAGATAAAGATTATGGCATTTTTATTGTGGAAACGATGTAAAGATGGAGTCTTTACACCAATCCTCACCATAGAATGCACCAAGAACCAAGGGACTAGGGGAATGGTATGTAAAGATTGAATCTTTATACTCATCCTATATCTTTTTGTGCCTTAGAAGGCTTCTAGACAATCCTTGAAGAGAAAGATCCATCTTTAGTAACATGGGGGAAATGACATTAAAGTAAAGATAGCATTTTTAATGTAAGTAATACAATGAGTATCATTAAGCTATAGACATAATGTAAAGGGAATTACCTTTATGGCTTTTCCTGTGTCCTTTAAGACCTCATAAGGTGGACAATCCTTAGAGAGCTAGATCAAGGGAAGGGGATGACATAATATGAATAAAGATTGCATTTGTATACATAAAAGTAAAGGGAAAGCACATCATCACATGGTAGATCATCCCTAGAACAAGCCACTTATGGAACCTTGTTCATCCTTGGAAGAGGATCTCCAATGAATCCTTTGTGTAGGAGAAGTGGGAATATGATGATTACATTGCAATGATGGAAACTTTAAGACAATAAATCAATATAAATGACAAGTAATAAATAAAGCAAGATAATATGAGAGTAAATCAAGGGTAAAGGAAGGAGAGATTACCAATATTGGTTTTCTCTATCTCCCAAGGGGATTTTCCTAGGCAATATCTATTGAGGAATAGATTAGGGTAGGATTAGTATATGAGAGAGGAGGGTTTTGAGTGATTTTGGTTACTGGAATTTCTTGGTGTTATTTTGGCAGAGTAACAGTGCCTTCCATTGTCTTTCAAAATGAATAGAGGAGGCCTCTATTTATAGGCGTTTGTGTGCTTCCTAAAGAAGCCGCTCGGTGTGATCTCTTGGCGAATTAAGCCGTCCGGCGTTATCCACCATCGTGTCAGCATGTTTCTAGATTCATGCAAGGTGGCAGCTTGGAAGCTTCTTTCCAGCGAGGTCCTGTTTGGAATACTAATTCCTAGCAGGTCCTTCCTCCCTTGGAAAGTTTGGAAAAGTTCCCGAATTGCCCCTAAACTTTATGAAAGTTTGGGGAACTGCCAGGAAACTTTAACCGGAAGGCATGAGCCAGATTTGGGTAATTGAAAAGAGTTTAGAGTCAAAAGATAACATACCAAAATATGTGAATTATGGCTTGTATTTATATGTATAGCATTGTATAATCCATGTAGGATAGGAATGCTTAGAGATAAGATATTACTCCAAGTATGAATATAATTGTTGAATCCTTGTTGAACCTGAATTTGTGTGAGATATGGTTATAATCCTAGGGGGATTATAACTTGTTCATAGCCCCAATTTGAGTAGGATAGAGTAACTGCATTCTGCATGAGCACCGGGGAGGAGGCTCCTCGTCCTCGTGACCAGGTCGGCTTATGATGAAGCCGAGGAGAAGATATGAAGAAAATGGGGAAACCCATTTCCTTTACTTGATAGCCGAGGAGATCTCCTCGTCGTCAAGGGAGCCTTGCTCGCTTCGTCAGCATGGAGCTCTTTATTAGTCCTTGGTCATTTTACGCCTGCTATGCCTAGGTCGACATAGGGGGAAAACGAGGAGATAAGACGAGGAAGGTAGGGTAGTCCCATTCCCTTTGTTGTATTTGAGATTTTGAATGGATTATGTTTTGGGCCCAATCCGTTGGGCCTTGCTCGTCCTAGCTCATATTCGTACCTCGGTTTATACCGTTCAGTGGTCCTCGACTTCCTAGCTCGGCTATGCCGAGGAGGAAGTAGTGCTCTACCTCGGCTTATACGAATATGAAAGCGCGTCAACGTGGAAAGTTTCGCTTTATTTGTCCTCCATTTAATTCGTACAATGATGGGGCATGTTTCACCAGGCTTGACATTTACCTCGAAAACCCACTATTTCATTTAATGTAAAGGAGGCGACGGCGTTTGACCCGGATCTGACCCGTACCCACTCCAGATTTGGGGGTATAAAAGTTTAAACCCTCTTCAATTTCAATCTTTTATCACCTTTACAGTTTGAGAGCGAAATAGCATGATTCAAATAGCCAGTTTGTGTTCTTGTGTTCTTGCCCAGATTCGTGTTTCGTGCTTCGCTTTGGTGTTCATTCCTTCATCAATCCTTCGATTTAAGGTATAACTTCTTCCCTATTCTTTAATTTGTGTGTTCTATCTTGAAATTTCTGGGTTTTTCGTTAATGCTCTTCACGGTGTCCGCCATTGTTGCTCTGATTCGAAGGTTTTCTTGAGTTTTTCTTTGAGTAATTTCTCACGCCCCCTTCGTTATTTTAGAAATGGCAAGAACATGGAGGAGTAATCCCAACTCCTTGTATGGTTACTGAACATAATCTTAGGGTTTATCGAAGAAGTGATGGTCCATGGCTGATGTTGAGTTTGGGGTAGATAGGAGAGATATTGACGAGGTGCCAAAGCCCTATAACCGACATACAATATCCAGGTCGATTCAGAATTGACCGAGTGGCTAAGGGTTCCCCCAATATGGTAGTGATCCAAGGTTTCTCTGAGATCCTCAATCATATCAATCTATTCTATCTGAAGTGTAATCCCTTGGATCGTCCTCCATTGCTGGGTAAGGTTCCCTCCTCGGCCTTAGTCTTATGACGAGGAGGGATTTTCTTCTCCTTCCTCGTCTTCCATTTGTCTTGCCAAATTTCTGATCCTTGTCATTTCATTGTGTAGATATGGACGGACGAGGAAATGTCGCTAGCACTAGTGGTCCCTCGACATCGAATATTGTCAATGCTTTTGACAAGGGAGTGACCGTTGGAGGCTGAGGAAGAGGCCGAGGGAGAGCTAGTCGAGGTAGGGTGCACGTTAGGCCCATTAAGGTCGGTGAGCCAATGTTAGAAGAGTTGTATTCAAAGTATGGTGTGCAGAGGGATGAATTCAAGCTGAGTTACTTCCCTGGTGTCAAAATCGTAGATGATGATGACGTAGATGATTTTTATTATAACTTGAACCATGTCAACTTCTACTTCAAATAGTTCCAATTAGGACTTAGTCTTCCCCTAGATCCCTTCATAAATGAGTTCCTTGGAGATATGCAGGCCGTCCCAGCCATGCTAGGAGCCAACGCCGTGAGGTACCTTACTTGCTTTATTGTTCTCTATTGTAGCTTAGGCTTTGAGCCCTGTCAGTTTTCTTTCCACCATTACTTCATAGTATGGTACATAAAAGACTCTAAGTTGGTGGTGATAAGGAGTGATTCCAAACAGCCTAAGATTTTTCATCCCGTGTCGATTAAGGTGTCTGGTTAGAATAGTCATGTGATCAGGGTGGAAAGTCGTCAAGGCTGGGAGTTTCCTGCCCCCTCAAAATTACCCGGTGTGCCCACGATGGTGTGGCGACCTGATTGGAGTGAGGCATTGATATATAGATTAACAAAATTTGCCGAGGTGGGTACCTTGTGCTGGTCGAGCTTGGAAGCTGAACCTAGATATTAGGTACAGGCCGGCATTATGCCCGGGCCTAGAGATGGGTCTATGCCCCTCGTCCCCGTCACAAGGGGTAATAGGTTTCCTAATTGGAGGATCCACCCCGGCCTCATCTTGCACCAAGATTGTACTATTTGCAAGTAGAATGGCGACCAATGTTTAACGGAAGATGGTGTCGTCGGCTGTAATCCTTCCCATCTTTCATACTTGTAAATTTTATTTTTGCTTTTACTTTCCTCGTCATGTATGCTAATTTTTCTTTCTCGTTTTTGCAGTTCTAACCGACGAGCAAGAGCTGGATATGTCTAGCCAAACTGTTGATCCCCAAGTCCTGGCTAGGTTGAGGAGGAAGGCTTCTCGGAGCTCGGCTATAGCCAAGAGTCAGTCTGATGCCGCTTAACGTCAGGCAGTCTTGTCGACCAAGGATGCCTCGGCTGTCCTGTTAAAGCCAGTGGGGGCAATGAGGAAGATACCGAGGTGGCCCGTGATGAGGGAGGTGGCCAAACTGACGTGGAGACTCCCCAAATATTAACTCCTTAAGGCGAGGTGGCTCGGGATGTCGGCCATACTCAAGTCGAGAAGGTCGATGCTGGGGAGAAGGCATCAGCTCAAAAATGTCCAAGAGCTAACAACAAGGAGGATGGTCCCTCGAAGAAGGCGACCTCTACTTCCTCAGCTAGACTCTCTGCTCGGCATGTCAAAACATATGCCGACACCGAGTAGTTAACCCAGGAGGCCAAGGAGGCTCCCATCTTTAGGGGTATGAGTCTTCTAGCTCGTCAAGGGGCCCATCAAAGGCTAGGCCAAGTTGTCATATGCCGGTCCTTTAATGAAGACTATGTGGACCAGTTGAAGACGGCCAAGCCTACCAACGACCATTTTACAAATAGGAAGGGACTCCTGCTGAGTGAGGTAGGCTTCCTCATATCCTCGGTTGATTTTATGCTTAAAAGTGTTTTTTGCTAACCATTTTTCCTTTTTTGCTTGTGTAGCTTTCCCCGATTGCAGCTTATGAAGCTCTCAAGTCCAAGTCGTCTGAGGCACGTGAGAAAAGGTTGGAGGATCAAGCGGCCACAAGGAGGCTCTGTTGAAGGCCGGGGAGCTCCTTAGGCAACTTCAGGAGGATGATGAAGGATTTAAGGCGGCTAGGGATGAGACCGAGGAGGAGAAACGAGTTTCCAAAGAGGCATTAACTCGTGCTGAAGAGGTCGTCAAGCCGAAGGAGGCCGAGATGGCCAAACTGGAGAGAGAAAAGGTTGAGGCTGTTAAGGAGGCTGAGAAGGTCAAGGAGGTAGAAGCTACCCTTCTTCAGGAGTTGGAGGCAAGCATCCCCTCTAGGGAGGAGAATGCAATTGCTCGTTACAAAGCCAGCTCGGCTTTTAACGACGCAATGGGTGAGAAGACGACCACCATATATATGGATGGTTACTTGCATCTGGTCAGGAGGGACATGGCTGACACGTCTATATCCTTCGACCTGGAGAGGATTGCTCAGTGGATATGCCAAGATTCCTATGACGAGGAGGCCCGCAAGCTGCACTACCTCGTTCCTTACTCTAAGATGCTCTTCAAGTGATTGCCCCCAAAGATGCTTAGGTTGGCCGACCTGCTTGGTTTCCTCATCCTGTTGATCCTCATAATATTAATGTTATCATTGAGAGGATCGAGGACGAGGTCCTTAGTACGGAGGAAGACGAGGAGGCCAACACTGGGGAGACGCAGACCGAAGGGCCTAATGCCGGGGAAAAGACATCTGTTGGGGCTCAAATCGATAAAGTTATGACTGAGTAGGCCGTCATTCCTCCAGATGCTGAAACAGACGCCTTCTTCTGTCCCTTTGGGGACGAGAATATTTAGAATTGTTTCTTTTTGTTTTCATGCAATAGTGTAGGCCTCCTTGTACTTCAACCTTGAATATCAATGAAAATTCCTTTCTTCAAATTCTCATCGTATTCACTTATTTGTTTTGATATATATATATATATATATATATATATATATATATATATATATATATATATAGCTTTGAATGTTTGAGCAAGTACAAACTTTGGGAAGCCGAGCAGGATCACTTCAGCTATGAGCACTAGGTAGTTTTGCTGATGTATTCGTTTGGCCGAGGAAGAGTCCTCGGCACGACACTTAGGTCATGCTTGTTGGTTGGGTCATTAGGCAGAGGGAGTTCCTCGACGTGACATTTAAATTTTTCTTCTTTTCATCTACCTAGGTCGAGGAAGGTGACTAGTACCTAGGTCTTGGATGTTTGGCCGGTGTGGTCATTAAGCCGGGGTGATTCCTCGACTTGACCATTAGGCTATTCTTCTTTTCATCTACCTATGCCGAGGAAGGTGACTCTTTCATAGGTTTTGGATGTTTTTGCCTTTGAGGTCATTAGGCCGAGGGGTTTCCTTGGCTTGACCGTTTGGCTATTTTCTTTTCATCTACCTATGCCAAGGAAGGTGACTCGTGCATAGGTCTTGGATGTTTTTAGGTGGGATTCTATCCCTTGAATGCCGAGGATGAATACTCCTCGTTTTATTGCCTTGCTTAGTCGTTCGTGTTTGATAAAACTGAATCTCTATTAATTGAAATTGATTACATCGAACTGTAATCCTATCTTACTTGAAAAAGGAAAAGACTAATCAAGACTACTCTATTACACAAAACTAAAACTAATGATAGTATTTCCGTAGATTATCAGAGTGCCAAGGATGTTTCAGCTCTTTCCCATCTTTGGTCTTCATTGTATATGTCCCTTCTCTTATGATTTGAGTGATGATGTAGGGGCCTTCCCAGTTTGGGGAGAGCTTGTTTTGTTCAACTTTTTTGCCAGTTGCTTCAATTTTTCTAAGTGACCAATTGCCTACTTGGAATACTCTTTTGTTGACCCTTTTATCATGATAGGCTTTAGTTATTTGCTTATAGTTCAATGTATTCCTTGTAGTCATCTATCCAACATCTCTCCTCATCATCTAGGAGCATTATTTGTAATCTCTCATAGGCGGATTCTTCAGCAAAGACTATGAGTGGGTTAGAGTTTGGATCTACCACGTCTATAGTTTCTAATTTAGATAGAACGTCCTCCACTTGATTGTCGTCCTGTAAGTGCTCCAATTTGAGCCGTTAGTATTTTCGTTAGAAAACTAACAAAAGCCTCCACAAACTCCACCAAACCCTAACATCCCTAACCTAAACCTTAACTTTCCTAACAAACCCTAACTTTTCTAACTAGTTAAGGGTATTTTGGGGATTACTATTTGAGGATGGACAAGTGAAGGAATCTCACAAATGGTGAATTTCCGGAACTGGAAGCTGCTGGAACTGCAGCCAGCTTGCTTGTAGGGGAAAATTATTCCCCCTGTCCAAAGCCTGCACTGCATTAAATGAACAGTGCACGCTGGCGTTTGGATCCACGCGGACAGGATTGTCATCTGCGCGGACAGGATTGCTTCCTCCAGTCCCCTATAAATAGACCCCTTCAGCTCCATTTTTAGCACAACATTTTCACACACTGAAGCTATACTCTGGCGAAAACAGAGAGAAAACAGTGGGAATTTGAGTATTGCCACCATTTTCTCTTGAGTATTTCCTAAATCTCACTCACTAAACACTCTCAAAACACTCTTAAACACACAAGCTCAAGCTTAAATCACCACTAAAGAGGAGGATTAGAGAGAAAACATAGAGGACTTAAGTGTTATCTACTTGTTTTCTTCTAACCAACTCTAATCACAAACGCTAAACACACTTAAGCCTTGAATCTATTCAAGCCAAACACAACATTAACAAGAAGATTGGGCTTAACCATCATTGGTCAACCCTCCTTCTTTAAAACCCTAAAATACTCCTTAATTTCATGTCTTGACTTACATTTTTGTCTTAATTTGCTTGTTTAAAGTTCTATTTACTTTCTTTGTTCTTGTCTTTAATTTACTTGTCTTAAGCTTAAATCTTTACTTCATTTTGTTGTTAGTTTGACCTAATATGGTCATCTTTGGGGTTAAGTCCCCATAATGATCATCTTAGGGTTTAACTTTCTTCCCCCTTAGTTAATTTCTCTTCTTATAAACCTTTTTTTACAAACTCCCTCTCCCATTTCGCTCTAAACCTCCATTAATACCCCAAGTATGACTTGATATGATACAAAGCAATGAATCACCAATCAAGTCTAGGGATGAAAATGGGGTGAAAATAGATGCAAAACCCTTGAAATCACATTTTCCTTCAAGAATATGTTGCTGTCCAGTAGCATTTTTCTGTGACCTCAGTCCATTTTCCTATTTTTTTGACGCAGTAAACCTTGGAATTTGGTGTTGACTACAAAATAATTTTTGTAGCCAACATCCATAGGATTCCAGACATATTTTTACTTTATTTTTTTACGTGATTCTAACTGCCATTTCCAAATTATTTTCCAAAGGTCAGTTTAGCAGTCTCTGGAAATCCAGATTTCACATCTGTGATTTCCAGAGGGTTTTGGTCTATCAAATCATCTCCAATTATAAAAATCTTTTGCAGTAACCTTATTTAAGATGTTTTGAACAACTTTCATTCTCTGGCTTTCCCCAGATTCTGAATTTTTAAAACTCTTAAATCCATTTTAAAATCAAGTGTCCACTGTCTTTTTCATTCTGGCAGAATTGACTTTCAACTTCAAGGAGTCTTTTGAGTACCAAAACACAACCCTAAAATCATACCAAAAATCATGGGACTTGTTTAATGTCTTACAAAGAATTCTCAATTTTTAGTTTTCTCAGTTTGCATTTATTTTAACCAAAGAAATACACACACACACACACACATAAATGGTTTTAAATTAGGAAGACTCGTTTTACGAGGCATTCCGGGTGAACCCTAACGTTCTTCCCGGAGTGTAACGTGACCTCCGAACTCAAATCTCTCATTTTTGGGCATTTTTCAAAGTTTTGGCCCTTAAAACTAAAAACGGCGTGGCGACTCCGTTTGATTTTTCAAAATTGAAAATCGGGTACATCACAGTGGCGACTCCGCTGGGGAGAAGAGGATAAGCTTTATCTTTTTTTAAAAAAAAAATTTCAAAAAAAAAGAAAAAAAGAAAAGCTTTTGTGGGTCAAACTTCCGTCCCGGCATTTGAAACCATTTGTACTGTGTGTGTGTTGGTTTTGCACATTTCGTGTTGTTTGGACCGTCCCGGAAGAATCGATATCTTGACTGTCGGACTCATTTCCTTAATTGTTTGAATTATGTGCTTATGTGTTTATCTGTTTCAAAAAAAAAAATTCAAAAAAAAATTTTCAAAAAAAATTTTCAAAAAAAGGTTTTCAAAAAAAAAATCAAAAAAAAAATCGTTTTCAAAATTTTTTGCATGCATCATACTCTTTAAGACACATGTGAAAATTTCTATTTTACTCAGAAAAAGAAGATAGACTGTCCGCACACTACGCGCACTTGGCCTTACACTGCACACTACGTCCTTAACCCGGGGAAATCCCAGTAGCAGCCCGTTTGGCCTTATTACGCCTCTCGGTGCGAGCACGGGACTACCCAAACATCCCTTGGAGCCTCGTGTCGACCATGCACTTGTCCGTGACACACTTTGTCCGAGACCCGGTTGGTTTTTAGTTTGGTCCGTGTCGTGCCCTGTCTGTGTATACACCTTGCCAGTCAAACCTTAGCCGGCATGCCAAGTCAATATCTTTCGGAGACCCTAATCAGTCGAAGTCCTGCCGGTTTTCCGTCACGGACTTTGACCAGATCTTGACTGGCGCCTTGACTTTGACTTTGACTTGCACAACTTATGCACCGACTCCCGGCACGACACTGAGTCATCAAGGATTAATGATTATTCCATGTCTAATTACGACTTAACTGACGACGGGTCAAGAGCAGTTATGGACATTTATCAGTCCGAGCCATGCCGACTTTTCGTCGAGCTCTCCGGACATAATCTTGACCTTTGACGTCAGCTTTGTCCGTAATTTACATCGAATGCTCGTTAAGACTAGATTACCCGCCAGACTTTAGGATCGTTTTTCTTTTCGGTCGGTGGGACCTGCTTGCCCTACGGAACCCTTGTTCGGGGTTACAGGTTGAGGGTCCGCAGGCGTAGTGATGGGGCCCACTGATCCAGGAATCAGAGTAGTTTGCGAAAAAGAAGAGCAATCTTTTCCAACCGCTTAGGTTTAATAAAACACGTTTTAAGTAAATTTAAACGAATAATCGCATGTTGCATGAGCCCTAAGCCCAAACACCAACCTGTTTCGCTTTCCCGAGTCTGAACCACACCCTTTTGTGCCTTCCACAGTAAGCAAAGTTTGGATCAAGACCCCGGGTCATCGTTTGTTCAGCTCAGTCATTCCGGAGTCAGATACTTCATCGGTTTCCTCCTTCGCTTCAGCTCAAAGTTTCAGAATGGCCAACTCAGAGGAGAACGGTGGGGGACGTACAACTCCGCACCCCGAAAATCCGCAAAATGCCGAACAGTGGAATCAAATGTTGGAACAGATAAGACAACATCAAGAGGCTCAGATCAGTCAGTTATTGGAAAGTATCAGAAACCAGGGGCTAGCAATTGTTCGCCACCCTAATGGAACCTTTACGGTTGATGCGGAGATTGGAGCTAATTACCCTCCCGGGCATGCCAACTACCATCAAATGCTCTGTTCCCTTTCGTGTGGAACTACTAATGGGCCAAGCATCCCCCAGCCTATCACTCAGCCTATCTCTCGGCCTCATCGTATCGATACTCCTCAACAGTCCGATCTTGGTCAACTTCCCCCGGTGCCTCTCAGTTTTCACCTTTGGGTTTCAATTAGTCTGTTTACGCCCCGCGGCTTGGAATGGGTCAATTCTCTACTCCAAAACCTCAGTCTGGCTTGGGCCATCAGTCTGGAATTGGTCAGTTCAGTACATCTCAGCCCCTACAGCTCGATACTCCTCAACAGTCCGATCTAGGTCAACCTGCCCCCGGTGCCTCTCAGGTCTCACCACCAGGATTGAATCAGTTTGCTTTCGCCCCACAGCTTGGAAGGGGTCAGTTTACTACTTCACAACATCAGTCTGGTTCGGGTCATCATCTCGGAATGGGTCAGTTCGCGACTTCTCAAGCCCAGCAGTTTGACATGGCTCCGCAAGCCATTTTGGGTCAGTTCGCTTCTCAGGCTCCATGGTTCGGAGGGGGCCAGCTTGCTTCCTCCAATTCTCGAAGCACACTTGCCCCTATGATACTGCAAAATCACATGGGCCACCAGGCTTTTATCACCACTTCATCAGGCTCACCGTATTCACAATATCCTCCAAGCTCTACCCCGCCCCTCCGGTTGGGAAGTCCGACAAGGTCAAATGCTCCTCATCAAATTCTCCACCCGGCTGTTACGCAAGCTGCTCCTGCTCATCAAGTACAGTATACACATTACCCTTGTAGTCACGTTCCTCAGTGTGGTCAAGACACGTTCAGTCCTACTGTTACGGTGCCTCAAACCTCATATCTTCAGCAGCCTTTTGGATCCGCACTCACTACTCCCTGGTATCCACCCATTACGAGCCATATATCCTCATCTTCGGCAACTGCCAGGCCTTATGAGGCCCCTTATAAGTCTCACCACCCCCGATCCTGCGGTCCATATTCTTGTGCTTCAAGTCTGACTTATGAGGAGGGTTACGGTCACGCTTTTAATGCTCAGACTGTCATTCCTCCCACCAGAGTACTTCCTACTGTGGTTTCGTTTGCTAATGCCAATCTTGTGGCGGGGTCGTGCAGTCCTAGTGTTCCTATTGACTCGTCCGAAGGATTGTTGGTAGAACCAATTAAGAAAATACAAGAAAAGCCTAGCAACGAGAGTATCGACGATCGCTCGACTCGGGCCATCTCACCATACCAATCTCGTGTATCTGACACGAATGAGTTTTAAAAAAAGTCAAATCTCAACGCTTACATCGATGGTTACATCAAAAGGGTTCGTGCACGGGGAAGCACTACGGGTCTGAACATGTCTCACCGCTATAAACCTTACCCTTCCAAGACGGCTGCAACATCCAGTAAAGGAAAGAAGGCATTGTGTACAATTGACGGCATCCAAAAGCAACCAAGAAATGGTGGTCCTCTAAGGCAACGAGAACATTTTGATGATTTTGGGATGCCCATGGGCTTAATTTTCAAGGCTTTAGTAAAGGAAGGCCTTTTGGGGCCTCTCAGGGACTACCATCCAAGGAGCTCAAATGCACCCCTCGACATGAGTAAGCATTGCACCTTCCATAATCATTATGGCCACACGACCGACGACTGCACAGCCTTGAAGAGAGCGGTTCAAGGGTTAATCGAAGCGGGCAAGCTTGAACGCCCCAATGGACCAAAACCGGCAAACCCTGTTCGGAATGGTGACCAAGTCAATCAAAGAGTTTATTCCCCCCCAAAGGAGAAACCACATCCCGAGGATTTGGGTGTTCCCTTAAGCAAAGTTTTAAATAGCTTGCTAAAGCAGGGTCTCCTCGAACCCATAAGAAACTATCAATCCAAGGATCCCAAAATCCTTTTGGACACCACTAAGCATTGTGCTTTCCACCAGTATCACGATCATATAACCGATAACTGTACAGCTTTGAAAAAGGCAATTCAGGGGTTAATTAAGAAGGGCAAACTCGAACACCTCAGTGATCTCAACCCTGCCAATGATCATTTCCCAAACAACACGAGTGTAAACATGATTGAGTTTTATGATTCAAGCTCTGTGAATTCAATAGACTTTGGCAAGCCAGATGATTTAGTCGCAACAAATGTTGAGAATGGCTGGTTTGACTGCAACAAGCATGTGACCATGGCAAAGCCGGATTTGGTGAAATGCTTTGAACTCTCGCCCTCCGATAAGTTCACGACTGACGCCAAGGGTAAATGGGATGATAATAATCTGATGGCAGATAAGGCAACCGTCAGGGCCGGTGAGCGAGGAATTCCTGAAGTTACCAAAGGCGAGCATAGTCTGTCATAGCTTCATGAGGAATTTGCTTCCAATGCTGAAGGGTAGAGACGTGGTCCAACAACAAAGAGTAGCTAGACTAGGGGCTACCCATCCTTTAATATTAAAACAGTCTTTTAGTCAACCTTCGTAGGTTCTAGTACTTTCTTCGTTCAATCAAGTCCTCCTTGGACATTGTAGTTAATCTTAAATTTTCTATAAAAGAGTCTTTTTCTTTTCTTGCTAGACTTGAGACATTATTTGCACACCTACATTACATTTAATGAAATGGTTTTATTTTAAATGATCACTCGCATTGCTCAACAAATAATCTCTGGAAATGATTAAGATTTTAATTAATTGGTGCGAGAAAGTCAACTAATGCCCTCCCTATACACTTTCCTTACCTCACAAAGGCCTCCATCAAGCCATACACTTTCCAAAACATGTCCCCATCATCACTTTAACCAAGTCAACGACGGCGGCAGCATTGAAGAACAACAAAAGGTCACTCAGCATCGGAAGATTGACCCCATGTCGACAAAAAACCAGGGGCTTGCCTTCGCCTCACGTGCATCAAGAAAGTTCAAGCAAAGGCTTGCCTTCGTCCTCAAGTGCTTAAAAAAAAAAGCTCAAGCTTCAAATAAAAAAAAAAAGAAAGCAAAAGCTTCAAAAAAAAAAAAAATGAGGCCAAGGACCCAGCACCGCCGATCAGAGGCTTGACATACGGGCAAAATTAAAGCCCGAAGAACGGAAGTTGTCGACAACAAGGGAGCAGTTAAAGCAACGGCAAAAACATATCATAAGCCCTTAAGCTGCATTCAAAATCTTTCTCCCCCGATGAAGGACGACGATCAAGAAGCAACGAAATCGCTGAAATATCTGTCAAAATGACTTGTCAAGGAATCACCTCAAGGCCCGTACCTTATCATCCAAACTTCCTATCCGAGCATTTCACCAAAAGTACCACAAATATTCATACCCCTTTTCCAAAGCCAAACACAGTTCAAGCCCGAACTACGGAGACCTGAGCTTCTTATAATAAGGGGAACGTAGGCAACCAGAAATGGTCCGGTCATAAACACATCTAAATCCCAAGAAAATTTGGTCTCATCAATGGCCTCTCCTATACACAATCATTCTTCACAATTCGCCAACTTTACCCTTGGTATTGGTCGACTTTCTCCTCATGATTAATCAAAATGTTTGTTCATATCGAGATTAGGGGTTTGAATAACCCGAACATTAATAAAGGGTTTTAAGCAATATTGTGATCATTTTGAATAAAACATGTTTTCAGATGTCTTGACAAGTCTTCTTTTTCTACATTATAGGAAAAATAGAGCTAAACACTAATTTTCTGTCAGCAGGGGCTTCCATACACTTTTACAAACCTTTCTACACTTATGCTCTCTCAAAAGAGTCAAACCCAAAGAGAGTTCTTTTGTGCCTTCATCAAATGAGGCCATCAAATAATTCAAATCGGGGATTCGTCCCCACTTTTTGAAAAATATGCCCCTGCAGGTATACTTTTCTAAAATGTCTTTCTTTCACATTTTCTTCCCGTTGACTAATTGACTAAAGAAAATAATAAAGTAAATATAGAAGGATGGGTTGCCTCTTTTGCTATATGACAACTCAATTTGCATCAGAGCTGCACGGGACTCTTTAGGGTGGGACTTTCGTCAAGCCATTTCTTTAGAGTGGGGCTTCTCTGGTCATGCCGGGTCCACGCTGTTTCTTCATTTCGCTACAAGGTAGGTCGGATCTTTGTTTAGACTCATTTTAGGATCAGTTTGCAATGCCTATCAGGTTGAAGCCTCACTAATTATGTCAGATTCACAATCATGAGACTGAGGCTTTATCAAGTCACTTCTTCAAAATCAAGACTTCGCCAACACATCTCTTCAGACCAAGGCTTCGCCAAGCAAAGGGAGATTTGATCGCCATATTGGCCATGGGCTTGTCAAGTGCAGTTCTTTGATGTCCAAGGTTGAGGACGGAATTTTAATCAGAACCAGGGATTCATCATAATTCTATGGCTAATATTGAAATCCGAGTCCATAAAACTCCTTGTACCAATCAGAATGAGGTGTTGATGATCAATTTTGGAAGGTGTCAGGAATTTTAGTTTAATGATTTCCCTCAACACCGACGGGACTTTCACGGTAGAGGAGGAAGAGGATCCCCATCCCTCTCTTGGTCAGATAAACTACCGCCGGATGCCACCACCTTCCTCATATGGAACCTCCACCGGGCCACACTCATCTCAACCTGTGAATCAGCCATCCTTTCGGCCTCAGTCTGGTGCACATTCACAATTCGGTCCGGGATAATCGTTTGGGGAAACAAATTGAATTCAGTCCGATTTGGGCCAGTATGGTGTGCCTCAATGCAGTCTGTCGCAGCAGTTTGGTATGTCTCAACAGTTCGGTACAGATCAGTCAGGGGCTTCTCAGTTACATCAGTTTGGTATGATTTCTCAGTTGGGTTTGGGACGACGGTCAACTATGGATCAGTTTGAACTTCTCAGTCCCAGTAGTTTGGAATGCCTCGACAGCAACCCAGTTCAAGACAGCCAGTCCCCGACACCGCACAAGTCTCACAAGATCCCTTCATGACCGCCTCAACGGGACAGCAAACCCCTAATCCCACTCTCAGTCATCCAGACTACACCAGAATGCCACCACTAGCCTCCTATGATACCACTACCAGAGCCCCTGCTCCTCAATCTATGGGTCAGCCAGCTCCTCAGCCACAGCCCAGTGGCCCCATACAGTCCGACGGGACAAGCCAGTTTGTCGTCCCCCAGTGGGGACAAAGTCAGTATGAAATATCCTCCCATGATTGGGGACACCTAGGAATACCACAACAAGTTGGGATCCCTTCGCAGTCTGGCACAGATCAGTGTGGGCCTTCACAACAACAGTTCAGGGTGCCGCATCAGCAGTTTGGAATGTCGCCACCAAAGTTCGGTTTAGGACAGCGATCAGGTGTCCCTCCTCAAAACAGTACTGGCAAGCCCCCATCCCCGTCTCATCAGAATCACTGGGACCACAGTATCCTCCCGATTATACACCATCACCTCAGCCAGGCATGAAGTTCAACAACCAAGGGCCACGACCAAGTTTCCCTTTATAAGTCTCACCCCGGGAACCCAAGCTAACCTGCCACTTCTGGTCTGCCACCACCCTCCTTGCCCATTGGGAATCAGTAACAGGCCGATGGATTCTATCCTCATGCTCAGGCTCCTACTTACACTCCCAGGATAATTTAGGCCAAGGGCGGGTTTACGCCTATGCCCCAGGCCCTGCCATCCTTTCCACCAGCGTGCCGCCAATGGTAACCTCTCTCTCCAGCACGATCACCGGCTTGAACATTCTGGTTCCACCACCGGACCCTCATCTGGCTTTGGTTCATGGAACAGCATAAGGAAATGAAAGCGCAGGTCGCCTAGCTGACAGGAAAGAAGGCCGCCCTCCGGCCCGCAGATCCCGATTCCATTATGCCTCTACCGCACAAGTTCGTGATGCCTAACTGTTTGATGGGGCTGCCTGTCCCAAGATCCACCTTGACACCTACAAAGCCAAAGGATGCACAAACCAGCAGTCGGCTAACTACTTCTCCTTAAAACTAGGGGCTTCTAAAGTGTTTCTTTCGGTTGAAACCCAAGTTCAGGGCTACTTGGGAACAGATCACCAACGCTTTCACTGAGAAATACAAAGCTAATCTCGAATGGGAGACAAATAGAGTTGACCTGCAGACAACAGTGCAGCGTTCCGAGGAGAATATCGGTGACTTTTACAAGTGTTGAAAGCTCAAGTTGAGCGAAATGGCCAGACCTCCTTCTAATGAGGAACAATTGGACATCTTTCAATCATGCCTGGAAGCCTCATTTGAGAAAGTCCCCTATCCAGATCTGCATACGACGGTCAGTTCTGGGGCTAAAGTTTGACCAACAGCAAGCCACTGCTCCTACTTATCGGTACCAAGCTTCTAATCCAGTTCTGTCCTACCCAAAAGGCAAGGAAGCAATTAACTATGCGGGCCAGGATTGCAACAATACCACTCCTTTCGTGCCAAGGAAAAGTGATCTGCCCAAGCCGCAGAGCCTTAAGCTTGAAGATTTCGGAATGCCTCTGAGCGACGTCTTTCAGGGACTTGTGAAGGAAGGTTTGACCAGACCTTTGGACAACCATCAACCCATGGATCCCGATGTCCCTTTTGACACAACTAAACTCTGTGCTTCCCACTAGTATGCTCCTGAAAAAGGGCAGTGTGAGGACTGATCGAAAAGGGTGAGTTTGAGATACCCCAAGGGCCCAATACAGTCAACAATCCATTCCCTAGGAAAAAACCATAGGGTGAATATGATTGAAGCCATGAACAAGCCAAGCGCCACTATGGCTAACAGTTCCCATATGGAAGACACCCTTCAAAGGGAGGATTCTAGTTGCATAGTTGTTGTCAATTTTGCCTCGAGGATTCTAGTTTCATAGTTTTTATCAAAGATGGGTTTCTCACTTCATGATGTAATGCTACAACTTCACCTTGAGGGCTCTCATGTTGATCGATTGGCTTGGTACTTCATCAGTATGTCAGTTTTACAGTCAAACCTTTAACTGGACCTCTGTAGTGACGCTTTGTCGAACCTGGGGCTTCATCAAATCATTCAGAGAAAGATTCCGTGGCTTTCGCCATGTCTCTTCCACGGAATGGGGCTTTATCAAGTCACACCTATCTTCAGTAGAAAGGCCTAGTCACCTCAACAACTATCTTGGAGTTTCAGCTTTAGAACTTGGTATATGGCAACTCCCTGCATCATTAAAGGTTGAGAACTGGGAATCTCCTCATATCAGCAAGTCATTCTCCAAGTGTATGTCAAGTCACAACTAACCCAAGCGAAAGAGGGTTCATTCATATCAACATATTTTGATTCTAGAGCATGTCAGCATCAGCTTCAAAATGTCCGAAACTGAAAAGAAATTTCAATCGAGACCCGGGGTTCAAATCTAACTTCATCCCAAGATCAAAATTGAGGTCCGCATGATACTGCTGACCTACAACAAGGCCTCATCAATGACATGCAATTCAGTCCGCGACCAAAGGATATCACCCCACCTGCTCAAAGCTTGTCCCAAACAGTCCACAACACATACAAACCATGTCACCACATGCATCCCCACAAAAATCCCCCCAGGGCTCATGTAGCATGCAAAACATGAATCAATAATAAAAAAAAAAACTAAGCGATTGCGAATCATTTTAGTTCCATGCATGCATCCATCATCATGTCATATGTGCATTTGTCCCTCTACTAACAAATGTAGCAATTCAAGCATGAAAGACCAGTTTTCCATCACTACCCGAAGCCTCTTCGCAGCAAGGATGGTCTCCACCGAAGCATAATTCCAATGACTTCAACGGAACTACCCAAATGACTGATACCTCAAGTCAACACCCTCTTGGTTCAAACCCCTCAAGCCCACGTCAGTTTGTGCTCAGACACCTAAAGTCGACATCAGCCTGATTCAAATACCTCAAGTCAACACCCTCTTGGTTCAAACCCCTCAAGCCCACGTCAGCTTGTGCTCGGACACCAAAAGTCGACATCAGCCTGATTCAGACACCTCAATCCTGCACCATTTTGGCCTCAAGGCACATTAGGTCAACACCACCTTGGCTCCAGATCTACAGTGCATCAAGTCCGTGAAGACAGCCTCCAGCATCTACAGTTTGGCAAAGATAGTCCCCATGTCTATAGCTTGGCAAAGACAAGCTCCGGCGTCTGCAACTTGGTAAAGACAACCTCCAACGTCCACAAATGGATGAAGACAGCCTCCAGTATCTCCAGTTTGGTAAAAATGACATCATCTCCTCTAGAACCATCGCCACCAGCAAAATGCTTCCCAACACATCACGCTGTTAAAATTGCCAACTCGACCAGAGTGCCTTTGAGTCCCTCTCTACCAAATTAACACCTTTCCTCTGGTTTCCCTCTTACCAAGTGTTAGATGCCTTTTTGATAAGGACCCTCTCATTTCAAACCTGGTTCTTGCATTTTTCGAACCCAAAGCCTTCCACAGCGAGAAGTCCCAAGGTGACTACAAGTTCAACAACCTTTACAAGGTTGATGATCACCAGCAAGATGCCGACTCAACCAAGCTTCTCCTTCAAGTCAAAATGCCTCTAGACTTGTCCTTATTAGGCTGATCACCCTTCGCACATCAGCACAACCCGAAGGAACTACTTCCGTCTTGTGAGATATTTCTCCGCGCCCACTTCCGTTTTGTGGGATAATTCTTCATGTCTCCCTCGATACGCACGTGGGATCATTCGCCATCCCTCAATCCATTTTACCGCAATCGCCTATTTCATCCAAAGCCTACGCCTTCGACGCGACCTTCAATAAACCTTAACGAAAGCTGACTCCCTTCCTCATTTTCAACCCCGGCTTTCAACATAAGCCCATCCCCTCCAACAAAACTTAACGAAAGCCCATTCCCTTCCTCATTTTCAACCCCTACCTTCAACAAAAACCGTCCTCAAACAACCTAACAAGTCCACGGCATTGAAGCACGACATAGTGCGCCCTCAGCAAAGAAGACCATCCCCAGCAGTTTTCGAACTACGTCCAGGCTTGATTCCCATTCGGGATACGTAGGTAGCCTACCATAGGTCCAGCCGCTTGACCAACACGGTCACCCTTTTCCCCGGTAATCATCGTAAGCTCGAATCTTCCCCAGTGATAACGCCCTCAAATAGTCTCCCTCAGGTACAAAACCTCAATTTAGGGTCATACTCCTGAACTAAGCCCCCATTTAGGTTCATACTCCTGAACTAAATCTCAAATTAGGTTCATACTCCCGAACTGAGTCCTCATTTAGGTTCATACTTCGGAACTAAACCTCAACTTAGGTTCATCCCTGACGAAAGTCAATGGAATTCCGTCTCTTTCCTCGTTTTCACCTCCGTCAGCAAACGTAAGACCGATCCCTTCAAATGAAGTCCACCAAAAGACTATCTATCCCCTCAGAGTCCATCCCCAATGAAAGGATACGAACATCGAAGGAAATCGTTTCAAAACAAGTTGATACCTCCAGAACACCATCATCAAGGTTCGAGGCACCTAAAACGCCATCTTCAAGGTTTGAGGCACCTAAAACGCCATCTTTAAGGTCTGAGGCACCTAAAATGCCATCTTCAAGGTCTGAGGCACCTAAAACGCCATCTTTAAGGTCTGAGGCACCTAAAACGCCATCATCAAGGTCCGAGGCACCTAAAACGCCATCATCAAGGTTTGAGGCATCTAAAATGCCATCTTCAAGGTCTGAGGCACCTAAAATGCCATCTTCAAGGTCTGAGGTACCTAAAACGCCATCATCAAGGTTCGAGGCACCTAAGACGCCATCATCAAGGTTCGAGGCATCTAAGATGCCATCATCAAGGTCCGAGGCACCTAAAACGCCATCATCAAGGATTGAGGCACCTAAAACGCCATCTTCAAGGTCTGAGGCACCTAAGACGCCATCATCAAGGTTCGAGGCACCTAAAATGCCATCATCAAGGTTTGAGGCACCTAAAATGCCATCATTAAGGTTCGAGGCACCTAAAATGCCATCATTAAGGTTTGAGGCACCTAAAATGCCATCATCAAGGTTCGAGGCACCTAAAATGCCATCATTAAGGTTTGAGGCACTTAAAACGCTATCACTTCAATTTTGACACACAACACGAGGAAAGCGATAAATCGCAATCATCCCCTAATTTGACAAACCGAAATCATTACCAGGGCGACTTCCCAAAAATAGTCAAATCTTAGGGCGACTTCCCAAAAATAGTCAAATCTTAGGGCGACTTCCCTAAAATAGTCCCTCTAGGGTCAACGTCTGAAGATAGTCGAAAGACCCGAACTACTACTGGCTTGATTCCTCTTAAGGATACGTAGGAAGCCTACCATAGGTTCAGCCATCAGACCAAAATGGTCATTCCTTTCCCCAGCGGGCGGATATACAACTCTAGCCATCAGACCAAAATGGTCATTTTCTATCCCGAGCAGAGTTTCTTTCAGCAACCGACTGTAGAACTCGCTCACCAGGTTGACATCCTAAAACAGTCACTCCAGGGTCAACATCGAAAGACACGAACTACGACCGGCTTGATTCCTCAAAAGGATATGTAGGTAGCCTATTGAATAGGTTCAGCCATCCTACCACTTTGGTCACCCCTTTTCCCACCTTGCCAAATGTGGAGCCTTACTCTTATCGACGACCCCGCTTCCTTCGAAAGCGCCGTCGCCGAGGGGCTACTGTAAGTGCTCCAATTTGAGCTGTTAGTATTTTCGTTAGAAAACTAACAAAAGCCTCCACAAACTCCACCAAACCCTAACATCCCTAACCTAAACTTTAACTTTCCTAACAAACCCTAACTTTTCTAAATAGTTAAGGTTATTTTGGGGATTACTATTTGAGGATGGACAAGTGAAGGAATCTCACAAATGGTGAATTTTCGTAACTGGAAGCTACTGGAACTGCAGCCAGCTTGCTTGTAGGGGAAAATTATTCCCCCTGTCCAAAGCCTGCACTCCATTAAATGAACAGTGCACGCTGGCGTTTGGATCTGCGCGGACAGGATTGTCATCCGCGCGGACATGATTGCTTCCTCTAGTCCCCTATAAATAGACCCCTTCAGCTCCATTTTCAGCACAACATTTTCACACACTGAAGCTATACTCTGGCGAAAACAGAGAGAAAACAGTGGGAATTTGATTATTGCCACCATTTTCTCTTGAGTATTTCCCAAATCTCACTCACTAAACACTCTCAAAACACTCTTAAACACACAAGCTCAAGCTTAAATCACCACTAAAGAGGAGGATTAGAGAGAAAACATAGAGGACTTAAGTGTTATCTACTTGTTTTCTTCTAACCAACTCTAATCACAAACACTAAACACACTTAAGCCTTGAATCTATTCAAGCCAAATACAACATTAACAAGAAGATTGGGCTTAACCATCATTGGTAAAACCTCCTTCTTTAAAACCCTAAAATGCTCCTTAATTTTATGTCTTGATTTACATTTTTGTCTTAATTTGCTTGTTTAAAGTTCTATTTACTTTCTTTGTTCTTGTCTTTAATTTACTTGTCTTAAGCTTAAATCTTTACTTCATTTTGTTGTTAGTTTGACCTAATATGGTCATCTTTGGGGTTAAGTCCCCATAATGATCATCTTAGGGTTTAACTTTCTTCCCTCTTAGTTAATTTCTCTTCTTAAAAACCTTTTTTTATAAACTCCCTCTCCCATTTTGCTCTAAACCTCCATTAATACCCAAGGATGACTTGATATGATACAAAGCAATGAATCACCAATCAAGTCTAGGGATGAAAATGGGGTGAAAATAGATGCAAAACCCTTGAAATCACATTTTCCTTCAAGAATATGTTGCTGTCCAGAAGCATTTTTCTGTGACCTCAGTCCATTTTCCTATTTTTTTGACACAGTAAACCTTGGAATTTGGTGTTGACTACAAAATACATTTTGTAGCCAACATCCATAGGATTCCAGACATATTTTTACTTTATTTTTTTTACGTGAGTCTAACTGCCTTTTCCAAATTATTTTCCAAAGGTCAGTTTAGCAGTCTCTGGAAATCCAGATTTCACATCTGTGATTTCCAGAGGGTTTTGGTCCATCAAATCATCTCCAATTATAAAAATATTTTGCATTAACCTTATTTAAGATGTTTTGAACAACTTTCATTCTCTGACTTTCCCCAGATTCTGAATTTTTAAAACTCTTAAATCCATTTTAAAATCAAGTGTCCACTGTCTTTTTCATTCTGGCAGAATTGACTTTCAACTTCAAGGAGTCTTTTGAGTACCAAAACACAACCCTAAAATCATACCAAAAATCATGGGACTTGTTTAATATCTTACAAAGAATTCTCAATTTCTAATTTTCTCAGTTTGCATTTATTTTAACCAAAGAAATACACACACACACACACACAAATGGTTTTAAATTAGGAAGACTCGTTTTACAAGGCATTCCGGGTGAACCTTTGTGAATTGTGTTTAAAGTTAATCATTGTCAAACCTCACTTTTATCATTTTCTAAACTGCACTATCAAACCTCACTTTGTTAATTAGAAATTCCGATGTGCATTTTACAAACCTCACTTACGGTTTTTTATACATTGCAAGGGTGGTTTTGTAAATAAGAGGTTTATTTGCAAAAAGGGTTGAAAATTTTGTAACAACTATTCACCCCCCCCCCTCTCTAGCTATTTTCACCCTTATTTCCTCCTTTGGGACCAACAAGTGTTATTAGAGCGAACACCGTTAAAAAACTATTTTTGTTTTTCAAGCATAATAGATTGGGTACCGATTCGTTATAGCAAACTCAAAAAACCATGACAACGATTAACTATTCACATATTCCTTTACTGTACGAAGACCACATTGACACCTGGAAGACTCGAATTTTAATTCATTTGGAAACTACAGATGATATGTTGGTAGACTGCGTGATCAATAATGGCCCCTTTATTCCCATGAAGGCCAACACCAATCCTGCCACCCCAGAAGTCAAGAAGCTGAAAGCTGAGTGGACTGATGAAGAAAAGTGATTAGTTGCTTTGGACAGCAAAGCTAGACATATCATCACCGACATTTTTACTGTCTCAACTCTTCAAAAGGTCATGAAATGCAAAACCGCAAAGAGATGTGGGTTGCAATTGAAAGCTACCTTGAAGGAGATAACTTCTGCAAGGAAAACAAGAAATTTGTTGTTGAAAAAAGATACAAAAACTTCAACAGGAAACCCAACGAAACCTTACGTCAAACTTATAAGCAAATCTTAAAGTCCATGAACTCAAGTGGGATCATATTGAAAAGGTTGAAGGAAAAGTCAAAACACTTTATATGTCTGTCGTTAAACATGTGGAGAAACCTTCTTTGTCTAAGCAAACCTCAGATTCCTCTATTTCAATCTCATCACTCATCGATATGGATGATGATGAATTTGCCATGTTTGTAAAGGTTTCAAAATTTTCAAAAAACCCAAAACCATTTTCAAAAGGCAAACCTACAACAACTTTTTCTAAGGCTGCTGATACAAAGAAAAAGAGTGACCTCGTCTGATACAACTATAGAAAGCCTGGTCACTTTACTTCGAGTGTCTACAGCCAAGATTTGAATACTTGAAAAAGAAAACCTCCCCTACGAAATTTTCTCGTCGTAATGGAATGGTTGCTGAAGAAGAGAATTCAAAAGAGTTAGCTACTTGGATTTAAAATGATTCTGATGAAGTAACTGAAGATGAAACCGAAGAAGTTAATCTCTGCCTTGTTGCCAAGGATGCTTCTAATGATTCAGATAATGAATCAGTCGAGTCTCTTGAAATGGAGGAAGAGGTTGCTACGAAGAAAACCAAGGCTAGGGTCAGTAGTGAGGACTATATAGATGTGAAACTTACTCCTAGTTAAAGATTGGAAATAGTTCTTACTCTCGTCCCATTTTTCCGTCCAAAAATGAAACACCTTCAAAAACAATTTCAACTCCAAAACATTTGAAAAAGGTGGAAGAGGTCTCTCCCATGGAACATGAAGAGATGTTCAAGAAATCTGAATTGATGATCAGAAAATTTGAAAATGTTAAGAAAGCTTTGTCTCTAGCAACTGATGAAATTACTCAGCTTAAAACGGAGAAAACTGTATTGAGGTCTGAAATTGCACTTCTAAAGGACCAAGTCAAAAGCATGTCTCCTCTTGCTGAACTAAACCTCACACTGGAAACCAAGGTTGCTACACTTCAAATTAGAAATGAAGACTTGGTTGTTCAAAACAATGACCTCCAAAAGGTAATTGATAAGTGGACCAAATTTCATGTTATCATGTATTAAATTCTTGAATCCCAAAAGTCTAGTGGTGACAAAGAAGGCTTGAGATTCCAAACTAGTGACAATTTGAAGTGTGCATCTTGTTGTGGAAAGAATGAGGAATTTTCAAAGCAAACTAATGAAATTCCTAAGGAAAAGTATTTTGGTTCAAAGGGTAAAGGACAGGAACCAAAGGCTAAACTTAACTTCCACTATGTCTACTCTAAGAAACAGTTTGGGAAAAATTCCAAAATGAAATGAAAAGATTCAGATGATGAAACTGCTGATGAGGTTCCATTTGTGGCTGACCGCCCTTCTATTTCGACCGCACATCCTGCTTTCAAAAGCAAGGTGAGCGTTCCTAGAAAAACCACGGTCAAACCTAAAATGACTAATTTCATCAAGGCCAAAACCTCTGTTCTAAACACAAACGCTGATCCTAAGAAAAGTAAAGAGTATGTCAAAACTCAATTTGCTTACAGCTTTCATCACTGCTCTGTGTGTGATGGTTTTGGTCACAAGGATGCAGAATGCCTTTTAAGGTTCACACCTAATGCCAGAAAACATAATACTACTTTTGTCAAACAGGTGTGAAATCATCAAAATATGCTATCCTCAGGACCCAAAAGAATAAATGGGACCTCATTTTTAAATGTCTATTTTTCAGATACTCTGCTTAATGGCTGGTCACTCCAAGGCAAAATCAAATGAATGGTATCTTAACAGTAGATGCTCAAGACACATGACTGGAGATAGATCTTTATTGGAAAATGTCATTTAAGTAAGCGTTCCATCTGTAGCCTTTGGTGACAACAACAAAGGAAAAACAATGGGCTATGGAATAATAAGAAGAGGAAACCTCACCATTGAGAAGTTTTCACTTGTTGAAGGACTCAAACACAACCTCCTATCAATTTCTAAATTCTGTGACAAAGGAATGCATTACAACTTCACTTCTTCAAATTTCTTTATCAAAGATGACATTTTCGGAGTCACATTACTAACAGGGATTCGTAAGAGTAATATTTACATTATTGATTTAAATTCTACATTTAGTATTACTAATCTCTGTTTTGTAGTAAAAATGTGAGCGAAAATAGTTGGCTATGGCACAAGCATTTAAGTCACTTGAACTTCAAAAATCTTGCAAAAATTGGAAGGAAAAACCTCGTTTGCGGTTTACCCAAAGTGGCTGATCATTATGTAGAAAAGTGTCGTGCTTGTTAACTTGGTAAACAAACTACATTATCTTTCACCAGCAATACTACTCCATCAACTTCTAGATGTTTACAACTGCTCCACATTGATTTGTTTGGACCCGTCACCAATGCAAGCATTGGAGGAAATAGATATACTTTAGTATTAGTAGATGATTACTCAAGATATATGTGGGTAGAAATGATGATCACTAAAGATGATTGCTATGAAATTTTAACCTCTCTCTTTAGATGGCTCCAAACCCAAAAAGAAGATGACATCGTTAGTGTAAGGTCTGATAATGGAACAGAATTCAAAAATAACGCTGTTGCTCAATATTGTGATTACCTAGACTTGCCCATCCGTGCTTGAACCGCCGATTAGGCCCGGAATCGGATCGGCCAAGAACCGGCGGGAAACCGTGAAAAGTGAGCCGTGAACCGCCCTTGAACCGAACCGGCGGTTATCCGGTCTGGTCCCAGTTTTTATTTTTCAAAACCGGTGAACCGGCGGTTATGAACCGTGTGAACCGAAACTGTGTGAACCGGAACCGGACCGAAACCGCCGGTTCAGACGAGATAACGACTACTTGATCTGGGCCGTTGATTAGGCTGATCCGACGGCTGCTGTTAATTGCCCGTTAGATAACGGTTTTCTAGCCGTCTTAGGGGCTAAAATGTAAAAAAAACTTTTTTTTTTAAAAAACTTTTTCTCTCCATTTTCCAACCTATAAATACCCTCCCCCTCCCTTTATTTTTTTCACACCATTCTCAACTCATTCTCTCAATCTCTATATTATCTCAAACTTTCAAAGTCTCAAAGTCTCTATAATTCCTTTTTTTTCACATAATTCCATTTTATTCACAAAAAAAATGTCTTCATCTCGTGGCGGCGGTGGCGATAGGGGAAAGAATAAGGCAACTACGCATCCAATTTTCCCCCCGATGATTCCATTTGGGATAATATACAACCAAATGAAACGCTCGAATTGAGCGATGACGAAGTTGATGCAACATTTTCAATGGGTGGTCATGGTCATACCAAGGGAGTAACACTCAAACCACTCAAACCCAAAGTGAAGCGCGAGGTGGTGGTCTAATCCGAGGTCGAGGAGGTCGAACCATGGGGAGGTCCGACATCATGACCGTGCACTTTTCAAAAGTGCCAATTGAAGGTATACACTATTTTTTGCAACCATTGCACTCAAAAATTTGCCTTTATCCATGGAGGTGGTTATGGGTCATTTAAAAGACACTTGACGTCAAAGCACCCCGGCCAAGTTGGAGATGCCCAAGATCAAACACAACTACAAGGATTTATGGGATCCTCACAAGGTACGTCTTCACAATTATTTAAATTTGATAATTCAACGTATAGAAGAAAAATGACAAAATATATTGCTGCTAAAGGATTACCCTTTAATTTTGCTAATGATACTTTATGGTCTAATATGGCACAACTTTGTTTAAATTTTGCGGCTAAAGAAATTAATAAAAATACAAGTACTCGTGATACTAAAGCCCAATATCTACAAGGGAAATTAACTTTAATTAATACGTTTAAAGATTTACCCCAAAAATTGTCAATATGTGCCGATATATGGAGTGATCATTGGCAAACTCATAACTATTTAGGAATTACATGTCATTGGATTGATAGTAGTTGGAAATTACAAAAACGATTACTTGCATATAAATCTTTTGATACTGTTCATAACGCTCAAAATATTTGTAACAAAATTGCTAGAGTTTTACAAGAATATGGATTAGTTCACAAAATTTTTTCAATTGGATTTGACAATGCTGCTAATAATACTGCTAGTTTACCATCACTCATTGAAATTTGTCAACCATCCATTGGTGGTAAATTTTTTCATGTTAGGTGCATATGTCATATTTTAAATTTATGTGTGAAAGATGGTTTATCAACTTTAAAGGAACATGTAGCCCCAATTAAGGAAGTTCTTGCTTATGTAATGAGAAATCATAGTGTAACAAAATTGTGGATTAGATTTTGTAAAACAAATAATATCTCACCTAAAAGATTTTCCCTAGATGTTCCAAACCGATGGAATTCCACTTATAAAATATTATCTGATTCTTATGATTTTCGTGAACTATTGTGTCAGTTTATTAAACAAATAGAGTATTCTACTATAATATTGCCTCATCAATGGGATGTTTGTAATAATTTAAAGAAAATTTTGAAAGTTTTTAAAGAGGCGACCGTAAAATTATCCGGTTCTTACTATCCCACTTCACCGTTAGTTTTAGAACGCGCCGCTAAAATAAGTTATATATTTATGCATTTAAAGATTGTCCAATTTTAGGTGAATGTATTAGTATGATGAGAACAAAATGGCTTAAATATTTTTTGAACATTCTTCCATTGTTTTTAGTAGCTAAACTATTGGATCCTAGGATAAGAGAAGATGGTTTAGAACAAATACTTGATTATTATTATAAGAATCTATTTCCCACCGGCTTTGATTTGTTTTTAGATAGACCTATCCCAAAGGAAAAAGACGTTGTAACTGAGACTAAAAATATTGTATATGCACTTTATAGAGAATATTATGATCTTTTTGGTAATATCGTTTATCCTAGTAGTGAAAATGTAGGTGGTAGTTCTCACGATGATAGCGATCCCTTTAACTTTATAGATAGTTTAATTAGTTCTAGAAGTCAAAAACGTCAACGAGGTGGCTCCACTTATGTTGAACTTGAAAATTATTTAACCACTTCTTTTGAGCCTATAGAAGAATTTGATATTGTAAAGTGGTGGGCACGAAGGGCAAATAACTATCCTATTCTATCCTTGATAGCAAAGGAGATCCTAGCCGCTCCTGCCTCAACCGTCGCCGTAGAAGAAGTATTTAGTGTAGGAGGAAATGTCTTGTCCGATCGAAGGTCAAGGTTGTCTCCATATAATTTAGAATAAAAAATGGTGCTCAACGATTGGCATAGAGCCGAACTACGACTTCAATTGTAATAGTTAGGTTGAGATAAAGGCTCCTAAATGTCCCCCCTTATTTATAAAAGGGTAAGGTTGGTTGTCCCCCTCTTTGTGATTTTATTTTAATCAATAAAATTTAAGGTTACCGTCCCTTTTTCTTTTATATACTTTCGTTTATTTTTAAAAAAGTTAAGTTTTATTTCTTTCAAAATTCATAACTTTTTTTATATAACTTTTTGCAAAAAATGTATGTAGTAAACAAAAGTCTAAAATAGTCTTCTTTATCCAAAAAAATTAAAAAAAAAATAACTTTTTTTTATATAACTTAACAGAAACTGTTAAAAATTTAACTGTTTTTTGAAAAAACTGTTAAAAATTTAACAGTTTAAAAGTTAGGGCGACCGCATCAACAAGTTAGGGCGACCGCAATAATCATTCGGCCTTCTTGGGCGGCCGCCCTAATTTTTTTTTTTTTTTGAAAATGACGGTTCAAAACCAGAATCGGTACGGACGGTCCAAACCAGGAACCGGAACCGTGCAAAACCGGTCCGGTTACGGTTTAAGGGGTGGCGATTTGGTGAACCGCCGGTTCAGAGCCGGAACCGCCGGTCTGAACCGGCTGGGCAAGTCTATGATTATCATAGAATTGATCACAATTTTTCTACTACTGGTGTTCCACAACAAAATGGGGTTGTAGAAAGAAACAACAGTACGTTGATTGAGACTGGAAATACCATGATTTTTGAAGCCAATCTTCCTCAGAATTTTTGGACTGGAGCAGTAAACACGGCATGCTTCACTCAAAACCGCTCCCTCATCAACAAAACCTACAACAAAACTGCTTATGAACTTTAGAGAGGAAAACCCCCCAACATTGCCTTTTTCAAAATCTTTGACTGTAAATGCTTTATCCTCAATAATGGAAGAGAAAACAGAGGTAAATTTGGTGCTAAGGCTGATGAAGGTATTTTTGTTGGGTATGCTAATCATTTAAAGTTTTTCGTGTTTTTAATAAATCTAGTTTAAAAATAGTAGAATATGTACATGTTACTTTTGATGAACATTCTCTCCTTGAGCCACATTTGCTTCAAATGTTGCTGATGATTTGGTTGAGACTAATGAAACAAGTAAAACTTCTAAAACCTCACTTGAGCCATATCATGAACCTCAAAATCACTCAACTCAAGGAAATCCATCAACCTCAACTGAACCTCACTCAGATAATTTTGAAACCGCATCTAAAATTCCAACTCCAGATGCAACTCCAAGGGAAGATTTAGATTAGAATTTACCCATTAAGCAAATTGAACCTCTTCGTCAACTTACATTTAATGGCTTCACTGAAGGATCTAACGATGTACCAATAGAAGATATTCAGCAAACCTCTGTTCAACCAGATTTATCCCCTGAGGTTCATGAAGTTAGACATCACCCTCTCTCAAATATCATTGTTGATTTATTTGCTAGAGTTCAAACAAGGAGATCAAACTATGATGAGCATACTTCTCTCTTATCTCAAATTGAACCCAAGAAAGTTGATGAAGCACTCCTATATTCAAGTTGGGTTGTTGCTATGCAAGAAGAACTCAACTAGTTTGAAAGATGTAAGGTTTGGATATTAGTTTCTAGACCTCATGATCAAGAAGATACACTACAAGAAAACTGACAGATATCGACGGAAATTAGCGACGAAAATATATCCGTCACTAATACCGACGGATTAGCGACAAAATAGCAACGACCTAGAGTGAAAAACAAAAAACGAAATTCGGACGAGATTACCGACGGATTTAGTGACGGATATGCCGACGGATTCCATTCCGTCTCAAACCCGTCACCATTTTGGCGCCAAAAATTTGCGCACTTTTTTATCGACGAATTTATGACGGAATGGCGACGGATATTTTTACCGACGGATTTGAGTCGTTGCTAAATTATTTAAAACAATTATTAAATTTATATTTTAGGTTAGCGACGGATTAGTGACGAATTTAATTAACGACGGATTTTAATCCGTCGGTAAATTAATTACATATTATTATCGACGGATTTGAGTCGTTACTAAATTATTTAAAATAATTATTAAATTTATATTTTAGGTTAGCGACGGATTAGTGACGGATTTAATTATCGACAGATTTTAATCCGTCGGTAAATTAATTACATATTATTACCGATGGATTTGAGTTGTATCTAAATTATTTAAAATAATTATTAAATTTATATTTTAGGTTAGCGACGAATTAGTGACATATATAATTACCGACGGATTAAAATCCGTCGGTAAATCAATTACATATTATTATCGACTAATTTGAGTTGTTGCTAAATTATTTGAAATAATTATTAAATTTATATTTTAGTTTAGCGACGGATTAGTGACAGATTTAATTACCTACAGATTATAATCCATCGGTAAATCAATTACATATTATTACCACCACCACCACTACTACCACTACCACCACTACCACCACTACTACCACTACTATAACTGCCACCACTACTACCACCACTACTACTACTACTACTACCACCACTACTACCACTACTACCGCTCCTACCACTACTACCGACGCACGTTTTAACATCGGATTTTTTACGTCTAAAATCTGTCGCTAAATTGATTTAGTGACAAATTTTTGGTATTTAGTGACGGATTTTTCCGTCGGTAACTGCCGTTTTTCTTGTAGTGATATAGGTACAAAATGGGTGTTTAGAAACAAGATGGATGAGAATGGAAGCATCACCAGAAATAAAGCGAGGTTAGTTGCACAAGGATACAGGCAAGAAGAAGGAATTGACTACGATGAAACTTTTGCTCCCGTTGCAAGACTTAAAGCAATCAGAATTTTCTTGGCCTATTCATCTTACAAAGGTTTCAAGCTTTATCAAATAGACGTTAAGAGTGCTTTCCCCAATGGTGAACTTCAAGAAACCATGTATGTGGCTCAACCTCCTGGATTTAAAGACTCAAAATTTCCAAATCATCTCTACAAACTCCAAAAGGCTTTATATGGACTCAAGTAAGATACAAGGGCATGGTATGAAACTCTATCAAAATTTCTTCTAGAAAAAGGCTTCAAACACGGTAAAATCAATACAACTCTATTCATTGCTAAATATAATAATCATTCTTTACTTGTTCAAATATATTTTGATGGTATTATTTTTGGATCTACTAATGAATTATTGTGTAAGCGTTTTGAAAAGCTAATGAAAAGCAAATTTGAGATGAGCATGATAAGAGAATTGACATTCTTCACTGGGCTTCAAATCAAAAATTGCGATGAAGGAATCTTCATCAAACAAGCCAAATACAAAAAGGAGTTAATCAAGAAGTTGGGACTTGAAAATGCTAAAGCATATGATACTCCTATGGCTACTGACAAAAAACTTGATAAAGACTTAAAAGGTAAAAAGGTCGATCAAACTTTATATTGAGGTATGATTGGCTCATTACTTTACCTAATTACTAGTAGACCAGATATTATGTTTAGTGTTTGCGTTTGTGCTTGTTATCAAGCTGATCCTAAAGAAGCACATTTAAGTGCGGTCAAGAGTATAATATATTATCTCTCTGGAACTACTAATCTTGTACTTTGGTATTCCAAAGATTCGAATTTTGAACTTGTAGGTTATTCAGTTGCAGATTATGCAGCTTGTATCATAAACAAAAAAAGCACTAGTGGAACATGTCACTTCCTTGGAAATAGACTAGTTGCTTGGGCCAGCAAAAAGCAAGCCTTAGTTTCAGTTTCAACTACAGAGGCTTAATACATTGCTGCTGGAAGTTGTTGTTGTCAAATACTTTGGATGAAGCAACAGTTGGTGGACTATAAAATCAATGAAGGAAATTGCCCAATCATGTGTGACAATACCTCAACAATTTCAATCTCCAACAACCATGTCATGCACTCAAAAACCAAACACATAGACATCAAGTATCATTTCCTCAAATACCAAGTGGAAAAGGGGAACATCCATTTAGAGAGTGTGGGGATAAAAAAAAATCAAATTGCTGACATTCTCAAAAAGGCTCTTGACTCCAAGAGGTTTACATTCCTTAGAGGAGAAATGGGTATGCTTGAAATTAAGTAAGTCCATATGATTTTTGTTACTAATTTGTGTGTTAAGTATGTTTTTTAGGTTAAAATCCTGTTGAGGTTTCAAAACCTCACCCCGGTTGAAACCGTGTGTAACCAACCGCATACACTCAACCACGTGTACCAAACCGCATGAATCAAGACCTCATGATCCCAAACCCTGTTTCAACACTTAGAAAAATTTCAACTTTTTTCATTTCTTAGCTTTGAAAAAGCTTCAACAAGCGGTTTGATATCTTCTTTACATGATTATATTTTTGCAATTATTTTCCCATGTAAGTTTTCTATATTTATTATTTGGTCCTTATCTATTTTGAGATCGCATTCAGGAAACCGCAAGGCAAACCTCATCTATGAGATCGCACTTCATAAAACCGCATCTCATCAACCTCATCCAATGATTGAAGACTTGAAGAAATTGTACCATCGTGATTGATTGATCCACATCAGCAACATTGAGTTAACTACGAGTTCAATCAACATTTCTAACGGTCACTCAGACTTTAAAAGAATTTGAAAAGGTGACATGTGTACATCATTCTAGAATGTCGTATGAGGTCCGTACAACCTCATCAACAACTTCTGAATAAAAGGACAAAAGTGGACACGTGGTGCAATCAGACCTCGCCAGCACTGTACTTGATACAGCTGTTCCAAATGGCTAATTTTTGGTGGATGGGTATAAATACCCCTAATCTATTCATTTGAAGCTTGCTTGAGAATATCCATTTGATAGAGTCCTTTGAAGATTTGAAGAAATTTCCAGATTTCCAGAATCCTTTGAATCTTCATCTTCAAACCTTCATATCTTCAAGAACAAATTTCCAAGCCCAAAAGTTCAAGCCTTTGTAACACCTCATATTTATTGAGCTCTAAATCATACATATCTAAAGAGCTTTGAATATTGATAATCACACACACACACCTCACTTGATTAATCACATAGATTAAATCATTTGAGATACACCAGTTATAGTCTAGGATTTACTTCATTGTGTATATTTTAGATTTGAGTTTGATTCTTGTAACCTTGTAATCTCTCTCATCATCTAATACAAAATCATGTAGTTAGAAAATCAAAGACTAACTATCTTGATCGTGGACGTAGATTATTTACGATTGAACCACTCCAAATCTTGTGTTATTTAATTTTCGCATTTTCTTTAATGTTCATTGTTCAAACTAATTTATTTTATCTGTTTGATCTTAATAGGCTTACCTGATTTATGAATTGTGTTTAAAGTTAATTATTGTCAAACACACATTCCAAGGCACATATGCCTTTACAGCAAACAAAGTCATTTCCCCGACAGCCATCGTAAGCCTAAACTTTTTCCCCAGCAGACATAACACAAGGTAAGCACGCCTCCCAAAATCAAAACACAAGGCAAGCACGCCTCCCACAAGTCTCAAACACCAGGTTCTTACTCCTGAACTAAACCTCAGTCAGAGAACATCACACATCCTCATACATGACACAACCTCAGTCAGAGGACATCACGCGTCCACATAGCGACACAACTCACTCTCAGGACACCACCACGTCTGCCTACACAACAATTTCACCATCACCAGCACAAATCATTATCCGTAGCCCGAAAGGCTTTAAATTACCCGGTCCGGAAGACCATAAAATTTCCAAAACATTATCCTTAGGCTGTATAAAGCACGCCTTGTGAGATACCATCTCCGCATAACGTGACTTCACCTTATGCACACCGACACGTCCACTTCACCTCATGGACACCGACACCTCCACTCATAATATCACTCAGGACACCGACACGTCTACACACATAAAATCTCAGTCACAGGACACCACCACTTCCTCATACACTACAAACCCATCTTCTAGTAAGATTACACACCTCTTCGTAAACATTACCATTTCTGAACTACGATCAGGCTTGATTCCCACAGCGGGATACGTAGGAATCCTGTCAAAAGGGTCCAGCCAGCCGACCCAAGCGGTCACCTTAGGACACCACCACGTCCTCACAACCGACCTAAACGGTCACCTCCGGACACCGACACGTCCACCTCACCCAGGACACCACCACGTCCGCATACACGACAACATTACCATTTCTGAACTACGATCAGGCTTATCCCACTTGGGATACGTAGGAATCCTGTCAAAGGGTCCAGCCATCCGACCTAAACGGTCACGCCGAACACCGACACGTCTACCTCACATTAGGACACCACCACGTCCCCACAAACCGACCAACATGGTCACCTTCTCTCTCCCAACAAGCGATCCTGATCGGGACCCTTATCTTATCGACGACCCCATTTCCTTCATAAGTAATGTCGGCGAGGGGCTTTTGTAAGTACCCCAATCTGGATCGCTCCCCATCCGACGCACGGGAAACACCACAGACTCACACAAATGTGATCCCGAAGACCCATAACCTTCAAAAACCCCAAAACCACCAACCAAACACAGGTAGGACCCCTCCGGGATAAAATAAAGCAAAAGAACTTTTTGGGAATTATGAAAAATATCTGGCCTGCATAATGGTCATCGCGGACCACTTTGTACCCAGACATCATAATTGCAAAATCCTCTTAAAGTCCACGAGATTCCCTTAAATCCTGGAAAACCAAAAATTTGGTTTTCCGAAGATGGTCGGCGCGGACCACTTTGCAGATTTTCCATGGCTATAAAGAGAGGGCTCCCCCTCTCATTTTCTTCACACCTGCATTCTCTCCTCTCTCCCCCCAGCCTTCAGGCTCCCCTTTAAGTCCTTTTGAGGCACTTCCTGTCCCTTTCGGTTCCTTCCTGGGCCTTCCGAGCCCCCTCGAGGCGCTTCGAAACCCTGCCAAGCGCTTCCGAGACGCTCCCAAGGCATCCCGAAGCCCTTTCGGCCCATCTCGAGCCATTTCAGTCCATCCTGAGGCATCTCGATCCATCCCGAAGCCCTGTCGGACAATCTCGAGGCATCCCGAAGCAAGCCGGAGCTCTGCCTGAATACAACCAACACTCTCGAGGCACGTCGAACCTCTGCCCAAATACAACCAACACTCCCGAGGCACGCCGAACCTCCGCCCGAGCACAACCAACACACTCTCGAGGCACGCCGAACCTCTGCCCGAGCATAACCAACACTCCCGAGGCACGTCGAACCTTTGCCCGAGCACAACCAACACTTCCGAGGCACGCTGAACCTCTCTCTAAGGACACACCTAACATTTCCGAGGCACGCAGAAGCTCTATCCACAGACACCGGTACATCCTGAAGCAATCCTGGTCCGTCCCAGAGCACTATTCACACTCAAACACTATTCTCAAGCGGAAGATAGACACGAACCAACATTGGTAAGACCTCCTTCCCAAACTATTTCAATTCATTTCAATACATAGCATACAATGTAGACATCATATTACGTATGCATTTTTAAAAAGCACATACACACACACACAACTTTTAAAGAAAGAGGGGTATCGAAAGACTCGTGTATACGAGGCGACTCGGGTGAGCTCTACTATTCTCTTCTCGAGGCGTAACCTGTCCTTCGAACTCAAAATCTCATCACACAACAACAGTTTTTTAAACAAGCCTTTTTCAATGTTTTGGGCTAAATCAAAATGGTGTGGCGACTCATCCAAACAAATGCAGGGACACCTCCCGACTCGAAACCGCGAGATGGCGGGGCCCGCGCAGCCGGAGCCGGGTATTTTAGTTTGTTATAAACTACGTATCACAGCACAATATTTTCAATATAAAAAATTGTTCTAACTTAAACTATTTGGTGTTTCCCTTAATTATGATTGCAGATTCAATGGCTTCCAAACCTACGCTGAAGAAAGACATATATGGAGGTTACATTCTTAAGTCCTTCTTCAAATCTGAGAATAGAAAGCTTCTTCAAGCTCTCCTTGCCAGTGCCAGAATGCTTTCGTTCTTGATGTCTGAAGCTTCTGAAGACATCTTCTATGAATTAGTAAATGAGTTATTTGAAAATGGTTTTATTAGAGATGTTGCTAGACCCGGTGATATCCCTCCCATTACATCAACTATTCTTGGTATCACTGTTGAATTTTCTCAAACATCCATCCGAGAAGCCTTTCTAAATCTTAGCAATTCTGGACCCTCTTATGTTAGCTTGAAGAATATGAAGATTGCCTGGACCCTTATAAGAGGAACTGAACCATTTGTGACCTGTGAAGTAAACAAGAAAGCTGATTTTGATCTCTTAAACTACGCCCTGACTAAAGTAGTTGACTGATGTATTGTCTGTCGGTCAGGATCCCATCATTGCTGCATCCACCTGTCAACCCAAATATCTTCAAACTTGGATTAACCTTTAATAGTCTGATTGGGGAAGGATCATTGATCAATCGTCCAAGGAGAAAGAAAAAGCCATTGATGCAGTTGCTACTGGTGATGTCTCAACCGAAGTTGTACCGGTAGAGAAAAAGAATAAATCAGTCAGGCCAAAAGTCAGGAAATCAGTTATGCCTGAGTCCTTCCAATCGACTGAAGCCTTACCGGCTAGGAGGAAGGCTAGCGATGAATTATATCCATCGGTTGACCAAGCCTCTCCACCGACTGACCCTCAACTGGTTAGACCTAGAAAAATTGCTAGAAAACAAGTAGCTCAACTAGCTCCTGCTCCAACTCCAAGCTCTCAACCGTCATTAGTTATATCTCCAGTGCCTCCATCAAAACCAATTCTAAACCTCTCACCAAGACCCCTGCTCAAATTTCCCAAGAGAATCATGAAAGGAAGAAACATATAGAGTCATATATCTCCAACTTTGTCCCTTTCGTTCCGAAGAGACTCTTCTCACACAACTTCTTAACCAATGCAACTGATGTCGCTACAACCGATTATTCTTCTAATTCATCGGTTAGAAAATGCTGACCTATCTGAAACCCAACTTTTCACATCTTTTGCACTAATCCTTAGACTATCAACAATAAGGTCATCCTTCAAGTTGACTGGGTCTTTCCTATTGATCATCTTCCACCGTTCCTTTAAAGGCTGCTAGAATTCCATGAATTGTCTAAACAGTCAGTTCCACCTAGTGATGCCTACTAATGAGGAAAAAGGAATTTACTTCAGTAAGTATTGTCAACTCAATGAGTATGACTCTATCTTTCCAAGCATGACTTTTTCAAGCTCTACAACCAATATTCCAACATTTTCCCTAACCTCTGGAATGCGATCAACCTTGCTCAAGATCAGTTGCATCAGGATATGATGATTTATGCTATATGGACCTATTATGCTATGCTCTATAATGTCCAACACACTCTTAGGATTTTGACCCGTATCAAATGGGTAGACCTAAAAATGCTAATGGCCTTCTTTCCTACTTTGATACTAAGCATGTATTTCTTGGTCCCCGTAGAAATTAGTTGATAAGATGGACTTCTACAACTGGGTAGACCTAAAAATGCTAATGTCCAATCTATCGGCAATATTAATATGGCTGACTTCTTCTCTACGGTTTATTCTAACAATAATCGATGGACTTCTACAACCGAGGAAATTGATGAGCTCTTTAATGATAAAGATGTTGATGATAAAGATATTGATATATCTAGCTCTAGCTCTACCTCAAGCTCATGTTCTGATGAGGGAAAGGATAATAGAATGGAGATGGTGAAATCTCAACTGGTTGTTGCTACACCGGATAAGGATTTAGGAGGAGATGTTACCGGTACACCAGTTGAAACCTCAGGAGGAGGTACAACCAATTTTGTTACACCAGCCAAGCCAGTGGTCAGTGAACCCTCAACCGATGCATCAGTTGAACCAGTTGAGGAGGAGAAGACTATAACTGGTATTGATGCTGATGACTGAAATTACCCAGATCCGGCATGTAGACCGTGCATCTCGCTGCTATCGAGGCCGTGCTGCGTTTTTCTCGGAGAGTCGCCACACCGTTTTGATTGCGCCCAAAACATTGAGAAAAGGCGTTTTCGCTTTGTTTTTGTTTTGTTGTTGTGTGATGAGATTTTTGAATTTGGAGGTCAGGTTATGCCTCGAGAAGAGAATAGTAGAGCTCACCCGAGTTGCCTCGTATACACGAGTCTTTCGATACCCCTCTTTCTTTAAAAGTTGTGTGTGTGCTTTTAAAAATCCATTTTGAAGATGATGTATACATTGCATGCTATGTATTTAAGTATTAAAATTAATTGAAATAGATTTGGAAGGAGGCTTTACCAATATTGGTTCGTATCTATCTTCCACTTGGGAATGTGTTTGATTGAGTGTGAATAGTGTTCTGAGACGGACCCGGATGGATCGGGATTGCCTCGGGATGGACCGATGTCTGCGGACAGAGCTTCGATATGATTTGGGATGGACCAGTGTCTGCGGACAGAGCTTCGGCGTGCTTCGGGATTGCTAGGTGTATTCTGGTAGAGGTTCGGCGTGCCTTGGGATTGCTAGGTGTATTCGGGCAGAGGTTCAGTATGCCTCGGGATTTCTAGGTGTACTTGGACAGAGGTTTGGCGTGCCTCAGGATTGCTAGGTATATTCGGGCAGGGGTTCGGCGTGCCTCGAGATTGCTCAGGATGTGCTGGCAGGGCTTTGGGATGCTCCCAGATGTCTCGGAATGGCTCAAAATGGCTCGGGATGGCTCAGGATGGACCGATAGAGCTTTGGGATGCTTTGGGAGCCCCTCAGGATGGCTCAAGAGCATCTTGAGATGGCTCGGCAGGGCTTCGGGAGGGCTTTAAAGTGCCTCAGGGCGGCTCGGGAGGCCTCGGGAAGGGTCGGAGGGGCTCGGGATGCCTTAGAGTTGTCCCAGCTTACTGGGGGAGGGAGGAGAGAAGTAAGGTGTGAAAAATATGAGAGGGGGAGCCCTCTATTTATAGGCCCAAGAAAATTGCAAAGTGGTCTGCACGGATTGTTATGCAAATCCATTTTTTTGGTTTTCCGTTATTTGAGGGAATATTGTGGACTTTAAGGGTATTTTGCAATGATGATTTTCACCCTACAAAGTGATCCGTGTGGTGTTTCCCGTGTGCTCGGATGAGGAGCGATCCAGATTGGGGTACTTACAGAAGCCCCTCGGCGATGTCACTTATGAAGGAAGTTGGGTCATCAATAAAGATAAGGGTCCCGATCTGGATCGCTTGTCTGGAGAGAGAATATGATAGTGTTGGTCAGATGTGAGGATGTGGTGGTGTCCGAGGTGGCATGGATGTGTCAATGTCCTGGTGTGACGTGGACGTGTCGGTGTCCTGGTGTGAGGTGGACCTGTTGGTGTCCTAGTATGAGGTGGACGTGTCGGTGTCCTGAGGTGAAATGGTAAGTGGACGTGTCGGTGTCTTAATGTGAGGCGGACGTGTCGGTGTCTTGATGTAAGGCGGACGTTTCAGTGTCCTGATATGAGGTAGTCGTGTCGGTGTCCTGAGATGAAATGGTGAGTGGACGTGTCGGTGTCCTGACGTGAGGTGGACGTGTCGGTGTTCAGATGTGAGGCGAACGTGTCGGTGTCATGAGGTGACCGCTTGGTTCGGATGGTTGGACCCTTTAATAGGATTCTTATGTATCCCAAATGGGAACCAATCCTGATCGTAGTTCGCGTGTGAAGTGACCGATAAGGTCGGATGTGAGGACGTGGTGGTGTCCAGGTGTAACCGCTAAGGTCAGATGGCTGTGGATGTGGTGGTGTCCTCTGGTGTGACCTCTAAGGTCGGATGGTTGTGGACGTGGTGGTGTCCTGTGGTGTGACCGCTAAGGTCGGATGGCTGTGGACGTGGTGGTGTCCTATGGTGTGACCTCTTTAGTCAGATGGCTGGACCCTTTAGTAGGATTCCTACGTATCCCGAATGGGAATCAAGCCTGATCGTAGTTCGAAAAGATTTTTTAATCTTACGAAGAGGTGTGTAATGTTACTAGAAGATGGGTAATCTTACGGAAAGATGTGTTTGTCGTGTATGAGGATGTGGTGGTGTCCTCTAACTGAGATTTTGTGTATGTGGACGTGTTGGTTTCCTAAGCTGGGGATGAAAGTGTTTGCGCCTTGAGAGGAAGGCGCTCGTGCTCAAGTGTTTTGATTTTGGGAGGCGTGCTTGCCTTGTGATCAATTTTTGGGAGGCGTGCTTGCCTTGTGTTTTGATTTTTTGGGAGGCGTATTTGCCTTGTGTTTTGATTTTGGGAGGCGTGCTTTCCCTGTGTTTTGATTTTTTTGGAGGCGTGCTTGCCCTTGTGTTTTGTCCGCTGGGGAAAAGTTCGGGCTTACGATGGCTGCCGGGGAAATGACTTGTTTGTTTTGAAGGCATTTGTGCCTTAAGATTTGTGTTTTAAGGCATTTGCGCCTTGGGGTTTTTGTTTGAAGGCATTTGCGCCTTGGGGTTTGTGTTTGAAGGCGCTTGCGCCTTGGGATTTGTTTTTGAAGGTGTTTGCGCCTTGGGGTCCGAACATAGGATGACGGCCGGGGTTTGTTTTGCCATTTAGTGGGCGAGATCCGGACTTACGATGACGGCCGGGGTTATCTTTGTTGGTTTAGGGACCAAACTGTATTGATTTTGCTGGAAATGGCCTTTGGACGGCCAAGGAAAGATTATAAGGGCAAAAGAGGAATTTCTCCTGGGCTATAAAGTGATCCGTGTGGATACACTTACGTTGCAAAGTGGTCCGCACGGACACACTTGCAAATCTGGTTTTCTTAACTAGAATCAGATTTCAAAAATGCCATTTCTTTCATTTTCCAATTTCCAGCCGAGGGAGAAGAAGAAAGAGGAGAAGAAAATTCGATTTTTGAGCCAAATTTTCTTGAGAAAACCTTTCCAAGTCGCTAGATTACTATCATGGCAGAAAGATTGGGGCGAGGTCGTCGTCAAAGGGGCCGAGAGGCCATAGAGAGGAGGTTGGATCTCCAAAGGAATTTTCCTCCTACATTCCTTCAACAATCAACTCGGATGAGTTTTATCCGGATTCGAGGGTGCACACCTTGCAGGGGAAAACTGTAATGGAGGTAAGAAATCAATTTTGTTTTGATTCTTGCTTTGAAATGGTGTATGCTAGAACTAGGGTTTTAGTTCTTTGCAATTTGGGGCTTTTGTTGTTGCCATGATCAATTTGTTAAATTGATGTTTAATTGTTGAAAATGGGTGTATATAGATTTTGGGGTATGTGATTTTTGCTTAAAAATGTGGAGTTTAGCTCTTATTTGTGAAAATAAAGTACCACTCCTTGAAATGCATGCTTTGGTGACTTGTAACTTGATGCTATTTTTGTATGTACATATTTTTGTGAGAAAAATTGCCGTGTAGGAATGGACTTTATGTGAGGAATTTGTGTGAAATGTACCGTGTTTTTGTGACGGACTTTTGTTTGAAAATGTGTCGTGTAGGGACGGATCCCTCGTTGAAAATGTGTATTGTGGGGACGGATCCCTTTGTGTTTTTTGAAAATGTGTAGTGTTTGGGACGGACCCTTTTTTGTGGAAAAAATGTGTTTGTGGAGGGACGGACCCTTTTTGAAAATGTGTCGTGTAGGGATGGATCCCTTTGTGTTGGAAAATGTGTGTAGGGACAGATCATTTTGGGAAAATGTTTTGTGTAGGGACGGATCCCCTGTGTTTTTGAAAAATGTGTGTAGGGACGGATCCCTTTGTGTTTTTTTGAAAATGTGGGGACGGACCCTTTGGGAAAATGTTTTGTGTAGGGACGGATCTCCTGTGTTTTTGAAAAATGTGTATAGGGACGAATCCCTTTGAGTTGAAAAATATGTGTAGGGACGGATCCCTTTGTTTTTGGAAAACATTGTGTTGTATGTGCCGTGTAGGGACAGACTTTTGTGTTTTGTGTGCCGTGTTGGTACGGACTTCTGTGGGAATTTGCCGTGTTGGTACGGTCTGAAGTTTTTTGTTTTTTTTTGAATGATATGTGTTATAATTTTTTTTTTATATTTGTTAAGTATCGTTATTGACGTACCTTTGCTGTGTTTACCTGCAGGATGAGGTGCCTTTGTCTGGGAAGGCGAAAAAGATGAAATCACGGGGGTCCCTTGAGGCCGTGGTTGAGGTGTGGAGGAACATGCCTGATATCTCCCGAGATGGGAGACCTAGCCCTCGGAGGTTGGTTATTGCTTCTGGGCTGAATGTGTTTGTGGAGAACTTAGCCGGGTTGGCAAAGATGCAGAAGAACAAGGGTGTCTTTCTAGCCTTGTCTGAGTATTGTGGGACACAACGCACACCTTCCACTTTAGCTGGGGAAGATGACGGTGACTCCCACGGATTTCGCTGCCATCACTGGGCTGTCCTTCAAGGGGGAGTCGGTGAAATGGCAGGACCAGATGTCTAACGAGTTGCTGACCGAGCTGCTTTGCTTTGTGCCTTGGCCCCGTAAGGGCTTGGGTATGGTGTACCACGATGTGGAGGTGAAGATTACTGCCAACATCGGGGAGTATCACCGGGATAGTGGGGTAGTGTCGGCGGAGCAGCTGGCACGCTCGTTTCTGTGGTTTGCCCTTTCCGAGACTTTGTTCTCGAATCACGCTTCCACCACTCTTTTCCCTTTGCTCGAGAGTCTGGTGGACTTGGAGAGGGTTTGTGATATCGCCTGGGGCGAGGCGGGCTTGGCTGAGCTCTATTTTGCTTTGGACAGATTCAGCCGGGGCGCGGTCAACTCCTTGGGGTGCTTTGACGTTGCACTGGAGGTATGAGTTTACATGCTTTTGTAGTTTAGCATTTCATCGTTTCTCCTTTTTCTTTTTCTTTTTCTTGTTCTGAGCATTATCTGCTTTTTGTGGCAGGCGTGGTGCTATGAGATCTTCCGATGCTAGTCGTGGGATTGGCAGGATGAGGCCATGTTCGGGTATCCCGCTATATTGTGCTGGGCTCGCTCTTTGAGGAAGAGGAGGATGAGCTGGGGGAGGATCACTGTCACATATGGGGAGGTGCAGCGATTCTTGGAGAGGGACAGCCCAAAGTGGTGTCAGCTGTACCCTTGGACTCGGTATGGCGAGGATGAGCTGGAGGGTGCCCCCTGGGTGACGCGGCAGAGGAAGCTTCTGCGGGGTTTACTTGCAACTCGATGTATCTGGGAGAGAGTGTTTTCTGGCAGCACGGTGTCGATATTCCTCCCCTGGCTCCTAAGGATCCGCCCTTCCGCATGATGAGTCCTGCTGATATGGACTTGCTGGAGTTCGAGAGGTATCGGTCCGGTGTGAGTTTCGAGGAGTTTGTCCTGGAGGGCAAGGAGTATGCAGCCTTCGTCAGGTGAAAGTTGAGGACGCCGCAGGTGTTGGCGAAGGAGGGGAGGACCGGCTCGTCGCGTCCTCTGGATGTCCCGGTGCCTGGGCCGGACTTCACTTATATTCGCGGGGATTCTAGGAGGAAGGTGTCGGTGCCGATCCCTGAGCATGCTCCTGTCGCCTATCGGGTTGACCCAGATGCTGTGGTGAGTTGGTTTACTCTTTTCTATCTTGGCATCTTTTCTGTATTTTTCTCTTTTGTCAAGTTTTTTTGTATCTCTTTTGCTGAGCGTTTCTTTTGTTGTTTGTTGTGCAGGTCTCAGGGCGGATCGTGGATGTGCTTACCCGCTGGTATGTGGGGTTGAGGGCTTTTACGAAGAAGCTCCTGAGGAAGATGTCATGCGGGTCTTCGCGGAGTGTGGCTTCTTTCGAGCCAAAGCCTTCAAGGAGGCCTGTGGATACTCCTTCTTCGAGGGCTGAGGCAGAGCCACAAACTGAGGTGTCGGTTCGAGAACGGCATAGCTTTGACCCAGGGACTTCTTCAGGGGTTCGGAGGCCGCAAACTTCCCACCAGTTCTTTCCTCCATCGGGCGCGCAGGGTGAGGGTTCGTCCTCGCTTCCCTTCTTCGACCCTTTTGCTGGGCTTGACCCTTCGGACTACCTCGAGTACTCGATCGCGGAGGGAGATTAGGTTTCTGATGACGAGGAGGTGACCGCCGGTTTTGCCGAGATGCAGGAGTTCCCGTCAGGCGAGGGCGATGATGATGAGGATTCGGAGTAGGACTCCTTTTGTTTCCTTCTCTTTTTTTTTGTATTATAACAAACATTTGTATATGAAATAAAATACTCGTATTTGGCATAGCAAAGCATTTTATTTGTGATGTAATGATTTATCTGTAATTCCGAGGACTGGATTGTTTCTAGCTTATTTTATTTTTTATGCATGTCGTATAAGCTGGGAATGCATTTGTGTTTAGTGTATGGGGTCCGAAAATGGCTTTGGCAAGGCTTTTGAGTAGTCGGGTGCAAGGTTCTGCTGCGGGCAACAACTGTTTTGCAGTTGCTGAAAAATTTAGCCAGGTTGCAAAGTGGTCCGCGCGGACACTTCATACATGCAAAGTGGTCCGCACGGCCACTTCTTGCTTTTTGAGAGGACAATATTTACTGAAAATCTGGATTTCCCTTATCTCCCCATTCCCAATTTGCAGTCAACTTCGACCCTTCTTCCCCATTTTCCCAAGAAACTTCCATTTTTGTCATGGATTCGTCGTTTGTTCCAAGAATTTTGCCGAGGATTTAGAAGGGGAGGCAAGCACACTTTCTTGAGTGGCTCAAGATGTGGATGAGGCAATACATTAGGCACAATAACTGGGCTTTTGAGGTGAGATTTCAACTCCGCTCGATTTGGTCCCTTAAGGAGTTAGTTCCTGATTGGGAGTTGTTGCGTGCTGCTGTAAGGTTCTGGGATGTTAGGAGGCATGTGTATAGCTTCTCCTACAACTAGATAACGCCCACCTTTGAAGATTTTTGGGCTTTGCTTGGAGGACCGGAGGTAGGCCATTTTGCTTCCTTTGATCGGAGGTGCGACCGTGAGCGTGAAGCTCGCATATTTTCTTCGAACTTCGTTGGAAGAAGTGCAAGGTATGACTTTTGATTCTGGTCATATTGATGCTTCTGCACTGCCCGAGAGATTTATGGGTGACTACGAGAGTGATGTCTCGTGGAATGCGTTTGCTTTATGCGTGATATCAATGCTTTTTATGGTCAACTCACTTGGGGTATGTGACGGTGCCTTGTTGGATGTGGTGGGGCATTGCCAAGCCGGTGAGGATATTGCTCATTTGGTTCTGGGGGAAACCCTTCACGGCATGGATCGCTTGGCGATAGGGGATAGGTTCATGTGAGTGGGAAGCCCCATTTTGCTCACCTTGTGGTTACAAGAGAGGCTTCAAGCTATGCCTGAGTCTCCGGCATCTTTTTGTTCGTGGACGTTTGCTCAGCGGCCTCTTGTATTGGATATTGATCAGTCCGCCTAGGAGAGATGGATGGCACAGCTTGGTACGCATCAGATCCGTTGGTGGGTTCCTCACTGGGGGATTGAGACTAGGAGAGCCTTTCAGGAAGGTTCTATGTTGTCAGAGTTCTGGGGTTGTCTTGGTCCTCTTTCTATATCCCGTTGCTCGTTGCTCGACAGTTTGGGATGAGGCAGGAGCCATTGCTGGGCTGGAACGACATCGCCACCATGGAGGTAGCTTCTTTCTCTATGACAAATTCAGATGCCTTTCTATATTTTCTGAGGGTATGGAAGTATTCCGCTTTCCCTCCTGTAGTACTCCTTCGACGTTGAGAGAGTTTTACGTTGACCACCGAGTACCTGGATTGGTACGAGCAGCATATCCGGCAGACCCAAGAGGTTTTGGGGAGCAGGTGCGAAGCGATTCTGGGGCAAGGTTACTGTCTCAACTACAGCCTTAGAAGTGCAGAAGCCTGGTATAACCCTCAGAATGTTATGGGAGATGCTTTGTTTGACTACGAGGCCATAGTTGACCGACTGACGGAGAGAGGTCCCCTTTTACAGACTCGCAGGGAAGAGATCCAGGCTGAAGCACAGGCGAATGAAGCTCTGCGAGCTACTTGATTGTTTGACTCGACGGGGAGGACCCCTGATCTCGGAATGAGAGAGACAGAGTTGGCACACGTGGAGAAAAAGAAGACCCGCCGGGGACGAGGGAAGAAGGGGAAGGATGGCGAGGGGACAAGCGCGAGTGGCACGGAATGACCCCCTAACCCCCTAAGTATCTATTCATTGCATTGCAGACACATTATTTGTTAAATGTATTAAGTTGTCTTTTAGCATGTTATGAGCTTGAGAGTAGACCATGCTTGTACTCATCAAGAAGTGTTTTAACTGTTAGTGATTTGTGATTTACTTTTAAAGCTTTGTCGAGACGCAGGATCTCTTGATTGCCTTTTGTCTGAGCCTTGTCGGCATCCAGCTTTTGGACCTTTTATTGTATTTGTAGACCGAAACCAGTCTGAGCCTTGACGACATCCATTTTTTGGATTTTGTGTTTGGATAGATCTGAGCCTTGATTGGCATCCAAATTTTTTGTTTTTTGTGTGTTTTTAGGTCGAACCAATAAAGGCTGCCTACGTTCCCCCCGGACTGAGGGGCTTAGGTCTCCGTAGTTCGACACTTTTTTGAAGTGACGGGGAGACAAGAAGGTCGATTTTCTTCAGGCGAAGTATCGGCGAAGCTTGCTTCTGTTGACTGGATTCATGAAAGGATTGTCATCTAGGTCTGTTAGCTTCATGGCACCTCCGGAGAAGATCTTTTGGACCACGAATGGGCCAATCCATGTTGGTTCCTATTTTCCAAACGAGTTGGTTCGAGTGGGAGGCTTTTCTTTGATTACCAGATTGCCTTCCCTGATGTCTCGGGATTTGACTTTCTTGTCAAAAGCCCTAGCCATTCTGCTTTGGTAGGCTCGGATGTGCTCCATGGCCTTTAGTCGGTGCTCGTCTAGCAGGGCCAATTTGTCGTGTCGGCTTTGGAGCCATTCGACTTCATTGATCTCGTTTTCCAACAACACTCGGAGTGATTGGATTTCCAACTCGACGGGCAGTACTGCCTCCATCCCATAGGTCAGGGCAAACGGAGTTTCTCCAGTGGCGGTTCTAACTGATGTTCGGTAGCCCAAAAGTGCCAGGTGCAGCTTCTCGGGCCAATCTCAACCTCGTACGGTCATTTTTTTTTATGATCCTTTCGAGGGTTTTATTTGCTGCTTCTACTGCGCCGTTAGTTTGCGGCTGTAGGGAAAGGACTTGTGGCGTGTGATCTTGAATTTGGCCAGTAGTCTGTCGCATTCTCCTTCAAAGTGAGATCCGTTGTCAGATATGACCTCGTTTGGGATGCCGTATCGGCATATGATGTTTTCCTTGAGGAAATGTGCGATCTTCTTGGAAGTTAGCACTTTGTAGGACTTGGCTTCAACCCATTTTGTGAAGTAGTCGATGGCTACTAAGACGAACTCGTGGCCGTTGCTTCCGGGTGGAGCGATCTTACCGATGACGTCGATTCCCCAAGTGGCAAAGGGCCAGGTAGTGGTCATGCAATAGAGATCGTAAGGGGGAAGATGGTTGAGGTTGGAGAACCGTTGGCACTTATCATAGCTTCAGACAAAGCGGATGCAGTATGCCTCTATGGAGATCCAGTAGTAGCCCATTCGAAGAATGATCTGCATCAGGGCTCTGGCATTCATGTGGGGGCTGCAAGCCCCATTGTGGACTTCGTTCATGAGCTCATTTGGTTTTTCCTTGCTGATGCAGAGGAGGAACGGTCCTTGGTAGCGTTTCTTGTATAGCATGTCCCCAAGGATGACAAAGTGAGAGGCAAGGCATTTTAGGGCCACGATGGTCTTAGCTTTGATTCCTTCTTTGCATTTTCCTTCCTCGTTCATAAAGAAGGTTTCTGTTGGGTTTTATGGGTCCATGCGCAGCGGAATAAGCATCTAAATAACACAAAACCCAAATCCCTAAGATCCGTTCTATACGATTAAATTGAATTCCTATGAGATAGAATTTACCAACCTTTATTGCTTTCCGGTCTTTAGCTATCGAACAATTTATCGGTGTGATTTTGAATCACAATTTTCGATCTTCAAAACCTTTGAACCTTCAGATTGCTTTGGACAATTTGAACACTAGGCCTTGATCATCTTACGAGCGAAGACCCTCTAGTAGTATCCACACGTTAGAATGAACCAAGAACAGTTCTTGAGAATTGCTAGATTCTTAAACCTATGGAAGAAATATTGAGAAACTGTTTGGTGATTTTCTCTCTTGAAAATTCGGCTCAAATTCGGCTGTTTACAGACTCATATTTATACTTCATTAGTATTAGAGTTTGTTCCCTAATCAAATTAGGAAACAAGTGTAAACCGCCTCTGTGGCTAGTTGTGTGGCGCTACAGAACATGCCACATGGCCAGTTGTGTCGCGCTACACAACTAGCCAGATGGCCAGTTGTGTTGCGCTACAGAACAAGCCATATCAGGAACTCTCAATCATTTCTTCCTTTGGTTTAACTAATTCATTCTAGATGATTGTGACCCAATAGAATTATATTATGTTGGCAATGATCTCGATCATATCGATCCTCATAAGACATAAGCGGACTTTAGCAAGCCATTATGTCTACCCAAATAATATAACGTAGGAGTTCACGTTTCCAATGGTACACTTCCATTTCTCCCTTTGTCTCACGATGTTATATTGAACACAAGTCATGGTCCACGTCAACTTGTATCTATTCAATGCTTTCTCGATCTTGAGTATAATGATATTCCAATCGCATTGGGGTGTGGCCACACACTTTCCATCATTATCACTCATAGAGGGGCCCAAGCAAAACATCTCTCTTTCGAGGGACAAATTCCAACTTGACTTATCATCCTTCCCATCATGAATCCGATCATGCCAAAGATAGCCTTTATAAATATCATGTTAAGATATCGTTTGACTAAAATCAAACATGACTTTCATCATATGTAAGGTCATGATAATCTCAGGTCTAGGGACTAAATGAAGTGACCATATGAGATTTAATTATGACATTTGACCATGACATAAATCTCATACGGGTCAAGTCCAGTCACTTGTTCTCTAACAAGTACCCATAATTTCAATGTGCATCTCTATGCATATAATCATCATATGATTATCCATTGACAATTATACTAATTATTCTCTTAATAATCAGGGACGAAGATTATTACAATAAATATGCAAACTATATAATAATCAAATAATAAACTTAAACGATAAAGATGATACATAACGGTTTTTCAGTTAAACATAACTAAAGCCTAGGGCATTACACCAACAGTCTCCCACTTGCGCTAGGCTCCATTTATGTATCGAATACTCATGGATTTAACATGACCATCTTGCTTCTGCCTGTGCGAGGGTCTTTGTTAGTGAATCCCTTATGTCATCATCGGTTGATACTTTGTATATCTTAACGTCTTCTCATTCTTTATGAATTCCTCGAAGAACGTCTAAGTGAGTGTTTGGATCGTTGTTGTGACCTTGGTTCCATTGTTTGCACAAGTGGCACCACTATTGTCATAACAAAAGTTTCACCGATTAGTGATACTTGGAACATTTCCAAAACACTAATGAACTTTTGATCCAAACTGCCTCTTTTAGCCACATCATATGTTGCTAAAATTCGGCCTTAGTAGTAGAATTGGCTACAATTTCTGCTTGGAACTCTTCCAATCAAAATTGCACCTCTAATAAGCATAAACACAAATCCTAATTGCGATTTTAAAATAACTTTGTCAGTTTGGAAGCTAGTCATCTATGTAACTTCTTACAACAAGATTATCTTCCAACCTTTCAAATCCCAAGAACATATCCTTAGTTCTTCTTAAGTACTTAAGGATCATCTTGACTCCCATCCAATGGTTTATATTAGGATCAGATTGGTATGGACTCATCATGCTTAGAGCATATGAGACGCCGGGTTTAGTACAAATCATGGCATACATGACAGATCCAAATGCCGAAGCATATGGAACTTCATTCATTTCCCTTTTGCTCATCAGTTTTCATAAGACAATGAATATTGCTAAGAGAGATGCCATGACCCATTGACAAGCTACTCTTCTTATACTCTTCTAAGAATCTTGTCAATGTGAACACTTTGACTCAAACCAATTTATCCTTCTAGATCTATCTCTATAGATCTTGATGCCAATGATGTAAGTGGCTTCACCCATATCTTTCATTGAGAAAACTTTCCTTGACCAAGACTTGACAGTCTTAAGTGTCGGAACTTGTTTTCCCAATGAGTAAGATATCATTGTAATAAAACAATAGATATAATACTTCGCTCCCACTGAATTTCATGCATACACAAGATTCATCTTTGTTCTTTTATGAAGTCAAACTCTTTGACCAATTCATCAAAATGAAGATTCCAATTCCTTGAAGCTTGCTTCAACCCATCTCATGGATCTTTGCAACCTGCATACTTTATTAGAGTTTCTTGGATCGACAAACTATTCGGGTTGTGTACTATACGCATCCTTAATAATCTTTCCATTTAAAGAAAGTCGTTTGACATCCATTTGTCATATCACATAGTCACAATATGTGATAATGGCAATTGAAACTCTAACAGACTTCGACATTGTAACTGGCGAAAAAGGTTTCAACATAGTCAATACTATGAATTTGCCTAAATCCCTTTGTTACAATCCTTAGTCATGAAAGTATGCACCTTCCCATCCATGTCGGTCTTGAAGACCTATTTGTACCCTTTAGTTTTTACATCTTCAGGTAACCCAATCAAGTTCCAAACTTGATTGTCAAACATGGATTGTAATTCGGATTCCATGGTTCCTAACCATTTATCCAAATTAGGAGTGGACATCGCCTCAAGATAGGAAGTAGGATCGTCATTCTCAATGACTTCCACCTTATTACTTTCCGAAATGAGAAATCAATATTTCTTGGGTTCGGATTGTAACCTATTCGATCTACGATGGACTTGTGCATCTTGTACCGATTCCACAACTCCTTTGTGAACTTGGTTCCGTCTCTACTCTTGGTTCCATATTATTTTCGGGTCCTTGAATTTCTTCAAGATTAATTTTACTCCCACTAGATTCTTTATTGAGAAACCATTTCTCAAGAAACGAATCAAATAGAGCAACAAACATTTTATTCTCTTTGTGGTTGTAAAATCAATATCCGAAAATAACCTAGTCAGATTTGGTGCTAACTTATAAGAGACAAGTCTCTTTACATAAGACTCGCAACCTCAAATCTTAATGAAAGACAAACTAAGTTTTCTTCCATACCACATCTCAGGTGGGGCCTTAGGAACCGATTTAGTAGGGACACAATTCAGTGTAACCGCATTATTTCTAATGCATATCCTCAAAAGGAAATAGGAAATAGGAAAGTCTAATTGACACATCATCGAACGAACCATGTCCTACAAGGTTCAATTCCTCCTTTCAGACACACCATACAATGTGGTGTTCCGGGAGGAGTCAACTCTGAAACGATTTCATAGTTTTGAGATGATTGTCAAACTCTTGGCTCAAATATTCACCACCTCTATCTAATCGAAGTACTTAATAGTTTTGCCAAGTTGTTTTGCACTTCATATTGAAATGTTCGAAACATCTCAAACGATTCACCTTTGGACTTCATCACATAGACATAGTCATATATAGATAAGTCTTTAGTGAAATGTGATGAAATACCGAAATCTTCCCCTAGCAATGCTACTTAATGGTCTACATACATCTCATGTATAATGACCAATAAGTCACTAGCCCTCCCACTACTCTTAGTGTAGGGTGGTTTGATCAATAATCCCAATAAATAAGATTCACATTTCTCAAATGATTCATGGTCATACGATTCTAAAAGTCCATGTTAATGGAGTTTAGATATATGTTTCTTAGTTATTTGACCAAGCTGTCAATGCCATATGAACGCGTTGTTCATATTTGCTTTGATCAGTTGGCTGAATTCCTTTCAAATTTCTAAGGCTTCCTTTACTTTCTTTCATGGCTCCCTTTCCTAAGCTATCGTCTCGGATGCAAGAGCGATACTTGGAAATTTTTCAGTCGTGGGTAAGGAACCACATGAGGCAACCTTTATTTCTTTCCGGTCTTGAGCTATCGAACAATTTATCGGTGTGATTTTGAATCACAGTTTTCGATCTTCAAAACCTTTGAAACTTCAGATTGCTTTGGACAATTTGAACTCTAGGCCTTGATCGTCGCACGAGCGAAGACCCTCTAGTAGTATCCACACGTTAGAATGAACCAAGAACAGTTCTTGAGAATTGCTAGATTCTTAAACCTATGGAAGAAATATTGAGAAACTGTTTGGTGATTTTCTCTCTTGAAAATTCGGCTCAAATTCGGCTGTTTACAGACTCATATTTATACTACATTAGTATTAGAGTTTGTGCCCTAATCAAATTAGGAAAAAAGTGTAAACCGCCTCTGTGGCTAGTTGTGTCGCGCTACAGAACATGCTAGATGGCCAGTTGTGTCGCGCTACACAACTAGCCAGATGGCCAGTTGTGTCACGCTACAGAACAAGCCATATCAAGAACTCTCAATCATTTCTTCCTTTGGTTTAACTAATTCATTCTAGATGTGTGTGACCCAATAGGATTATATTATGTTGGCAATGATCTCGATCATATCGATCCTCATAAGACATAAGCGGACTCTAGCAAGCCATTATGTCTACCCAAATAATATAACGTATGAGTTCACGTTTCCAATGGTACACTTCCATTTCTCCCTTTGTCTCACGATGTTATATTGAACACAAGTCATGGTCCACGTCAACTTGTATCTGTTCAATGCTTTCTCGATCTTGAGTATAATGATATTCCAATCGCATTGGGGTGTGGCCACACACTTTCCATCATTATCACTCATCGAGGGGCCCAAGCAAAACATCTCTCTTTCGAGGGACAAATTCCATCTTGACATATCATCCTTCCCATCATGAATCCGATCATGCCAACGATAGCCTTTATAAATATCGTGTTAAGATATCGTTTGACTAAAATCAAACATGACTTTCATCATATGTAAGGTCATGATAATCTCAGGTCTAGGTACTAAATGAAGTGACCATATGAGATTTAATTATGACATTTGACCATGACATAAATCTCATACGGGTCAAGTCCAGTCACTTGTTCTCTAACAAGTACCCATAATTTCAATGTGCATCTCTATGCATATAATCATCATATGATTATCCATTGACAATTATACTAATTATTCTCTTAATAATCAGGGACGGAGATTATTACAATAAATATGCAAACTATATAATAATCAAATAATAAACTTAAACGATAAAGATGATACATAACGGTTTTTCAGTTAAACATAACTAAAGCCTTGGGCATTACACCAACAGTTTCCCCGTTCTTGAGGTATTGGTAGATTTGGATGTACCACGACACATTGATAAGCTCGGGTTCTGGTTCGATTTCGCAGCAGTATGTAGGAATTTCATTTCTTCCTACTTTGAATGGCTTTTTCGCCTTCCCTTTGGGGATTTCCACAAGTGAAGCCAATGTGGCTAGGGCATCTGCAAACCGGTTTCGGTCTCTTGGCAAGTAGTCGAAGGTGACCTCTTTGAATTGCGTGATGGGTCTTCCATGCAGGCATGGTATCTTTGCAAGCCTGGGTCTATTGTTTTACATTTGTTGGAAACTTGATTGATGATCAGGGCTGAGTTCCCATAGACCTCTAAGGGGCCGTTTGGTTCGGTGGAAAAAAAGTGAAGGAATGGAATGGTCAATGGAATGGAATTCATGAAGGAATTGGAATGGAAAAAAACTGGTCAAACCCTCCGTTTGATTGGCACGGAATGGAATGAAATTGTCATTCAATTCCTTAGCAAATCATGTTTGGTTTGAAAATACAAAATATAGGAATGGAATGAAAACACATAAAATGACCAATTTACCTTTTTTTTTAAAAAAAATATTTTTTTTGGGGGGGGATGTGGGGGGAGTGGGTGGGGTAGGTAGGGGATATGCAAAATGAGTAAAAAATATTTGTTTTTCGTGGGAGTGGGGGTGGGGGGTTAGGGGCGGGGGGTTTGGATGGGGGAAGGTAGGCAGGGTTTTTTTAAAAAAAAAAAAAATTTTTCGTGGGGTGGGGTGGGGGTTAGGGCGGGGTGGATGGGGGAAGGTAGGCGGGGTTTTTTTTTAAAAAAATTCATGTGGGGTGGGGGTGGGGGTAGGGCAGGGACTGGATGGGGGAAGGTAGGCGGTTTTTTTTTAAAAAAAAAATCATGGGGGGGTGGGGGGTAGGGCAGGGGCTGGATGGGAGGGGGGTAGGACAGGGGGTATGCAAAAAAAAAAATCGTGTGGGGGGGTGGTGGGGGTGGGGGTGGGGGCTGGATGGGGGGGTAGGGTTTGATGGGGGGTGGGGTGGGGGCTGGATTGGGGGGGTTAGGCAGGGAGTGGGGGTATTTTGGTCAAAAAAATATTTTTTTTCCATTCCCTAAGGAATTGACCATTCCTCCCATATTTGGAAGGAATGGCCAATTCCTTCATTTGATGGAATTCATCATTCCATTGCCATGAAAAATGTAAAACAAACATGCCAAAGGAAATGGTCAATGGAATTGACCATTCCAATTCCCTCATGGAATGACCAAATCACACCAACCAAACGGCCCCTAACTCTTGGATGTTCCTTTCGAGGGCGGCCTCCAGTCCGGCGGCGCATGCTTCGTATTCGGCGGCATTGTTGGCTACCTCGAAGTTTAGCTTTATGGAGATTGGGGTGTGCTCGTCTTTTGGGTCAACCAAGAGCATTCCAATGTCGTTTCCTCTCTTGTTGGCTGCTCCATCGAAGAACAACTGCCATCAATTCTCACCTTTAAGTATGAAGATTCCTTCATTTGGAAATTGCGGTTCGGGACCTCTGGCCTCGTCGGCTGGAAAGTCGGCCAATTATTCAGCCATTACCCGTCCCTTGATTGACTTCTGGTTTACGTACTTGATGTCAAACTCCGCCAGGAAGAAAGACCATTTGGCTAGCCTCATTAACAGTGATGGTTTGTCGAAGAGGTACTTGACCGGGTCCATTTTGGAGACCAAGTGCACTGTATGCGACTGCATGTAATGTCGTAATTTTTCAATGACCCATACTAGAGCTATGCAGGCTTTCTCGAGAGTTGTGTAGTTGAGCTCGCTGCCTTGGAACTTACGACTGACGAAGTAGATGGCATTCTCGACCCTTAACTCTTACTTTTCTTGGCATAGCATGGCTCCAACAGCGGTGTCAGTCATAGTTAGGTATAGCAAGAGTGGCTTCTCCTCGTGGGGAGGACAGAGGATCGGAGGACTCATAAGGTATGCCTTTATCTTTTCGAAGGCGTCTTGGCACTTTGGGTTCCATTCGATGTCTGCATTCTTTTTCATTAGACGAAAGATTGGCTCGCACATGGAGCTCAACTGATTGATGAAGCGACTGATGTACTGCAGGCGGCCCATGAAGATTTTCACTTCTGTTTGGGTTTGTGGTGGTCTTATTTCGATTATGGCCTTGATCTTTTGAGGATCAACTTCGATGCCTTGTTCTGTGACCATGTATCCCAAGACTTTGCCTCGGACTACTCCAAATGTACATTTGGAAGGGTTTAACCTCATTGAATGCTTTCGAAGGCGGTCGAAGAACTTTCTCAGGTCGATGAGGTGTTGTCCGTCTGATCCCCTTGAATGGATGATCATGTCGTCGACATACACTTCGATCTCTTTGTGGATCTTGTTGTGGAAGAGTACGGTCGCTGCCCGTTGGTAGGTAGCCCCAGCATTCTTTAGTCCGAACGGCATTACTGTGTAGCAGTAGGTTCCCAGGGGGTTGTGAAGGCTATTTTCTCTTGGTCTTCTTTGGCCATCTTGATTGATTGTAGCCGGCGAACCCGTCCACGAAGGACTTGACCTCAAAATTGGTCGTAGTGTCGACCAACATGTCTATGTTTGGTAGTGGAAAGTCGTCCTTGGGACTTGCTTTGTTGAGATCTTGGAAGTCCACGCAGCAGCTTACTTTTCCATTGGCCTTGGTGACCGTGATTATGTTGGAGAGCCAAGTCGAGTATTCGATCACCCTTATAAAGCCGACGCGGAGCATCTTTTCGATCTTTTCTTTGACTTGTAAGGACCATTCTGGCTTGATTCGGCATAACTTATGCTTAATGGGCTTAGCCTCGAGATTCAGGGGAATCCGATGTTCCACTATGGCTGGATCTAGGCCGGGCATGTCTTGGTAGGACCAAGCGAACACGTCCACGAATTCTTTGAGCAGCCCAGTCAATGCTTCTTGCTCGGTGCCAGTGAAGAAACTTTCGATTTGCGTCTCTTTAGGCTCTTCAGCAGTCCCCAAATTCACTTTGGTTAAAACCTCCTCGGCAGCTTGGGCCCGATTTTCCTCTCGTTTGACAACATGCTTAAAGATTTGTTTAATGTATTGTTCGTTTAATGTGTCTGCTTCTTTGTCAAGTGAATCATTATTAACTGTTTGTGATTTAGTTAATTTATCAGTTGTTAAAGATACAATGAGAGGATACTCAGAAAGGTCGAAATTTTCATTTAGAGCATATGGGAATACATTGTTGGCTATGAACTCATAATCTTCCGGTGTAAGGCCATCGAATGACTCAAGAGACTCGAATTCAATACAACAGACTCGGAATGTGTTTCGAATCTAGACTCTAGGATGCGAGGGGTTAGACTAAGCTATTCGATCATTTCCTTCTTGCTGGCTGTAGGTCTGGAGAAGTGGGCGGCCCTGTTTTTTAGTGGCATTTTGGACGGGCTTGAGAGGATGCGAGGGTCGAAGGGCTTCGCGCTACTGTCCCCAGTCATGGCTACCATAGAGTTATCAGAAACAAAATTGATTAAGTCTGGCACTTCGATTTCTTCACTGAAAAGTTGTTATAGCGATGGCTCGTTCCAGGCATCTTCTGCGGAGCCTTCTTTTCTTGCCTTAGGCATTGTTAGCTCGAATATTGACTCATTTTGCTTGTTTGTGGCAGGGGTGCTGACAGAAAGCTTTTTGAGTTCTTCTGCCAAAGAGGGGGTCTCCCCGAACCAAAATTCATTGTGAATAGTGGTGGTGGTGGGTCCCTGTAAAGTTGGTGCATCGAGGAATGCTCTTCTGACGAGGTTTGGCTCGAGGCCTCTGAATCTTCAAGGCTTTGTTGGAGCTTTTCCTATTTGTCCCTTGTTGCCGACCAATCTTGCTTGGCGTTGATCAGCTCTGCCCTCTTTTATGTGTCATCGTTCAAATTGCCGGTTCTCTTTGTGAAGTACCGGGCCTTGTCGAGGCTGTAAGGATGGAGGTCGCAGATTGCGTGCGAGCCTCTTTTGTCAATAGCTGGGCATTTTCCGCGTGCAGCTTTTCTTTCTTCCGCAGCATCTTTGGGAGTAGGGACGTACCCTAGACCACGGCGGGTATTTTGTCTTTGACCTCGATGATATTGTGGGTACCTTTATGGTGCTTGCCCAGACCAAGCCCCAGAATGTAATTCATGAGCTTCATCATCTTCATGGGAGGAGGGATCCGGTCCCAAGTCAGGGAGAGGTCTATGTGGCACACTTGGGCATTCGGGCTTTCGACTGTGAACCCTGTCAGCATCATGCCTTCGTTGTCATGCTTGATTTCCAGGACCAGGTTGCCATTTGTGCTGGTCCCTTGGGTAGTCACACTGTCCCCATAAATGATGGTGAGATCACCTGCTTGGAAGAAATTCACCCATTGGTGTAGAGTGGATGCCACCCCATATATTTGGTGTAGTCAAGGTCATCCCAAGATGGCAGTAAAGGTGATCGGGATGTCGATAACCTGAAAGTCTATTGGTATCATCTGCTTTCCGAACCACAGGTTCAGAGTGGCTATACCCAAGACTGAGTGAGACGTTGAGTCATAAGCTTTGATCATCTGCGTTGATGACTTTAGATCGGTTGGCTTGATTCTTAGCAAGTCCATCATTTTGGAAGGGAGGACGTTCATGGCTGATCCTACATCTACCAAGACCCGAGGAAGGCGATGCTCGTCGAGTTGAACGGTGATGTAGAGAGGCTCATTGTGGTTAGCCCCAAATTTTGGTAGATCGAGATCAGTGAAGGTAACGATGTTACCATAGTGAACGTTGCCGATCATTTGAACTGCGTCCTCCGGGGTCACATTGATTGGGACCTTGGTCTGAGCTAGACTTTCTTCCAGCTTGAGCTTGTGAGGATAAGAAGTGAGCAGGGACGAAATGGATATATTGGCTTGAGTACGCTTGAGCTGGGTTAAGATCGGGTCTTCAGCCTTTGGGTCAAGCACTTCAGCTTCTTTGGCGTAGGGACCTTTTTCGATTCGGGGTTCAGGTATGGCTGGTCTCTTGTCTGTCCTCGGAGGATTCACCGGGATCTGGCCGGAATGCGTCAGTACGTTCACTTTTGGCTTTACTCCTTCTTTGCTTGTCTATCCCAATTCTGTCGTGGGAGGGACTTGGTAGCATACAACCATGCATCGCATCTCATCTCGTTCACCGTTATTACTTTTGTTGGGGCTTTGACGATGGCCTTGATGTCTTCCCAAGATAAAGGTTAGGGCGCCAGGATGCTTGGACCATTGGTTGTTGTGCAGAGCTCGTCCCAACTTATCATGGAGCATAAATTGTCAAGATCTTGAGTTGAGTCAGGCTGAGGAGATTTGTTGGAATAGATGACATAGTAGTCAAACTTTCCCGATGGTTCGCCCAGGGTTCCAATTGTGAGATCATCGGCTTTATACCTCTTTCTCAGTTTTTGTTGAGAAGAGGATTTCTTCTTTCTTAGGGGACGGTCCTCATTTATTTCATCTTGGAAATCCCTCTCCAGACAAGCAGGGCAGTCGCAGACATCCCACCAAATGTGTTCGGCAGTTTGCGGTGGGCTTGGAACCTTGGGGTATTGACTTAGCATGTCTTTCCCTAACAGGCCTTGTGGCTTCAAGTCATAGCTACGGGGCTCATATAGAGGCAAAGGGTTAGATCCCAGAGTATATTGAGAGACTCTGGGGCCTGAGGGATCGGGTACGTCCTCGGGAGCCCCAGGTGGCTGGGGGTGGCCAATGTTCCGAAATGATGCATGGCACCTTCGATCCAAGCCTATTGTTTGCCTTGGCGTTTTTCGAGAGCTCTGACAGTTTTCCAAACCCCTTCCATTGTTGGGAAATTTCTCGAGGGCGGGATTCCGTTTCTCTCACCGTTATCTGTCGACCCTGTCATGGGAGAGTGATGGACTATTCGGACTGCTAAACCGGAAGGGCTGTGGGGACCTTGTGACTTCGATACTGAAAAGACGTCACCCGGGTACTCTCAATCATTCTCGGTTCTCTGGAGGGGGTGACGGGTAAAGTTTAGACATGGGAAGGCCTTTTTTGGATAAAGGGGGAAAGCTCATGTGACATGCAGTTTCCTTTTTTTATTTATGTTTTTATTTTGTTTTAATTTACTTAAAACATGTTTTCTCAGAATCCTATATGGGTTGGAAAATATTGCTCTTCTTTTTCGCAACTATTCTAGATCCTGGGTCAGTGGAGACCATCAATGCGGCTATAAGCCCCTCATTTTGCACCTGTATTTCGACCTCCCAGGGTGGACAGCCCCAGGCGAGTCCTATAGGGCAAGCAGTTTCCACCGGCCAAAAGAAAAACAAACCTAAGGACCGAGCCTGTCATGTTCGTTTTGATGCGTCGGCCATGTAAATAGTGAACGTAGCCAGTACCTGAGTCAAGATCGGGTCAAGAATTCGGCATGAACTCTCTTTACCTTGCTTACATTAGGGATCTATGATGTTAGGTTTTGGATAGTTCATATTGTCATGGGTGACGTATTAAAGGCTTGATGACATGGTGTCATGTGGGCATGGATGTATATCCGGGACGGAGCATTGTCTGGGTGTAGCTTTGGAAATCAAGATCGGGTCAAGATTTTAGCATGACCTTTCATCGTCTTGCTTGCGCAAGGGATCTTGATTTCTGGGATTTGACTCAGATAATGGCCGGCATGGGATATGTTTCCAGGCTTTATGAAACGGACTGGGTCAAAAACCGACCGAGTCTAGACAGAGTGTGATGCAAGCGTGCATGGTTGACACTGGCTAGGATGGGAAGTTTGGAATGATCCCGTGCGCGCTCGAAAGGTATAGGAACACCAATCGAACTGCATCTGAGACCATCCCGGGTTTGGGGTTGTAGTGTGCAGTGTACATGATAAGAGTGCGCGTAGTGTGCGGTCACTAAAATTCTTTTTCTGAGTAAAACAGAAAGTTTTGCAGAATTTTTAAATGTAAGTACAAAGATGTATTATGATGCATTTTTTTATATTTTTTTAATAAAAAAATTAAAGCACATGCACACACACAACAGTTAAAAAAAGGGGTAAAATTAAAGTTTGACCCTCATTATTGTTTTAAAAATCTTTTTTTTTTAAAAGTTTTTAAAACAAAATTTCCCCAGCAGAGTCGCAAATTGAAATTACCCGGATCCGGCGGGCGTACCGTGCATCTCGCTGCTGTCGAGGCAGTGCTGCGTTTTTCTCGGAGAGTCGCCACGCCGTTTTGATTGCGCCCAAAACAAAAACATTGAGAAAAGGCGGTTTTGCTTTGTTTTTGTTTTGTTGTTGTGTGATGAGAGTTTTGAGTTCGGATGTCAGGTTACACCTCGGGAAGAGAATAGTAGAGCTCACCCGAGTCGCCTCGTATACACGAGTCTTTCGATACCCCTCTTTCTTTAAAAGTTGTGTGCGTGTGTGTGCTTTTAAAATTGTATTTTTAAGATGATGTCTACATTGTATGCTATATATTTAAGTATTGAAATTAATTGAAATAGATTTGGAAGGAGACCTTACCAATGTTGGTTCGTGTCTATCTTCCGCTTGGGAATGTGTTTGATTGAGTGTGAATAGTGTTCAAGGACGGACCGGGATGGACTGGGATTGCCTCGGGATGGACCGGTGTCTGCGACAGAGCTTCGGTATGATTCGGGATGGACTGGTGTCTGCGGACAGAGCTTCGGCATGCTTCGGGATTGCTAGGTATATTCGGGCAGAGGTTCGGCGTGCCTCAGGATTGCTAGGTGTACTTGGACAGAGGTTCGGCGTGCCTCGAGATTGCTAGGTGTATTTAGGCAGGGGTTCGGCGTGCCTCGGAATTGCTCGGGATGTGCCGATAGGGCTTTGGAATGCTCTAGGATGTCTCAGAATGGCTCGAGATGGCTCGGGATGGACCGACAGGGATTTGGGATGCTTCGGGAGCCCCTCGGGAGCGTCTCGAAATGGCTCGACAGGGCTTTGGGAGGGCTTCGAAGGACCTCGAGGCGGCTCGGGAGGCCTCGGGAAGGGTCGGAGGGGCTCGGGATGCCTTAGAGTTGTCCTAGCTTGCTGGGGGGAGGGAGGAGAGAAGGAAGGTGTGAAAAATATGAGAGGGAGAGCCCTCTATTTATAGGCCCAAGAAAATTGCAAAGTGGTCCGCACGGATTGTTATGCAAATCCAACTTTTTGGTTTTCCGAGATTTGAGGGAATATTGTGGACTTTAAGGGGATTTTTCTATTATGATTTTCACCTTGCAAAGTGGTCTGTGCAAAAACTTTTGCAGGCTGACTATTTTTTGTAATTTCCTAAAAGTCCTTCTGTTTTATTTTATCCTGGAAGGGTCCTACCTTGGTTTGGTTGGTGGTTTTGGACTTTTTGGAGGCTACGGGTCTTCGGGATCACGTTTGCGTGAGTCCGCGGTCTTTCCCGTGTGCTCGGATGGGGAGCGATCCGGATTGGGGTACTTACAATGACACCTTCAGGCTGTTCTGGCAACCAGTCAGTTTGACAATGAGGTAGAGCAACAAAGGATAACTGCTGAAGAGAATGTTACTCAAGCAGTTATTGAAGCTAGCTTACTGGTTGCTCAAGCCAGTGCTCAAATCAAAAGGAATGCTCCTTCTGTGGAAGTTGAGGAAATTGCGCCCATCTATGATGATGAGGACATCAATATTTTTTACTTCTTTAATGATTCAGTTATGATCCAACCTATCCTCCACCCAACTTCAATTTTTCTATTGATCAGAAGGACCTCATGTCTACTAAAATTATTATACCTCTAGATATTCCATTCCACGGTTACAAAATGGAATGATCCTATTCGATCTTCATGAGAAATTGCTAGCTCCAGTCATATCCAACCGATCTCGATGCCTCCTTCCATTGCTGATGTCCTTCAACTCAAAAGGAGACAGGAGAGACTTCAGACCTTCAAAGATGTTGCTGAGATAACTGGTCAAGGATCTCTTCCAGCAGATACCCCTCCTCATTTAACGAAGACTAATGGTCCTGGTGAAACCGGTTTAGATTTTCTACTCCAAAAATTATGAGGCTTTGCAAGATCCTTCTCCTCCTCTGAATGCTAAAGTCATTCCTAGCAAAGTAGAATAACAGCTGGTTTTGGACTTTCATGTTAAAGAAAGGGTAAAGCTACCGGTCACAGTAGCTCGTGCCAGATCTATCTGTATTGTCGGTCACACTCCTGCTCGTACCCTGCGACCGGTTGAGTCCTCTCTCCATACTTCAGGTTTGTTTATTAGATACTTATCAGTTAACGGCAAAATGACAAGGTTGTTGGAACTTTAGACCAAGGCATGGACATTTAAAGTAACCAAAATGGTAGGCTTTATGCCTCAAGTGCCAAGGCTATAAGTCAAGAATAGAAGAAGTGGTGTTGTTGAGCCTCAAAGTAACATTCACTATGCTTATCAACTAATTATTCACTTAAGGCTAGCTGCTCTAATTAGTTGAGATAAAGGGATATTCCTTTTGGCCCATGTTACTGCTGAGCTTGTGATCAATGCTTTTGAAGAAGCAAAGGAGATAGAGTGTGCTATTGAGATGAGCTTAGTCAATAATGGTGTTTTGACTTCGGTTGATTCCCTCACCACTGATTCCAGTACTAAAGAGATTCATGTTGAGCAGGAGGAAACTTTTAAGGGTGAGACTGCTGACATTCCCTTAACTGGTCACTCCAATCAATCTCCTATTATCGATCATGTCCTTGTTACCGGTTAAGACCCCCTTATCGATGATGCTTCTGTTTCTCTAACCGACCTTGTACCTCCTTCACTGATATCAGCTGCTCCGTCAACCGTTTCCATTTCCCCAACCGATTCAGTGATTGTAACAATCGTTCCACCGGTTGTTAAGCCCTCTTCTGCAGCGTTAGTTATGGCTACAGGTGATGATGGTAATAGCCATGGATCCCCTACTGGTGTTGAGATTCGACCTTGACCGTCCTACTATTGTTAGTGACTTAGTTGATCTTCCCACTGACCTAGTCCATGACTTGGGTAAGTCCAATCAAGTGGAGGAAATAAGAAGAATGTCAAGAGTTGAAGCTGATTTTGCTAAAGCTTTGGGAAATTTTGTTGAGAAGCTGAATGAGAAAGATGCCACAATTATTGATCGGGTGAAGTAGTTAACCGAGTCTACAATTATCAACAAGAAACTTTATGATTAAGTCATTTCTGTCAACAATGATCTTTTAACCACTACAAATGAGCTTGGCAAAGCAAATCAGAAAATATGTGACCTTGCTGTCGAACTCAAGAAAACTCAAATAGAGTTAATCAAGTTGAAAGCCCAAACTGAGATTCTGATAAAGCTCAGAGATGAGAGGAGTGCCAGATCTGAAAGAAAGAAGAAGAGGAAAAGAGATGAGAAGGAAGCCTTAGCAAGCAAGAAGTCAAAGTCTGAAGCTGCGGAAGTTGATTCATCGGCTACACCAAAAGATGACAAAGAAATGGATCAATCAAAGAAAGATTCAACCGATCCTGATGCTGCTCACGATTAGAATGTAGCCGATGATATATATGTAATTTTCCTTCACCGATTAAAACCTCAATGAGAATCTTTTTCCCTTCACTCCTTTCAATTCAAGTTTATTTGATTTTTTTTATATCTTTATAATGATTATACTTGTGCTAAAACTAATTCTATTTTGCAGGTTATATCATATTTTTATTCTCTATTCCTTTATTTCTTTTATTTTATATCTTAATTGTAAGCTGTCCAAGGTTGCATCAAGTTATCACTTGACTTAGGAAATGACTTATAAAAGATAAACTCTTGATCATTCTTTTACTAAGTTAAGATAGATGTATACCTTAGGGTGATTGGACTTAAGCAATTAGGAGTAGATTTATAGATTTATATATATATATATATATATATATATATATATATATATATAGCTATAGAATTGCTTAATCTCACTCATATAAGCATTATTGATGACCCCTAATTTAATTAGAATGACTTAGAATTTTCTATGTACCTTTAAGATCCCTTAGTTCCAGTGCCTTTGTATTTTACTTTGTATTTCTCTCAACCTTGATGACCTGAAGACTTGAATACCTTGACCTATTTCAAAAAGATGTTGAGTAATCGGTCAATCTCTTCAACAGGTCAAGCGCACTCAACCTGCTGACCTTCTCAGCTAGTCTGGCCTTCAAACGGTAATGGTGCAACCAGCTGAGTGTACCAAATGAAATCTAGTCAGAATCTTCTTCAACAAGCTACATGCTAAATTTTGACTCAGCATTTACTATTCCTACCTACTTAGCTAAAGTTGGGAAGAACAACTCCTGATAAACACATTACTGTCGCCTGACAAATAACTACTTCAAGCTATGATCATATGTTCAGGTTACCAGTACCCAACTCAAGTTGTTTGCCCTTCGAATATTTCAAGCATGATTGTACTTCAAATCTCAAGCATTTAATGGAGAAGATTTTTTATTTAATGCTTGTCAGTCTAGATCATCACCTCAGCCTCTTCAAAGACAACGGCTTCATTTGAAGACCAATCATAAATACATTCCTTAGAGCATTGAAGAGGGTTGGTGCATTGAAGACATCAAAAGAAGAATTGTCAAGAACTGCAAGTGCTAAATCTTCAACATTCAAGTTTAAGGCATTTTGTCCTTACAATCACTAGATTATTTATTAGGACATATCACTAGATTATTTATTAGGACATACATTGTGCACACTCAATCATTTCTTGTAAGTGTTCCCCAACAAGATTATTTCTAAAGCACATTGATTGAACACACTAGACACCCAAGAGAAATTAGTTCAACTTGTGAATACATCTCTTGAAACACTTGGTCATACTTGTATCACGATCCATTAGTGATCACTTTTCTCTAGGAAGCCTTCAACACTTCCCATAAGTTAAGGCTTCCAACTTGTAATAGACTTGTGAATCATTAATAGTGCACTCTTTCACAAATCCAAGTTTTAACCAAACTTTGTAGAAGACGTAGGAGTTCGTTAACACTGTGAACCTCTCCAAACAATTGTGTCCCCTTGTATTTGCTTCCTTTCGTGTCTTGTAACCGGTTGAACTGTATCACCGGTTACACCATTGAATCCTTATCTGCATTACCTTGGTTTTATCTTACTTGTAACATTTATTTCATGATATCTTACTTTAACTTGTGTTGAAACTTTCTTGAGATTTTACTCAACAGATTTGTGTGTGTCCAAAACCGGTAATATCTTATCCACTGCGTAACCGGTTGACAACGGTTTGCTTTTGATAAATTACTTGGTAATTTTCAAATAGTTTTCAAGAAAAGTAAATAGGCTATTCACCCCGCCCCTCTAGCATGTTTTCCTACCAATTGGGCCTAACAGTGAAGTAGTCTTATTCAAAAGGCCCCCCTTTTGATGGTGATTGCATGCATTAGGGGTAAATGAACACAAATAGATAAAATAAAAGAGAGAAGAATGGAAGTACCTTTTGTTTAAAAGCAATCCGGGAATTCCTTACAATTTAATCTTTTCTCCTTCCAAAGTTTGCTTGAGAGGGAGTGTGTGTTTGTGTGTTTTGAGAGAGAGAGAGAGAGAGAGAGAGAGAGAGAGAGGGAGAGGGAGAGGGTTTTGAGAGAGTATTAGGAATAGATAGCACTTAGAATTTTTTAAGGGAGTGGAAGTTACCCATTTCAAGGAGGGGAAGGCCTCCTTTTATAGGCTTATAGGGTGAAAAAGTGGAGGGAAAGCATGATGAAGGAATCGCCAGCCATTAGAGAGATCAGCTGAGAATTAATGGGGAGGAGTTACAAATCACAAAAGAGAGATATTTGGGGGGAAATTAGCCGGTCAAGGTGAAACTCGCTCGAGTACCGTATGGGGACTCAAACTCGCACAAATCTCATAGGCATGGCTTGACTCACCCGAGTTAGATATGAAGAGAAAGGACAAAAATGACTCGAAATGTTAACTCTGTTATTCAGTTTAGTGCCCAAACTAATAGAATCAGTCAGGAACTTGACGGAATTAGATTGAAGTTAACAAAAATCAATAGAAAAGGATTAAGGATAGATCCCGTATGCAACCGAGTGTGAGAAATTAAGGCGGGGTGTCGAGAGTGGGTTATAAATGAGTTAATGTTAAGAGTGTATATAAGAATGGGTAAATTGAAGATATAAAGTATTTATGGGTGTATAAAGGTTCAGGGTTAATTTTGTCATTTTTTGGATGACAATTTTGAAACACTTTATATTACGGGTATACTCAACCATTTTACGCGTTTATATAACAACTCTATATATTTGATAATAGAGGCATTGATCAATAAGTCCCTCAGCCAAACGAAAACTACCTTTAAGGACTAACATTATCAAAACTCGCCAAAAAGTTTCTGATATTTTCTCGGACCAACATGTCCCCGGTTATAAAAAATAAGACCGCGTGTGATGCTCTATGTTCCAGCGCTAAGCACATTACCATTCATCGCGTTTCCACTTTTCCTTCTTCTCTTCTCACATTCTCCTTCCACTTTCTCTCTCCTCTTTTTCCCTCAAATTTTTGAAATGGAGTATTCCATAATCTAGAAATGGAAAAAATAATCTGAAACAACTGTTTTAATTGTATCCTTCTCTTTTTCCCTCAAATTTTTGAAATGGGGTATTCCATAATATAGAAATGGAAAAAATAATCTGAAACAACTGTTTTAATTGTATCCCCAATATGAATAAAAAAAATACACTCATCATATGATTCCGATTTTAGAAATAAAAATTTCCTTTTTCACTTATATAAATATGAGATATTCATTTCTCATTTGTTCACACTTGTGTATAAAAACTGAGATTTTCATTTCTCATATGTTCATAATTAACTACAAAAACTGATAATTTCATCTCTCAGTTTTTCACATTGATACTCAATATTTGAGATATTCATTTCTCATTTGTTCACACCCGAGTATAAAAACTGAAACATTCATTTCTCATTTGTTCATAATTGAGTATAAAAGATGATAAATTCATCTCTCAATGTTTCACAATTGTTACAATTTCTTTGATGCTTAAATTTAAAATCTAGGACATTCATTTCTCATTTGTTCACAGATGAGTATAAAAATCAAATTTTCTAATTGATGACTCAATTTTCAGTTTTTTAATGGTAATGATAAATTTGTTGTCAAATAACCGTAGAAATAAAATAGATAGATTGTAGAAATAAATAGATAGATTGATTACATGGATGTGTGTTGTCACATTTTACTTCTAAAAAACTGAGACATTAATTTTTCAGTTATTCACACCCGAACATAAAAAAATTGAGAAATTTATCTCTCATTTTTTAACGATTAAGTTCATTAGTATTCAAATAAAAAAAAATCAACTAGCTTAATTTACATAAATGCCAAAATATTACGACTTCAAATCTCTTAAAATATGGTAAAGGACGGATATAGTCATCACATTAAAATAGCTAAATAGTTTACACCGCATGCTCAAGCTTAGCCTTCGCTGTCAACTAATAAAAGGCCACGAAATTAGCTATGCTTGACAACCATAAATTGTTGGGACTTGGACTATAGGCCCCATGGGCGAGATCAAAATCCCATAAGAGCCCACCCTTTTTCGAAAATCCCATTTAAACCCATTGCTAATGAACGGACATTTATACCCTCCAACTATTCAATTACCTCCCACCCATATCCCGCCCCAGCCCACAGCCACATCCAGGCCCGCCCCCAGCCCGCCCGGCTCGTTTGCTGATCATCACCCATTCCAGAAAATTAAAAGAAAATATCATCTTAAATATGAAGAGTGTGAGAGTTAAACTTGTGGTCAAATATGTATAAACTAAATCTTAACCACACTAAGCCAATAATCCATTTATGATAAATTTTAAAATATTTAATATTAGTTAAAAAAATTATGGACGAATATAAATAAAAAATGAGATTTCACAATTATTAATGAAACTCAAAAATATTCACAAGAATATAAACTTTAAAAAAAATCAGAAAATTAAAGAAAATGGTTTTAAAATATATAGAAGATCTGAATCTTTCATTAAAAATTATAAAAATATGATGGGCGTAAAATTTTATTAAATAAAATTATTATTGTAAAATATAGTATTTTGGAAGCATCTATTTTTTTTACATTATTACCCTACAGTTAAGTCACTTATTTACATAAATAACACCAGTTATATCCCTTATTTACTGAAATGTCTATCCAATGCATTTATTTACATAATTTCCATCACACTTCTGGTGCAACTCATATATCGAAAGTATAAAACCAATTTGCTTCTTATAGTTCAACAATAAAACATTTTTTCAACCAAAAAATAAAAAATTCCATTAAAAGCCACAAATTAATAAGATAATTTACACTTTTTTTTTAACATTTTCTTAAAAAATCATAAAAACTCATATTTTATTAATTTTTGACCTAATAGTCTATCTATAAGACTAATTTTAGTCTTATAGATAAACTATTGTATAATACTAGAATTACTTTTATATCTAAGGTATAAGACCATCATTATTCTTATACCTAAGCCATAATGAAAAACCCATATAAACTCACTGATGTTCAAAAGACAATATTACCCCTACCATTCTTCTCCTATATCTATCTAAGGTATAATACCATAATTACTCTTATACCTAAAATATAAAAGTTATTTTTTTTCAAAATTTTTCAAATTTTCTTCATAAATCATGAAAAAATGATAATTTCACAATCAATTAATGTGATTCAATATTCACAAAAACATCAACTTTTAAAAAAAATATCATAAAATTGAAAAACATGATTTTAAAAATATTGAAAGGCCAAAATCTTTAATTAGAAAAATTATAAAAATATGAAAGATCTAAAAATTATATTATATTATAATTGTGATATATATATTATTTAGGAAGCTTCTATATATATATTTTTCATTATCCCCTTCGGTTAATACACTTATTTACATAAATGCCACTAGATAAGCCTCTTATTTATTGAAATACCACCCAAGACATTTATTTACAAAACTACCATTGCACTCCTATATCTAAGATAAAAGACTAAACTTACACTTATACCCAAGGTATAACAATAAAATAATTCACAATTTTTCACATTTCTTAAAAAATAAATAAATTAAGAATCATATTTTATTATTAAGTACGCTGCTAAACATAGAGAATTACTCTTATACCTAAAGCATAAGAGTTTTTTTTCCCACAATTTTTACATCGTCTTGATAAAATCATAAACAAGTCTCATATTTTATTAACCAGACCGCTACTATACTTTGGTATAATACTAGAATTTACTCATATACCTAACGTATAAAAGTAATTTTTATTCAAATTTTATTCACATTTTCAAAAAAATATTAAAAAACTCATATTTTATTAATCAGTTTGCTCCTATAATTAGTTATAAGACTAGAATTACTCATATAACTAAAGTATAAAAGTAATTTTTTTCACAATTTTTCACATTTACTTAAAAATCATAAAAAGTCTCATATTTTGTTAATCAGTCTGCTCATATACCTAATTAGACTAGAATTACTCTTATACATAAGTTATAAGAGTAATTTTTTTCATATTTTTTTAAATATAAGGCAAAAGATGCCAATATCGAAGAGGCAAAACCCAAAGTGTCTCAAAAGGATGCAATTTGTTACCATTGTCAAGAGGTTGGTCATTGGAAGCGAAATTGCAAGGCTTATAAGGAAGGCCTAAAAGCGAAGAATGGCAATATGATTGCTACTGATTCAGGTATCTATGTGATAGATATTTTCCTTTCTATTTCTAGTTCATGGGTATTGGATACCGGATGTGGATCTCATATTTGTTTGAATGTGCAGGGACTCAAGAATAGAAAGCTACTCAAAGAAGGTGAAGTTGACCTACATGTGGGGAATGGAGCAAGAGTTGCTGCATTAGCTGTAGGAACATATGATGTTACTTTACCTAGTGGACTAGTACTTGGTTTGAACAATTGTTATTACGTTCCGGATTTGAGTAGGAATATTATTTCTGTTTCTTGTTTGAATAATGAAGGATATAAATTTCTTATTGATGTTGAAAATATTTATCATCTGAATAAGAAATCTAAACCGAATGATCTGAACAACATGTTCATGTGGCATTTCCGGCTTGGTCATATTAATGAGAAACGCATTTCTAAACTCCGTAAGGATGGACTTTTAGACTCAAATGATTATGAATCATATGAGGTATGCGAATCTTGTTTATTGGGAAAAATGACCAAACCACCATACACTAAGAGTAATGCAAGGGCTAGTGACTTATTGACCCTAGTACATACGGATGTATGTGGACCATTTAGCAGCATTGCTAGGGGAGGATTTCGGTATTTCATTACATTAAATGATGACTTATCTAGATATGGCTATGTCTATCTTATGAAGTCCAAAAGTGAATCGTTTGAGATGTTTAGAACATTTCAAAATGAAGTACAAAATCAACTTGGCAAAATTATTAAAGTACTTCGATCCAATCGAGGTAGTGAATATTTGAACCAAGAGTTTGACAATCATCTCAAAAACTGTGGAATTGTTTCAGAGTTGACTCCACCCGGAATACCACAATGGAATGGTGTGTCTGAGAGGAGGAATAAAACCTTGTTGGACATGGATGTTCGATGATGAGTCAAGTTTACCTTCCTGTTTCCTTTGGGGACATGCATTAGAGACTGCTGCGTTCACACTGAACAGAGTCCCTACTAAATCGGCTCCTAAGACCCCACATGAGATGTGGCATGGAAGAAAACATATTTTTTCTTTCAAAGCATATGAGACGTCGACTCATCATGTTCAAAGCATATGAGACGTCGGGTCTTAGCACCAGTCATGGCATACATGACAGATCCAAATGCCGAAGCATATATAACTTCATTCATTCCCCTTTTGCTCATCAGTTGTCATAAGACAATGAGTATTTCTAAGAGAAATACCATGACCCATTGGTAATTCAGTCTTATGGTTCTTCATTATCGCTGTCGAAGGTATCGCGAGACAGCCCGAGGCGGAGGGAAAATTTTTTGGTTCTGCAAACCAAAGTGAATGATATGTGAATACTTTGACTCACACCAATTTATCCTTCTAGATCTATCTCTATACATCTTGATGCCAAGGATGTAAGCGGCTTTACCTATATCTTTCATTGAGAAAACTTTCCTTGTCCAAGACTTGATAGTCTTAAGTGTCGGAACTTCGTTTTTCCAATGAGTAAGATATCATTGTAATATAACCATAGAAATAATACTACGCTCCCACTGAATTTCATGTATATACATGGTTCATCTTAGTACTTGATGAAATCAAACTCTTTGACCGATTCATCAAAATGAAGATTCCAATTCCTTGAAGCTTGCTTCAATCCATCTCATGGATCTTTGCAACATGCATACTTTCTTAGAATTTCTCGGATCGACAAAACTTCGGGTTGTGTGCTATACATATCCTTAATAATCTTTCCATTTAAAGAAATCCGTTTGACATCCATTTGTCATATCACATAGTCACAATATGCGATTATGGCAATTGAAATTCTAATGGACTTTGGCATTGTAACTGGCGAAAAGGTTTCAACATAGTCAATACTATGAATTAACCTAAATCCCTTTCCTACAATCCTTAGTCATGAAAGTATACACCTTCCCATCCATGTCGGTCTTGAAGACCTACTTGCATCCCTTTAGTTTTTACGCCTTCAGGTAGCCCAATCAAGTTCCAAACTTGATCATCAAACATGGATTGCAATTCGGACTCCATGGTTCCTAACCATTTATCCAAATTAGGAGTGGACATCGCTTTTAGATAGGAAGTAGGATCGTCATTCTTAATGACTTCCACTTTATTACTTTCCGAAATGAGAAATCAATATTTCTTGAGTTCGGATTGTAACCCATCAAGTCTACGATGGACTTGTGCACCTTGAACCGGTTCCACAACTCTTTGTGAACTTGGTTCCGTCTCTACTCTTGGTTTCATATTATTTTCGGGTTCTTGAACTTCTTTCAAGATTAATTTTCCTCCCACTAAATTCTTTATTGAGAAGCTATTTCTCAAGAAACGAATCGTATAGAGCAACAAACATTTTTAGTTTTCTTTACGGATGTAAGATTAATTTTCGAATATAACCTTGTCAGATTTGGTGCTAACTTATAAGAGACAGGTCTCTTTACATAAGATTCGCAACCCCAAATCTTCATGAAAGACATTCTTCCATGCCACATCTCATGTGGGGCCTTAGAAACTGATTTAGTAGGGACTCGATTTAGTGTAACCGCATTATTTCTAATGCATATCCTCAGAAGGAAATAGGAAATAGGAAAGTTTAATTGACACATCATCGAACGAACCGTGTCTTTCAAGGTTCAATTCCTCCTTTCAGACACACCATAAAATGTGGTGTTCTGGGTGGAGTCATCTTTGAAACGATTTCACAGTTTTGAGATGATTGTCAAATTCTTGGCTCAAAATATCCATCACCTCGATCTAATCGAAGTACTTGATAGTTTTGCCAAGTTGTTTTGTACTTCATCTTGAAATGTTCGAAACATCTCAAACGCTTCACCTTTGGACTTCATCGGATAAACATAGTCATATCTAGATAAGTCATCGGTGAACGTGATGAACACCAAAATCCTCCCCTAGAAATGCTGCTTAATGGTCCACATACATCTCATGTATAATGACCAATAAGTCACTAGCCCTCCCACTACTCTTTAGTGTAAGGTGGTTTGGTCAATAATCCCAATAAACAAAATCCACATTCCTCAAATGATTCCGAGTCATATGAGTTTAAAAGTCCATGTTAATGGAGTTTATATATGTTTCTTATTTATCTGACCAAGCCGACAATGCCATATGAACTCGCTGTTCATATTGTTCGGTTTAGATCTCCCATTTATATTACAGATATCTTAAATATTATTTTGTTTCTTAACATCAAGGATATGAAGACCATTCAATGACATATGCAATACAATAAGTCATATCATTAAATAAATATAAAACTTCTTATTCTTAATAAGAAAATTATATCCTTCATCATCCATATAAGAAACGAAAATAATACTCCTACTCAAATCCGGAACGTAGTCATACTTGTTCAGAACAAGTACTAGTCCACTAGGTAAAGTGACTTCATAAGTCTCTATGGCTAATGTAGCAACTATTACTTCTTTCCCAAGCATAGGTTTAATTTACCTTCTTTGAGTAGCTTTCTATTCTTTATTCCTCGCACATTTAAACAAATGTGGGATCCATATCCGGTATCATATACCTAAGAACAAGAAGTCGAAAGGAAAAATATCCATCATATAGATACTTGAAGTAGTAGCAATCATATTACCCTTCTTCACCTTTTAGGCCTTCCTAATAAGCCTTTCAACTTTGCTTCCAATGACAATCTCATTACAATGGTAGCGAAATGCATTCTTTTGAGACATTTTGGGTTTAGCCTCTTCGGCTTTGACAACTTTTGTCCTAGGTTTAGCAACTTTTGCTTTACCTTCTTTTCCTTCATTTCTTGTGTTAACCATTAACACACTTACGGATTGCTCCTTTTTCATCTCATGCATTAAGAGCTTTCACCACAACATACATCTTTTGCCTAGCTTGCACTTGGAACATTTCCTTTGTGCGTTTTGCTAGAACAAAAGCAGTTTCCATGTGTTCAAGGTTCTTCATAAGAATCTTTAAACATGGTGCCAAGTATAAGGCTGGAAATACTATTAGAATCATCAACATGTTTCTAATGTTGCTCCTTATTTGCCCTTTGCAACATTTGCAGTGGGTTCAGCAGGAACGGATTCGTTAAGAACGTACACATTTACCTAAGAACCATTCTTTAGGCTTCTGATCCAATCAGAATTATTTGTATCATTCCTTTCGAACTTTGTCCTTCATAAGGACGAATTGCAATTCATTATGTAATGCTACTTCTACAACAAAATATACAAACTATATGAACACATATCAGTATCAACACATTTATCACTTAAGAGCAAATAATGTATTTCACAAATACTCCCACTAAATTATACACCTTCCAATGCAAATAAGCATAATATACATTTAATGGGCTAAGATCCAACTTTAATTTAATCTCAAGTACGCTATGGCGCACCGCTCAAGATTAAATTAATTAGGTAGAAAACATCAATCATATCGTATATGACTCTTAGATCTTTTATGAGATTTATTTAAGATATCATATGTCTAAGCATATTTTAATCTCATCTTATGCCTTGGGTCCAAAACCATTTTAATAACCCAATTAAGTTCATCCACTTTAAACGTATAGGAACCACCATTTCCTCATCTTGCTCGTAAACGAAATAGAATCAAAGCACCTTGCTATGGCAAGCCCACCCAAAACTATCCAAGTGGTCTCAAGTGTTTTAATCATGGATTGGCATAAAGAACTTAAAAGTTAAATGAAGGTTTTTTTAAGCAGATTATCAACATATCAACAAAGATAATCGTAATGTACACCAGGAAAGTTCCCATGAAAATAGGTGAGCCACAAGGACTGCTTAAGTACCAAATCTTCCTTCGACAGAACTCTCCTAGTCATGCACAATTACAACACCAATTTGAATGCAATATAATCAATACTTTGTATACAGACTTGTTTCTCATAAACAATCAGACTCATAAACTGACTTGTTTCTCATAAACAATCAAATTCCTTCAAATTTTGCGTAAACTGACTTGTTTCTCATTAACAATCAGAAAACCAAAATTTAACGTTTCAACTAAACATTTAACAAATTATTATTCAATGTTTCAACTAAACATCTAATAAAATTCTTAACACTTAAGAACATATAATTCATGCATCGCAACAATTAATAAAATCACATTTAAATTAATTAAGCATGCATAAATAATGAATTAATCTAGCACAGCCCTATAAATTAATTTCCAGAAATTTATAGCATCCAGATTAAGACAGAAACATATCAGATTATAAACATAATCACATATCAGCAAGAAAAATTAACAAACTGGTTCTGTCCAGATCAAGCAAAGACTGTCGCGTGACAGAGGACAACAATGTCGCGTGACCTAACAATGTCATCTGATTGCCCATGGCCAAACTCTGTCGCGTGACACAAGAATGCTTTGTCGCGTGACACTTAGTTACCAGATTTGCAGATTTTCCAAAATTCAATCAATTCCAATCATAAAGCAATTAAATCATATAAAACAACCTTTTAACATATTTAATTCAACATAATCAGAAAATGATTTACACATTGTTTCACATAAATAATCAAAATTCTACCGCATACAAAACATGCAATAAGCATATAAACGATTTATATCTTAATTCTAGCATGCCAATTCAAATTTAACCAAACGAACGGGGCTCTGATACCACTGTTAGGTTTATGGGTCCATGCGCAGCGGAATTAATCATAAAATTAACACAAAACCCAAGCCCTAAGATCCATTCTATACAATTAAATAGAATTCCTATGAGATAGAATTTACCAACCTTTATTGCTTTCAGTTCTTGAGCTATCGAACAATTATCAATGTGATTTTGAATCACAAACTTCGATCTTCAAAAACTTGAATGTTCATATTGCTTTGAACAATAGAACTCTAGTCCTTGATCGTCGTACGAGCGAAGTCCCTCTAGTAGTATCCACACGTTAGAATGAACCAAGAACGGTTCTTGAGAATTGCTAGATTCTTAAACCTTAGAGAGAATATTGAGAAACCCTTTTGTTGTGAATTTTCTATTGAAAAATTCGGCAAGCTGATTAGGGTTTTTAGACCTCATATTTATACTACCTTAGTATAAGTATTAGTTTCCTAACCAAATTAGGAAACCAGTCTAAAATCGCCTCTGGTCTTAAGTTGTCGCGCGACCCATAACAGCATATGGCCATGTTATGTCGCGCGGCTTCTCAAGTCAAATCAGGAACTCTCAATCATTCTTCCTTTGGTTTAACCAATTCATTCTAGTTGTGTGTGACCCAATAGGATTATATTATGTTGGCAATGAGCTCGATCATATTGATCCTCATAAGACATAAGCGGACTCTAGCAAGCCATTATGTCAACCCAAATAATATAACGTAAGAGTTCACGTTTCCAATGGTACACTTCCATTTCTCCCTTTGTCTCACGATGTTATATTGAACACAAGTCATGGTTCACGTCAACTTGTATTTGTTCAATGCTTTCTTGATCTTGAGTATAATGATAATCCAATCGCATTGGGGTGTGGCCACACACTTTCATCATTATCACTCATCGAGGGGCCCAAGCAAAACATCTCTCTTTCGAGGGACAAATTCCATCTTGACTTAGCATCCTTCCCATCATGAATCCGATCATGCCAAAGATAGCCTTTATAAATATCGTGTTAAGATATCGTTTGACAAAAATCAAACATAACTTTCATCATATGTAAGGTCATGATAATCTCAGGTCTAGGGACTAAATGAAGTGACCATATGAGATTTAATTATGACATTTGACCATGACATAAATCTCATACGGGTCAAGTCCAGTTACTTGTTCACTAATGAAGATGAACGTTATGGGCCCAAGCCCATGGACAGCCCGCTGGCCGCCAGCCTGTGACCCGCCAGCCCACCAGCTCGCCTAGCCTGCACCCAAACCCGCCAAGCCCAGCCTGCCTCCTTGCACGGGCCGGATCACTCATTTTGGCCAACAGGCCGGGCCAAGCCTGCCGGGCTTTTAAGCCCGTATAGCCCATCCGCCAGCCCGCCTCTTCACTGAGCCAGCCCACGTTTCCTTAAACAGGGTTTTTTACTTTTCTCCTTTTTTTTTATTCCTCAAAAATGAAATAATTTACATCCCAAATAGTAATTTCCAAAAAAATTGAAAAATGTGCCATAAATTATGGCTATGTCAGGTCGGTTGAAATAGTTTTAATTTTCAATTTTTTTTTCATTTTTTTTGACGTTTTAGCCCCTCCACAATAATTTTTTTGGGGGTATTTTTGGTCCCAAATGTAATATATTTTAGTATAAATAGGTGATGTCTTGGTTAGTATTTTTCACACCAAAATTTCTATATCTCTCTCAAGTCTCAAGTCAAAGTCTCAAAGAATGTTTCTGGGCAAGTTATATTTGAGAAGAAATCATCAACCCCTTGTTAAGGTAAATTTATATTTTTAAGTTGGTTCTATTATTGTGTATTTTATTATTATCTACAATTGGTTCTATTATTGTGTATTTTATTATTATCTACAATTTTTGTGAGAAATAAGTCAGTATACAAAGTATTGATTATGTTGCAATCAAGCTGATATTGTAATTGTACATGTCTAGGAGAGTTCTGTCGAAGGAAAGATTTGGTACTTAAGTAGTCCTTGTGGCTCACCTATTTTCCTGGGAACTTACCTGGTGTACATTATGATTATCTTTGTTGATATGCTTATAATCTGCTTTAAAGAACCTTCATTTAACCTTTAAGTTCTTTATGCCAATCCATGATGGTTCGAAGTATTAATACTTATTTCTTTAATTAGGTTATTATGGCGGATTTTGTTGAAGGAATATTTGCCCCTCCATCACCACGACTATACCAACAACAACAACAAAATAATGACAATGAACATATTATGTATGATTTAATCAATAAAGGTTCAAATACAGTAGCAACCCCTCCTTTTCTCGGATATTACACTCCGGATCCTACTCCAAACTTTATGCTTGACTCCCAACCATCTCAATATCAAAACACATCTAGAAATTATCATCAAATTGATGATGATGCTGATAATGAGGAGGAGGAGGAAGAAGAAGATGATGATGATGATGTAAGAGTTACTGGTGAATCTCTTGCTACTAGTAGTCTTCCTAGCGTAAGTAAGGGGAAGGGGAAGGGGAAGGGAAAGGAGAAAGCTAGGGAACCTAAAGCTTCCAAGTATGAGGAATTTTATAACATGATTATCAATGATCATGGTGAAGAAAAAGCTGAGTGTAAAATTTGTAAAAAACACCTAGCTCGCCCTAGCAAAAAGGGTACCTCTCAACTAAAAAGACACACTAAAAACTATGCAAAAGGCGGGGATGATAAAACTCAAACCAAGCTGAACATGCCTTCTGTCACCTACCCCAAAGTCAAAGATGATATCATAGCCATGTTGATTGTAAGTTGTCGATTACCCTTGTCAGTTTCGAGTGATGAGAGATTTCATCGGGTTTGCAAAAGTCTCAACCCCAGATTTGAACCTGTGTCCCGAACTACCATCACAAGGCACATTAAAATTCTTTTTCAATCTGGAACACTTACCCTAGCCAATCTTCTTCAAAGCCACAAGGGTAGTATTTCCTTGACAACTGATGGTTGGAAAGCTAACCATAGTTCTTCTGCTGAGAATTTTACTTGTATTACCGCTCATTGGATTAATGAGGATTGGTTGTTAGAGAAGAGAATCCTATCATTTCGAACCATGCCATATCCTCATACAGCTAGGCAATGCACAAATCACATTCTCAATGTTTTAGGTGAGTATGTTATCACGAATAAAATTTTCTCATGCTCATATGATAATGCCACTTATAACACCAGTACTGCCTCATTGATGATTCAATTCCTTACTCCTCCCATAGAAGGCAAGTTGTTTCATGTTAGGTGTGCTTGCCACATTCTCAACCTATGTGTTCAAGACTTGCTTAAGTCCCTACGCTATACCACAAACAGCATTAACCAAGCTTGTATAACCATAAAGGGGAGTGGACAAAGGCTAGTCAATTATATGGAGATGTGTCATGCTGCCGGGAAGAAGTTCTTGAAGCCCAAAACAGCCGAAGATATCAAGTGGAACTCGACCTATACAATGTTGGAGAGAGCACTCGAGTATAGGGTGGTGATCACTGAATATTTTGACATCTATCAAGTTGACCGTCAGGTTACTATTTATGATTGGGAAATAGCAACACAACTCATAGAATTGCTTCAGCCTTTCTATAGGGCAACGTAAGTACTTTTCGGAACGTACTATCCCACAAGTCATCTCTTATGTCGTGAGCTTTATGGCCTAAGTGTTCTCATTGTGAACAATAGAAATCATAATATATTTGCAGATGCCGTTGTGGATATGGAAAAGAAATTTTCTAAGTATTACACCGATTTCCCTCTACTTTCCTTAATGGCGACCGTGATGGATCCGAGGATCAAGCAAACTAACATGTGGAGTTTTCTCTATGCTTTTTATGAAAACATGAGACCAAATCTTTCCCCCATTCAAGTAGAAAAAGTGACGAAGGAGAAACATGAAGAAGTTGAAACCCTCTTATTCCGCTTGTATTCCTATTACAAAGCAAAGCTTTCAAACCATGAAGAAAGGGACGATACGAGTGGAAAGGGAAAATCAAAGTTGACAAAATTTGGTTGGGGTTTCCTTAAGAAGGGATTGGGTGGACGTAGTGGAAGTGGAAGTGGAAGACCTTCAACGGAAGGAGTTAATGAGTTGGTCCAATACTTGTCCAGTACCTACTACCCCCCCTCCCATTCAAGTTTTGAGGACCTAGATATACTCTAATGGTGGAAAGAACACCAAAGTGTTTATCCTATACTTTCCATCATGGCACGGGATCTTCTTATCCCTCCAGTGTCGACGGTAGCCTCAGAATCCGTATTCAGTGCCGCTAAAAGAGTTGTTACGCCAGCGAGGAACCAACTAACCCCGAAGCTCATGGAGCGGCTAATTTGTCTTGCCGATTGGGATGATGCATCTCTAAGGAAGCAAGGGAATGATCGAGAGCTTCAACATGACAGCGAATCGAGCGCAGACGAAAACAATCTTGATGGGGATTATACTTTGGATGGAAACTAGAAAGTTTTCAAATCTATGAACGAAGAAAATCATTTGTATTTTAATGTTTTGTTTTCCTAGATTGTTTAATTACAACTATGTTTCCTATTTTGTTGCATTTTGTTATGTTTTATTTTCCTAGATTGTTTAATTAAGACTATGTATAATATTTTCTTGCATTTTCCTAGATTGTTTTCCTAGTTAGTATTGAGGTTAAGGCTCCTAAATGTCCCCCCTTATTTATAAAAGGGTAAGGTAGGTTGTTCCCCTCTTGTAATTTTATTATAATTAATAAAATTTAAGGGTACCGTCCCTTTTTTCTTTTATATACTTTCGTTTCTTTTAATTTCGTTAAGTTTTATTTCTTTAAAAAATCTTAACTTTTTTTATAAAAATTTTTGAAAAAAAAAATCAGTATTAACAAACATCTAAAATAGTATTTTCTATCCAAAAAAAAAATAAAAAATTTTTATACACAGATAATTTAATACACAGATAAGAACTTAATAGAAACTGTTAAAAATTAATAAAACATTTAACATTTGAATATTTATCAATAATAAGCTTCTGTCCAAGTGGTAAGCATCCCCTTCACCCAAAGACCAGCCGACCACGGTTCAATTCCCCTTCACCCCATTTCATATTTTGTATAAAAATGAAAAAAAAAAGGAAAAGCCCGCCCAAACCCGCCAACCCAGCCAGACGGGCAAACGGTGCGGGCCGGATCCTACCCAGATAGGCGGGCCGGAGCGGGCTTGGCCCGCGGGCCTCTCAATAGCGGGCTGGGCAATATCCGTTCTCCGCGGGCTGATTTCAAACGGGCCGGGCCGGGCCGGGCCAGTCCGAACGTTCATCTTCATTCACTAACAAGTACCCATGATTTCAATGTGCATCTCTATGCATATAATCATCATATGATTATCCATTGACAATTATACTAATTATTCTCTTAATAATTAGGGACGGAGATTATTACTATAAATATGCAAAATATTTAATAATCAAATAATAAACTTAAACTATAAAGATGATACATAACGGTTATAAGTTAAACATAACTAAAGCCTAGGGCATTACACCAACAGTCTCCCACTTGCACTAGGCTCCATTTATGTATCGAATACTCGTGGATTTAACATAACCATCATGCTTCTGCCTGTGCGAGGGTCTTTGTAAGTGAATCCCTAATGTCATCATCGGTTGATACTTTGCATATCTTAACGTTTTTCTCATTCTTTATGAATTCCTTGAAAAACGTCTAAGTGTGTGTTTGGATCACCGTTGTGACCTTGGTTCCATTGTTTTCACAAATGGCACCACAATTGTCACAGCAAAAGTCTCACCGATTAGTGATACTTGGAACATTTCCAAAACTCTAATAAACTTTTGATCCAAACTGCCTTTTTTAGCCACATCATATGTCGCTAAAGTTTGGCCTTAGTAGTAGAATCGGCTACGATTTTCTGCTTGGAACTCTTCCAACAAAAACGTACCTTCAATAAGCATAAACACAAATCCTAATTGCGATTTTAAATTAACTTTGTCAGTTTGGAAGTTAACATCTATGTAACCCTTACAACAAGATTAACTTCCAAGCTTTTAAATACCAAGAATGTATCCTTATTTCTTCTTAAGTACTTAAGGATCATCTTGACTGCCATCCAATGATTCACATCAGGATCAGATTGGTTTCGACTCATCATGTTCAAAGCATATGAGACGTCGGGTCTTAGCACCAGTCATGGCATACATGACAGATCCAAATGCCAAAGCATATAGAACTTCATTCATTCCCCTTTTGCTCATCAGTTGTCATAAGACAATGAGTATTGCTAAGAGAAATACCATGACCCATTGACAAGCTACTCTTCTTAGACTCTTCTAAGAACCTTGTCAATAAGAATACTTTGACTCAAACCAATTTCTCCTTCTAGATCTATCTCTATAGATCTTGATGCCAAGGATGTAAGCGGCTTTACCCACATCTTTCATTGAGAAAACTTTCCTTGACCAAGACTTGACAGTCTTAAGTGTCGAAACTTCATTTTTCCAATGAGTAAGATATCATTGTAATATAACCATAGAAATAATACTAAGCTCCCACTGAATTTCATGTATACACAAGGTTCATCATCGTACTTGATGAAATCAAACTCTTTGACCGATTCATCAAAATGAAGATTCCAATTCCTTGAAGCTTGCTTCAATCCATCTCATGGATCTTTGCAACATGCATACTTTATTAGAATTTCTTGGATCGACAAAACTTCGGGTTGTGTGCTATACACATCCTTAATAATCTTTCCATTTAAAGAAAGCCATTTGACATCCATTTGTCATATCACATAGTCACAATATTCGATTATGGCAATTGAAATTCTAATGGACTTTGGCATTGTAACTGGCGAAAAGGTTTCAACATAGTCAATACTATGAATTAACCTAAATCCCTTTGCTACAATCCATAGTCATGAAAGTATACACCTTCCCATCCATGTCGGTCTTGAAGACCTACTTGCTTCCCTTTAGTTTTTACGCCTTCAGGTAGCCCAATCAAGTTCCAAACTTGATCATCAAACATGGATTTCAATTCGGACTCCATGGTTCCTAACCATTTATCCAAATTAGGAGTGGACATCGCTTCTAGATAGGAAGTAGGATCGCCATTCTTAATGACTTCCACTTTATTACTTTTCGAAATGAGAAATCAATATTTCTTGAGTTCGGATCGTAACCTATCAAGTCTACGATGGACTTGTGCACCTTGAACCGGTTCCACAACTCTTTGTGAACTTGGTTCCGTCTCTACTCTTGGTTTCATATTATTTTCGGGTTCTTGAGCTTCTTTCAAGATTAATTTTACTCCCACTAAATTCTTTATTGAGAAGCTATTTCTTAAGAAACGAATCGTATAGAGCAACAAACAGTTTTTGTTCTCTTTTCGGATGTATGATTAATTTCCGAATATAACCTTGTCAGATTTGGTGCTAACTTATAAGAGACAAGTCTCTTTACATAAGATTCGCAACCCCAAATCTTCATGAAAGACATTCTTCCATGCCACATCTCATGTGGGGCCTTAGGAATAAATTTAGTAGGGACTCGATTCAGTTTAACCGCATTATTTCTAATGCATATCCTCAAAAGGAAATAGGAAATAGGAAAGTCTAATTGACACATCATCGAACGAACCATGTCTTACAAGGTTCAATTCCTCCTTTCAGACACACCATACAATGTGGTGTTCTGGGTGGAGTCATCTTTGAAATGATTTCACAGTTTTGAGATGATTGTCAAATTCTTGGCTCAAAATATCCATCACCTCGATCTAATCGAAGTACTTGATAGTTTTGCCAAGTTGTTTTGTACTTCATCTTGAAATGTTCGAAACATCTCAAACGCTTCACCTTTGGACTTCATCGGATAGACATAGTCATATCTAGATAAGTCATCGGTGAACATGATGAAACACAAAAATCCTCCCCTAGCAATGTTGCTTAATGGTCCACATACATCTCATGTATAATGACCAATAAGTCACTAGCCCTCCCACTACTCTTTAGTGTAGGGTGGTTTGGTCAATAATCCCAATAAACAAGATCCACATTCCTCAAATGATTTCGAGTCATATGAGTCTAAAAGTCCATGTTAATGGAGTTTAGATATATGTTTCTTATTTATCTGACCAAGCCAGCAATGCCATATGAACTCGTTGTTCATATTGTTCGGTTTAGATCTCCCATTTATAATACAGATATCTTCAATATTATTTTGTTTCTTAACATCAAGGATATGAAGACCATTCAATGACATATGCAATACAATAAGGCATATCATTAAATAAATATAAAACTTCTTATTCTTAATAAGAAAATTATATCCTTCATCATCCATATAAGAAACGAAAATAATACTCCTACTCAAATCCGGAATATAGTCATACTTGTTCAGAACAAGTACTAGTCCACTAGGTAAAGTGACTTCATAAGTCCCTATGGCAAATATAGCAACTATTGCTTCATTCCCATGCATAGGTTTAATTTACCTTCTTTGAGTAGCTTTCTATTCTTTATTCCTTGCACATTTAAACAAATGTGAGATCCATATCCGGTATCATATACCCAAGAACAAGAAGTCGAAAGGAAAAATATCCATCTTATAGATACTTGAAGTAGTAGCAAAATGCATCATTTTGAGACATTTTGGATTTAGCCACTTCGGGCTTTGACAACTTTTGTCCTAGGTTTAGCAACTTTTGCTTTAGCTTCTTTTCCTTCATGAACCCCTTTCTTGTGTTAACCATTAACACACTTGAGGATTGCTCCTTTTTCATCTCATGCATTAAGAGCTTTCACCACAACATACATCTTTTGCCTAGCTTGCACTTGGAACATTTCCTTTGTGCGTTTTGCTAGAACAAAAGCAGTTTCCATGTGTTCATGGTTCTTCATAAGAATCTTTAAACATGGTGGCAAGTATAAGGTAGGCAATACTATTAGAATCATCAACATGTTTCTAATGTTGCTCCTTATTTGCCCTTTGCAACATTTGTAGTGGGTTCAGCAGGAACGGATTCGTTAAGAACATACACATTTACCCAAGAACCATTCTTTAGGCTTCTGATCCAATCAGAATTATTTGTATCATTCCTTTCGAACTTTGTCCTTCATAAGGACGAATCGTAATTCATTACATAATGCTACTTCTACAACAAAATATACAAACTATATGAACACATATCAGTATCAACACATTTATCACTTAAGAGCAAATAATGTATTTCACAAATACTCCCACTAAATTATACACCTTCCAATGCAAATAAGCATAATATACATTTAATGGGCTAAGATCCAACTTTAATTTAATCTCAAGTACGCTATGGCGCACCGCTCAAGATTAAATTAATTAGGTAGAAAACATCAATCATATCATATATGACTCTTAGATCTTTTATGAGATTTATTTAAGACATCATATGTCTAAGCATATTTTAATCTCATCTTATGCCTTGGGCCCAAAACTATTTTGATAACCCAATTAAGTTCATCCACTTTAAACGTATAGGAACCACCATTTTCTCATCTTGCTCGCAAACGAAATAGAATCAAAGCACCTTGCTATGGCAAGCCCACCCAACACTATCCGAGTGGTCTCAAGTGTTTTAATCATGGATTGGCATAAAGAACTTAAAAGTTAAATGAAGGTTCTTTAAAGCAGATTATCAGGATATCAACAAAGATAATCGTAATGTACATCAGGAAAGTTCCCAAGAAAATAGGTGAGCCACAAGGACTGCTTAAGTACCAAATCTTCCTTCGACAGAACTCTCCTAGTCATGCACAATTACAATACCAATTTGAATGCAATATAATCAATACTTTGTATACTGACTTGTTTCTCATAAACAATCAGACTCATAAACTGACTTGTTTCTCATAAACAATTAGATTCCTTCAAATTTTGCGTAAACTGACTTGTTTCTCATAAACAATCAGAAAACCAAAATTTAACGTTTCAACTAAACATTTAACAAATTATTATTCAATGTTTCAACTAAACATCTAATAAAATTCTTAACACTTAAGAACATATAATTCATGCATCGCAACAATTAATAAAATCACATTTAAATTAATTAAGCATGCATAAACAATGAATTAATCTAGCATAGCCCTATAAATTAATTTCCAAAAATTTATAGCATCCAGATTAAGACAGAAACATATCAGATTATAAACATAATCACAGATCAACAAGAAAAATTAACAAACTGGTTCTGTCCAGATCAAGCAAAGACTGTCGTGTGACAGAGGACAACAATGTCGCGCGACCTAACAAGGTCATCTGATTTCCCATGGCCAAACTCTGTCACGTGACACAAGCAAGCTTTGTCGCGTGACACAAACAAGCTTTGTCGCATGACACTTAGTTACCAGATTTACAGATTTTCCAAAATTCAATCAATTCCAATCATAAAGCAATTAAATCATATAAAACAACCTTTTAACAGATTTAATTCAACATAATCAGAAAACGATTTACACATTTGTTTCACATAAATAATCAAAATTCTACCGCATACAAAACACGCAATAAGTATATAAACGATTTATATCTTAATTCTAGCACGTCAATTCAAATTTAACCATACGAACGGGGCTCTGATACCACTGTTGGGTTTTAGGGGTCCATGCCCAGCGGAATTAAGCATAAAATTAACACAAAACCCAAGCCCTGAGATCCGTTCTATACAATTAAATTGAATTCCTATGAGATAGAATTTATCAACCTTTATTGCTTTCCGTTCTTGAGCTATCGAACAATTATCAATGTGATTTTGAATCACAAACTTCGATCTTCAAAAACTTGAATGTTCATATTGCTTTGAACAATAGAACTCTAGGACTTGATCATCGTACGAGCGAAGACCCTCTAGTAGTATCCACACGTTAGAATGAACCAAGAACGATTCTTGAGAATTGCTAGATTTTTAAACCTTAGAGAGAATATTGAGAAACCCTTTTGTTGAGAATTTTCTATTGAAAAATTTAGCTAGATGATTAGGGTTTTTAAACCTCATATTTATACTACCTTAGTATAAGTATTAGTTTCCTAACCAAATTAGGAAACCAGTCTAAAACAGCCTCTGGTCTTAAGTTGTCACGCGACCCATAACAACATATGGCCATGTTATGTCGCGCAGCTTCTCAAGTCAAATCAGGAACTCTCAATCATTCTTCCTTTGGTTTAACCAATTCATTCTAGTTGTGTGTGACCCAATAGGATTATATTATGTTGGCAATGAGCTCGATCATATCGATCCTCATAAGACATAAGCGGACTCTAGCAAGCGATTATGTCTACCCAAATAATATAACGTAAGAGTTCACGTTTCCAATGGTACACTTCCATTTCTCCCTTTGTCTCACGATGTTATATTGAACACAAGTCATGGTCCACGTCAACTTGTATTTGTTCAATGCTTTCTCGATCTTGAGTATAATGATAATCCAATCGCATTAGGGTGTGGCCACACACTTTCATCATTATCACTCATCGAGGGGCCCAAGCAAAACATCTCTCTTTCGAGGGACAAATTCTATCTTGACTTAGCATCCTTCCCATCATGAATCCGATCATGCCAAAGATAGCCTTTATAAATATCGTGTTAAGATATCATTTGACTAAAATCAAACATAACTTTCATCATATGTAAGGTCATGATAATCTCAGGTCTAGGGACTAAATGAAGTGACCATATGAGATTTAATTATGACATTTGACCATGACATAAATCTCATACGGGTCAAGTCCAGTAACTTGTTCACTAACAAGTACACATAATTTCAATGTGCATCTCTATGCATACAATCATCATATGATTATCCATTGACAATTATACTAATTATTCTCTTAATAATTAGGGACGGAGATTATTACAATAAATATGCAAAATATATAATTATCAAATAATAAACTTAAACGATAAAGACGATACAAAACGGTTTTAAGTTAAACATAACTAAAGCCTAGGGCATTACACCAACAGTCTCCCACTTGCACTAGGATCCATTTATGTATTGAATACTCATGGATTTAACATAACCATCATGCTTCTGCCTGTGCGAGGATCTTTGAAAGTGAATCCCTAATGTCATCATCGGTTGATACTTTGCATATCTTACCGTTTTTCTCATTCTTTATGAATTCCTTGAAAAACGTCTAAGTGTGTGTTTGGATCACCGTTGTGATCTTGGTTCCATTGTTTTCACAAATGGCACCACAATTGTCACAGCAAAAGTCTCACCGATTAGTGATACTTGGAACATTTCCAAAACACTAATGAACTTTTGATCCAAACTGCCTCTTTTAGCCACATCATATGTCGCTAAAGTTTGGCCTTAGTAGTAGAATCGGCTATGATTTTCTGCTTGGAACTCTTCCAACAAAAACATACCTTCAATAAACATAAACACAAATCCTAATTGCAATTTTAAATTAACTTTGTCAGTTTGGAAGTTAGCATCTATGTAACCCTTACAACAAGATTAACTTCCAAGCTTTCAAATACCAAGAATGTATCCTTAGTTCTTCTTAAGTACTTAAGGATCATCTTGACTGCCATCCAATGGTTCATATCAGGATCAGATTGGTGTCGACTCATCATGTTCAAAGCATACAAGACGTCGGGTCTTAGCGCTAGTCATGGCATACATGACAGATCCAAATGCCGAAGCATATAGAACTTCATTCATTCCCCTTTTGCTCATCAGTTGTCATAAGACAATGAGTATTGCTAAGAGAAATACCATGACCCATTGGTAATTCAGTCTTATGGTTCTTCATTATCGCTGTCGAAGGTATCGCGAGACAGCCTGAGGCGGAGGGAAATTTTTTTGGTTCTGCAAACCAAAGTGAATGATATGTGAATACTTTGACTCAAACCAATTTATCCTTCTAGATCTATCTCTATAGATCTTGATGCCAAGGATATAAGCGGCTTTACCCATATCTTTCATTGAGAAAACTTTCCTTGACCAAGACTTGACAGTCTTAAGTGTCGAAACTTCGTTTTTCCAATGAGTAAGATATCATTGTAATATAACCATAGAAATAATACTACGCTCCCACTGAATTTCATGTATACACAAGGTTCATCTTCGTACTTGATGAAATCAAACTCTTTGACCGACTCATCAAAATGAAGATTCCAATTCCTTGAAGCTTGCTTCAATCCATCTCATGGATCTTTGCAACATGCATACTTTATTAGAATTTCTCGGATCGACAAAACTTCAGGTTGTGTGCTATACACATCCTTAATAATCTTTCCATTTAAAGAAAGCCGTTTGACATCCATTTGTCATATCACATAGTCACAATATGCGATTATGGCAATTGAAATTCTAATGGACTTTGGCATTGTAACTGGTGAAAAGGTTTCAACATAGTCAATACTATGAATTAACCTAAATCCCTTTGCTACAATCCTTAGTCATGAAAGTATAAACCTTCCCATCCATGTCAGTCTTGAAGACCTACTTGCATCCCTTTAGTTTTTACGCCTTCAGGTAGCCCAATCAAGTTCCAAACTTGATCATCAAACATGGATTGCAATTCGGACTCCATGGTTCCTAACCATTTATCCAAATTAGGAGTGGACATCGCTTCTAGATAGGAAGTAGGATCGTCATTCTTATTGACTTCCACTTTATTACTTTCCAAAACAAGAAATCAATATTTCTTGAGTTTGGATCGTAACCTATCAAGTCTACGAAGGACTTGTGCACCTTGAACCGGTTCCACAACTCTTTGTGAACTTGGTTCCGTCTCTACTCTTGGTTTCATATTATTTTCAGGTTCTTGAACTTCTTTCAAGATTAATTTTACTCCCACTAAATTCTTTATTGAGAAGCTATTTCTCAAGAAACGAATCGTATAGAGCAACAAACATTTTTTGTTCTCTTTGCGGATGTAAGATTAATTTCCGAAAATAACCTTGTCAGATTTGGTGCTAACTTATAAGAGACAAGTCTCTTTACATAAGATTCGCAACCCCAAATCTTCATGAAAGACATTCTTCCATGCCACATCTCATGTGGGGCCTTAGGAATCGATTTAGTAGGGACTCAATTCAGTGTAACCGCATTATTTCTAATGCATATCCTCAAAAGGAAATAGGAAATAGGAAAGTCTAATTGACACATCATCGAACGAACCATGTCTTACAAGGTTCAATTCCTCCTTTCAGATACACCATACAATGTGGTGTTCTGGGTGGAGTCATCTTTGAAACGATTTCACAGTTTTGAGATGATTGTCAAATTCTTGGCTCAAAATATTCATTACCTCGATCTAATTAAAGTTCTTGATAGTTTTTCCAAGTTGTTTTGTACTTCATCTTGAAATGTTTGCAACATCTCAAACGCTTCACCTTTGGACTTCATCGGATAGACATAGTCATATCTAGATAAGTCATCGGTGAACGTGATGAAACACCAAAATTTTCCCCTAGCAATGCTGCTTAATGGTCCACATACATCTCATGTATAATGACCAATAAGTCACTAGCCCTCCCACTACTCTTTAGTGTAGGGTGGTTTGGCCACTACCACATCATAGGCCCTCTCAAATTGCTCTTTCCTCTTGTTCGCTCTCCTAACCTGTAGCTCTTAATCTAGATCGGGAGAGGACACTCCGTTTCTAAAGCAGTTGATGACTTCTCTATCCGTGAGGTCTTCCTTAATTTGGTTGACCAACTCTTTGAACCGGGTAAAGTAGCTCATAGCACTCTCTGTCTTGCTGTATCGATACGATTTTTATGAATGACAGAGTCGCCACTTATTATTTATTTAGAAAAACAATAAGAAAAACCTCTTTGAAAAGATTTGGATTTGGGGCTTAAGTGATGGATTTGGAAGGTCGAGGAGCACCGCATCCACCCAATCCGAAGATCGGTCTTGCTTAAGGGGATTATCAATCAAAATAATATTTAAATAAGAACAAGAAAACTCTAATTAATTTCTTAATTAGGAATGTCGGGTTGCATGCTTCGAGATAACCTCCATGGATTGAAGGGACTCTAGGCTAACCCTTTTGATATGGTTACACTACTCTAAAAGCAATTAGAGGGATTGAGAAGAAGAAAGTAAAAATGTAGGAGTTTATCGTGTGTTTAGGGAGTATTTGGTTTAAAACGTGGTTCTAAGTGTTTTCCTCCTCCTTCCTTGGTCGAGAAATGATTTGGATAGAGCTTCGCCTTACTTTTAGGCTTGAGCCTTGATGTTCGTCAATTAACAAGGTTGATGGACGAATTTGGGTGTTTGTTTATGAGTGATTTACAGGAATCTTTCAAGGAGAGAAACCAGTAAATTGTATGTCTGTCGTCCCCCAAAATACTGAAGGTCATCTAGTATTTATAGGGGTGATTTACTTGGTCACCAAGTTATGATTCCACCCAAGGAAGGTTCCAGAACTCTCAAATCAGTAGAGACCCAGATTAGATAAGAGTTTATCAAGAAAAGAGGTTGAAACAGAGAAGGAAAGTGATTTTGCACATCCTTCAGAGGGGTTGTCTCGCGCGAGATATGCCTGTTCCATGCAGGACAACTAGTCAATCGACTATTTTGTCCTCTTTAGTTATTCCGTTAGTTAGTTAGGTCCAAAACTAACGAGGTTAGTTAGAAACTTAACAAAACATGCTGAAACTAATATGCTTTCATCAAAACACAAGAGAGAGACGAAGAGTAGTGTAATCATGAAATTATTGGTTTAGAATGGGGTGTCTACACTTGCCCTGAATCACGTTGTTCAAATTAGTGACAGTTTTCTTACGAGCCCCCGCTGTTGAGAACCTGTCGAGGAGCTTCTTCCTCATATAACTCCATGAGGTGATGCAGCCAGTGGTCAGACCACGGAACCAAGTTAGTGCTGCACTTGCGATGGTGCTAGTTAATGCCTTGCATAGCACGTCATCCTTAGAAGAGACCAAACACATAGTGGCCTCAAAATGATACATATGATTTAAGGCATTGGTCGTGCCTGAATACTTGTCTAACATGGGCTGCTTGAAACCAGCAGGAGGCCCCTTGTCGAGTACATCCTTGACTAGGTGTCAAAGAGTGTAGTCATTTTGTTCAGTCCTCCCATTGGTTTCTTCCCGATCCGCCTCCATATGATCTTGTTGTAAGAGGTTACATAGATGCAAGCTTCCAAACCGAAAAATATGATTTCCGATCGCAGTCGAGATTTGTGTTTATACTTAATGGAGGTGCGATATGTTGGAAGAGTTCCAAGCAGAGTAATATTGTAGATTCTACAACTAAGGCCGAATATATAGCGGCATCCGATGCAGCTAAGGAGGCAGTTCGGATCAAGAAGTTCATTAGTGATATGGAAGTTGTTCCAAGTATCACTAATCCGGTGGAACTTTATTGTGACTGGTGCCATTGCGCAAGCAAAGGAACCAATGTCACATCAGTGATTCAAACACATACTTAGACGTTTCCATCTCATTAGAGAGTTCGTTGATAGGGGAGACGTTAATATATGCAAAGTATCAACCGATGATAACATTGGGGATCCGTTTATAAAGCCTCTCGCACAAGAAAAGCATGATGGTCATGTTAGGTCCATGGGTATACGATACATAGATGGAGCCTAGTGCAAGTGGGAGATTGTTGGTGTAATGCCCTATGCGTTTAGTTATGTTTGACTTATAACTTAATACCGCTATGTAATCGTCTTTATCATTTATTATAGAAAATGTTTATTTGGTTTATTATATGTTTGCATGTTTATTATAATCACTTGCGTCCCTAGTTATCGTGAATAACTAGTATAAGTTGGAAATGGATAATCATGGAGATGATTATATGCATGAGATGCACATTACACTTATGGGTACTTGTTAGAGAACAAAGTACTGGACATGACCTACCGATAAGATTTATTACATGGTCTATAGTCATATATGTCATGATTAAATCTCATGATAGTCGTGTCATTGAAATCCTATGTACCTGAGATTATCATTGTCTTCCACATGATGAACATTGTGTTTGATGTAGTCTAACACTATCTTTAATAAAATAGCAATAAGGGCTATGTTGGCACGATTGGATTCTTGTAGGGAAGAATGATAAGTCAAGATGGGATTTGTCCCTCTCGTTGAGAGAGATGTTTGCTTGGGCCCCTGGATGAATAGTATTAATGAAATGTGTGGCTACACTCAAGAGATTTGATAGAGATCAAATGCACTTGGATTATCAACATATTCGGAATCGAGAAAGCATTGAAACAATATGAGTTGACATGGACCATGACTCATGTTCAATTTGACATCGTGGACAAAGGGATTGTGACATTTGAACTATCAAGGAATCAAGCTTTGATGTTATACTAATTGGGTGGATATAATGGTTTGCTAGAAACCACTTATGTCTTGTGAGATCGATATTTCGACTCACTACCAATATAAATATAATTCCTAAAGGGTCACACACAAAGAACGAATTTTTGGGTTAGTCGTGCCCTGGGTCACGACTCACGACACTTTTGAAGTTTTGTCACGACTCGTGCCCTCAGGCACGACTCGTTCCCTTGATCAGCACGAGTGACTTTTATGTCACGACTCGTACCACGACTAGATTTGGGTATAACAAGTATAAATATAACCTCTTTCCTCAGCCATAAACACACAAGTTTAGGGTTTTTGGAACTCTAAGGTTTTGATTTTGATTGAGAATCAAATATCAAAAATTCTCAAAATCAATTCCATATTTCAGCCATTGATTGTTGAATATTGATTCAACAATCGGGGATCATCTAGCAATCCTTCAATATTAGATCTTGGTTCGTTCGCGTGTGGATTACCATTAGAGGGTAATTCCGTTATCACCTAAGGCTTGAAATTCATCACAATGAAGACCAAGGAGAAAAATCAATGGTTCGTCAAACGGTTCAAAGATTCAATTTTTTGAGATTCATTTTCGAGGAACAACAAATCGCTATTAAGGTATGTAAAATCTATTTCGTGGTTTTATCTATTCATGTTAGACGGATTTAAGGCTAGGGTTTTGTTGTTTTATAAAGTTCTTCCGCTGCGTTTGTAACCCCAAAACCCAACAGTGGTATCAGAGCTACGTTTTATCATGATTAGATTAAAATTGGCATGCTAGATTTAATTTGATTAAATGCTTTACATGCTATGTGAAATAGATCTATGATTTTATGTGTATTGTTTTATATGCGGTATGCCATAATTATGATTAATAGTTTATTAATATGATTAATTTTCTACATGGGTTATTGATCTGTTTAATTTGATCAAATTAAGATTAGTAAATTCTCATAATTGAAATCAAATTGTTTGTTTAAGAAATTTTGTGAAGTCCTATGTTCATGATTATGTACACATAAGTTTTAAGTTACAACCATGCGATGTTTGTTATTATGTGTAAAACCTTCTAAATGCTTGAGTTTTATGCCACCCCTTGATTAGAACACTTGTGAAATTTTAGGGTATTTTGATGTAGTTTCGACTCAGTTGAGTGCATCATTATATCTTAATTTTTTGATCAAGATGATCACGGTTGATGTAGTTTTGACTCAGTTAGGTGCATCGTTCTGTGTCTCATACGTTTGAAAGAGGTTTTAACTCAATTGGTGCTTTCAAATGAGAATTGACCCAAGGCATAGATGAGATTAAAAAAAATGTTTTTTGACATATGATGTCTAGAAATCTCATAAAAGATCGAAGATTCATATATGATATGATTGATATTATCTACCTAAATAGCTTGATTTAGGGCATTGACTCAGTTAAACCAAAATCAAGTTAAATATGGATCTTAGCCTATTATGATTATATGATACATGTGTTGTATTTGAAGGTGTATAATTTAGTGGGAGTATTTATGAAATACATTATTTGCTCTTAGATGGTAAATGCGTTGATACTTATATGTTTATTGTTTGCATATTTTATTGTAGTAATGGCAACTCATAATAATCAGCCACTGTCACTGCGATCCGTCCTTGAGAAGGACAAGCTCGAAGAGAACGGTATAAACTATTCTGATTGGATCAGACGCCTAAGAATTGTTCTTAGGCAAGAGAAAAAATTGTACGTTCTTGACGAACCCATTCCACCTCCACCTGCTGCCAATGCTGTAAGGGCAGATAAGGATGCGTATAAGAAACATGTTGATGATTCTAATGATGTTGCATGCCTTATGCTTGCCACCATGTGTAAGGCTCTTCAGAATGACCTTGAACACATGGAAGTTGCTTTTGATCTAGCCGAATGCTTAAAGGAAATGTTCCAAGTGCAAGCTAGGCAAGAGAGGTATGATATGGTTAAAGCCCTAAATGCATGCAAGATGCAAGAGGGGTAGTAGGTTAATGCTCATATTCTTAAGATGAAAGGACATATTAAGCATCTAGAAAGACTTGGAAACCCGATGAGTTTGGAACTCGCTACGGATATGATATTGAATTCATTGCCTGAAAGTTATAGTCATTTCATTATGCACTATCACATGAGTGGCATGGATAAGAATCTCTCAGAATTGCATGCGTGCTTAAGACTGCAGAGAAGAATATCAAGAAGCCTGATACGGCAAATGTGTTAATGGTTAACAAAGGGAAATGGTTCAAGAAATAAGGTAAAGCAAAAGTTGCTAAACCTAAGGCAAAGGTTACCAGTGCCAAAGAGGCAAAACCCAAAGGTTCTAAAAAGGATGTGATTTGCTACCATTACCAAGAAGTTGGTCATTGGAAGCGTAATTGCAAGGCTTATAAGGAAGGCCTAAAGGCGAAGAAGGGCAATACGATTGCTACTGATTCAGGTATCTATGTGATAGATATTTTTCTTTCTATTTCTAGTTCATGGGTATTAGATACCGGATGTGGATCTCACATTTGTTTAAATGTGCAGGACTAAGGAATATGAAGCTACTTAAACAAGGTGAAGTTGACCTACGTGTGGGGAAAGGAGCAAGAGTTGCTGCATTAACCGTAGGAACATATGATGTAACTTTACCTAGTGGACTAGTACTTATTTTGAACAATTGTTATTACGTTTCGGATTTGAGTAGGAATATTATTTCCGTTTCTTGTTTGGATAATGAAGGTTTTAGTTTTCTTATTGAGAATAAGAAATTTTCTATTTATTTAAATGATATGCTCTATTGTATTGCAAATTCATTTAATGGCATTTATGTTCTTGATTTTGAGAAACAAAATAATGTTGAAGATATTTATCATGTTAACAAGAAATCTAAACCGAATGATGTGAACAACACGTTCATGTGGCATTGCTGACTTGATCATATAAATGAGAAACGCATATCTAAACTCCATAAGAATGGACTTTTAGACTCACATGATTATGAATCATATGAGGTATGCAAATCTTGTTTATTGGAAAAAATGACCAAACCACCCTACACTAAGAGTAGTGAAAGGGCTAGTGACTTATTGACCCTAATACATACCGATGTGTGTGGACCAATGAGCAGCATTGCTAGGGGAGGATTTCGATATTTCTTTACATTCATCGATGACTTGTCTAGATATGGCTATGTCTATCTGATGAAGTCCAAAAGTGAATGGTTTGAGATGTTTAGAACATTTCAAAATGAAGTACACTATCAACTTGGCAAAACTATTAAAGCACTTCAATCCGATCGTGGTGGTGAATATTTGAACCAAGAGTTTGACAATCATCTCAAAATTGTGGAATTGTTTCAGAGTTGACTCCACCCGTAACACCACAATGGAATGGTGTGTCTGAGAGGAGGAATAGAACCTTGTTGGACATGGTTCATTCGATGATGAGTCAATTTGACCTTCCTATTTCCTTTTGGGGACATGCACTAGAGACTGCTACATTCACACTAAACAGAATCCTACTAAATCGGCTTCTAAGACCCCACATGAGATGTGGCATGGAAGAAAACCTAGTTTGTCTTTCATGAAGATTTGGGGCTGCGAAGCTTATGTAAAGAGACATGTCTCTGATAAGTTAGCACCTAAATCTGACAAGGTTATTTTCGTTGGTTATCCTAAGGAAGCCGAAGGATATTATTTTTATAATCGCAATGAGAGCAAAGTGTTTGTTGCTCAATATGGTACTTTTCTTGAGAAACATTTTCTCAATAAAGCATCTAGCAGGAGTAAAATTGATCTTGAAGAAATTCAAGAACCTGAAAATAACATGGAACCATTAGTAGAGACGAAACCAAGTTCACAAGAAATTGTGGAACCGGTTCAAGATCCACAAGTCCATCGTAGATCGGATAGAGTACGATCCGAACCCAAGAGATATGGATTTCTCGTTTCGGAAATTAATGAAGTGGAAGTCATTGAGAATGACAAACCTACATCCTATCAAGAGGCGATGTCCACTCCTGATTCGGAGAAATGGCTAGAAGCCATGGAATCCGAATTGCAATCTAAGTTGGATAATCAAGTTTGGAACTTGATTGAGCCACTTGAAGGTGTAAAAAGCATAGGGTGCAAGTGGGTCTTCAAGAAGAAGACTGACATGGACGAGAAGGTGCATACTTACAAGGCTAGGCTTGTAGCAAAGGGATATAGGCAAATTCATGGTGTAGACTATGATGAAACCTTTTTGCCTGTTGCAATGCTTAAGTCTATTAGAATTTTAATTGCCATAGCCGCGTATTATGACTACGAGATATGGCAAATGGATGTCAAAACAGCTTTCCTAAATGGAAAGTTACTTGAGGATGTGTATATGACACAACCCGAAGGTTTTGTCGATCCAAGAAATTCTAACAAAGTGTGCAAGTTACAAAGATCCATATATGGGTTGAAGCAAGCTTCTAGGAGTTGGAATCTTCATTTTGACGAAAAGATCAAAAAGTTTGGTTTTGTAAAGAACGGAGATGAACCTTGTGTATACATGAAATTCAGTGGGAGCGTAGTATTATTTCTATTATTGTATGTCGATGATATCTTACTCATTGGAAATGACATTCCTGCACTTCAGACTGTCAAGTCTTGGTTAGGAAAATGTTTCTCAATGAAAGATATGGGTGAAGCCACTTACATCCTTGGCATCAAGATCTATAGAAATAAATCTAAAAGGATAATTGGTTTGAGTCAAAGTACCTACATTGATAAGGTTCTTAGAAAATTCAAGATGGGAAATTCTAAGAGAGGCAACTTGACAATGGGTCATGGTGTTACTCTTAGCAAGACTCAGTGTCCTAGGACAACTAGTGAGCGAAAGAGGATGAATGAGGTTCTGTACGCTTCGGCCATTAGATCTATCATGTACGCCATGATTTGTACTAGAACCGATGTCTCGTATGCTCTAAGCATGACGAGTCGATACCAATCTGATCTTGGTGAAAGTCATTGGATGGAAATTAAGATGATCCTTAAGTACTTAAAAAGGACTATGGATGTGTTCTTGGTCTTTGGAGGAATGGAAGATGATCTTGTTGTAAGAGGTTACACAGATGCAAGCTTCCAAACCGAAAAAGATGATTTCTGATGGCACTCTAGATTTATGTTTATGCTTAACGGAGGTGCGATATGTTGGAAGAGTTCCAAGCAGAGTACTATTACCGATTCTACAACTGAGGCCGAATATATAGCGACATCCGATGCAGATAAGGAGGCAATTTGGATCAAGAAATTCATTAGTGATCTGGAAGTTGTTCCAAGTATCACTAATCCGGTGGAACTTTATTGTGACAATAATGGTAGCAAAGGAACCAAGGTCACATCAGCGATCCAAACACATACTTAGACATTTCCATCTCATTTGAGACTTCATTGATAGGGGAGATGTTAAGATATGCAAAGTATCAATTGATGATAACATTGGGGATCCGCTTACAAAGCCCCTCACACAAGCAAAGCATGATGGTCATGTTAGGTCCATGGGTATACGATACATAGATGAAGCCTAGTGCAAGTGGGAGATTGTTGGTGTAATTCCCTAGGCATTTAGTTATGTTTGACTTATAACTTAATACCGCTATGTAATCGTCTTTATCAGTTATTATAGAGAATGTTTATTTGGTTTATTATATGTTTGCATGTTTATTATAATAGCCTGTGTCCCTAGTTATCGTGAATAACTAATATAAGTTGGTAATGGATAATCATGGAGATGATTATGTGCATGAGATGCACATTACACTTATGGGTACTTGTTAGAGAACAAGGTACTGGACATGACCTACTGATGAGATTTATTACATGGTCTATAGTCATATATGTCATGATTAAATCTCATGATAGTCGTGTCATTGAAATCCAATGTACCTGAGATTATCATTGTCTTCCATATGATGAACATTGTGTTTGATGTAGTCTAACACTATCTTTAATAGGATAGCAATAAGGGCTATGTTGGCACGATTGGATTCTTGTAAGGAAGAATGATAAGTGAAGATGGAATTTGTCCCTCTCGTTGAGAGAGATTTTTCTTGGGTCCCTCGATGAATAGTGTTGATAAAATGTGTGGCTACACTCAAGAGATTTGATAGAGATCAAATTCACTTGGATTATCAACATATTCGGAACCGAGAAAGCATTGAAACAGTATGAGTTGACATGGACCATGACTCATGTTCAATTTGACATCGTGGACAAAGGGATTGTGACATTTGATCTATCAAGGAATCATGCTTTGATATTATATTAATTGGGTGGATATAATGGTTTGCTAGAAATCGCTTATGTCTTGTGAGGTCGATGTTTCGACTCACTACCAACATAAATATAATTCCTAAGGGTCACACATAAAGAACGAATTTGACATTGGATGAAAATTGGAAATTTTAGGTTTCGGCACGACTCGTGCCCTGGGTCATGACTCGTGACACTTTTTAAGTTTTATCACGACTCATGCCCTCAGGCACGACTTGTTCCTTTGATCAGCACGAGTGACTTTTATGTCACGACTCGTACCACGACTGGATTTGGGCATATACGACTCGTGGTTTTCTGGGAGGACTCGTGCCACGAGTTTTGCCTAGGAGCACGAGTCATGCCCGCGGCCTTATTCAGTCTGTACACGTTGTCCTTTGTTGATTAGGTTTTTGGCTTAGACAAGGTTTCTCCCTGAAGGTTAGGGATTTATAACAAGTATAAATATAACCTTTTTCCTCAGCCATAAACACACAAGTTTAGGGTCTTTGAAACTCTGAAGTTTTGATTTTGATTGAGAATCAAATATCAAAAATTCCCAAAATCAATTCCATATTTCAGCCATTGATTGTTGAATATTGATTCAACAATTGGGGATCATCTAGCAATCCTTTAAGATTAGATCTTGGTCCGTTCGCATGTGGATTACCATTAGAGGGTGATTCCGTTATCACCTAAGGCTTGAAATTCATCACAAGGAAGACCAAGGAGAAAAATCAAAGGTTCGTCAAACCGTTCAAAGATTAGATTTTTTGAGATTCATTTTCGAGGAACAACAAATCGCTATTAAGGTATGTAAAATCTATTTCATGGTTTTATTTGTTCATGTTAGACGGATTTAAGGCTAGGGTTTTGTTGTTTTATAAAGTTCTTCCGCTGCATTTGTAACCCCAAAACCCAACAAAATGAAATCTCAAGTTAGTTGAGGAGAGACGGACTCTATTCTTTGGAAGGTGATCCAAGCATTGACTCTTTGGAGAAGTGTATTCTCTAATGATGAGAGTGAGAAGCAAAGAGGAAAGCTCCTAATGCAGATTTGATTATTTTGAAGAGTTGAAGTAGAGATTGACCGGGGGAGGAAAGGTTAGGAAGCCCCAGTTTTGATTCTTGGATTTCAAGAGTGTGTATGAGAGTGACTAACAGGAAGCCTCTAGACTCAACAAGAAACGCTACTTTGCTCAAAGATCCAAAAAGTTGTTTTACCTTTTAATGAACCATGCATCATCTAGAAATTTCTAAATAAGTTTAAGAAGAAAGCCAATCATTAGTATGACTTAAGGGTAAATATTTTTCTTTATACTGAAAGTCTTCTTCACTTATTGTAAGAGGATGTTGAGTAATCTTTATTTCTTTTGTTGGTATCACTTGACTCCTCTTCTTTGTGGGAGAGTCCTTCATGCATTTGAAGTTTCACCTTTGTTGTGGTGGTGATGAAAGCTTGAGATTTTTTTTTTGTACTCTCAAAGCTTTTAATTGAGTAGCCTCACTCTTCTTGGAATGAAGGTTGATGGCAGCACCTTTGGCTTTCTTCGTTTGTTGACCTTTGACTTTCAGTAGGGGTAATGTTTAGCCCTTAAGCCTTCTAATGATAATTTTCTTCTTAAACTCGTTTAGAAGTTTCTATTTTTTGCGATGATTTAGGGAATGGAGTATCCATTATTTTGCATGAATTAAATGATACTCATGAGGTAGAACAACCTTAGGGAAAGTGTTTAGAAAAAGAAAATGACTTTGATTAATGGAGAAATTAAAAACATACTCGATAATTAGATGATACAAACTAGAGGAGGTGAGAAGTACTAGAAAGACAGAATGACTCTTCGAGTTCATAATTGGAAATTTAAAACCTAATCTATTTCTATCAAAGGAGATAGGGAGAGGATAGTTGTAGCCCCAAAGTGGTAAGTGTAGATTTCTTCTTGGAGCTTCATCTTCTTCATGTATTATGAGGGAGAGGATTCGTGATGACATTGGGGCGTTCTAACTCTCCATTGTCAAAGAGGTCTTGAATGATGTCCTTCAAGTGGTGGCAAGTATTGGTGTCGTGGCCAGTGAAGTTGTGGTACTTGCAGAATAAGTGATGAGCATGATTAGGACCCATATCCCTAGGAGGACCACCTTCCCTTGGTTTGACCTTTTCATTCTTGATAAGCACATCAAAGAGCTCTTCTTGAGTGATTCCGTCAAGTTTGTCGTAGTGCCTCTTTTTCTTTTCAGGAGGAGGAACAGCAGAATACTTGCCGGTGTTGGGGCGGTTGAATGCAATAGCATTGGCTGAAGCATCCTTACTTATGGTGGCCCTGTTGTAGCGAAAAGTGCTTTCCTTCTTTTTACCTTTTAGGAAGTCATCAATCCTAATTCCGGACTCATGAAGTTCATTGAAACTAGGAAAGTAAATACCGGCGAGCTTCTCTTGAAATTCATCACGAAGGCATTGGAGGAAGATGTGGATTTGCTCTATGAGAGTAGGTCTTTCGACAATTTCAGTAACTTTGAGTCTCCATCTTCTAGCAAATTCAGCAAAAGATTCATTTGCATGTTGCTTGGTTTGTTCAAGATCCCTCCTAGTAGGGCGGTAAGTGGAGTTGTCTTCAAATTGTCTTTGGAAGACTAAACATGCAGACGACCAGTTAAGCCTTGTAGTCATAGGAAGAGACTGTGAGTACCCCGACCCGAACTCGTGTTTTTGGGCCTGCTTTCCTTGAATTGCAAAGGGCCTGCCTTAGTTTGGGCTTTCCTAAACTTATTTATTTATGTGCATTTAGTTTTGGGCCTGCCTTAGCAAAGGATTTGCCTAAGTTTTGGGCCTGCCTCCCTTTGGCCCATTCTGCCCTGAAGAAGACCGGTGTCGTCCGACACAGGACTACCCTAAGGCCCATGTCGTACAACATGGAAGCTCCTCTCAGTAGCCTATAAATACAGGGCTTTGCTGCTTATTTTAGGAGGACTTTTTGGAGTAAGGTTACTCTGCTGGAATATATACTGAGACCCTCTCTCACATACACACACACTCACCTCCCTCCTAAAACACACACACATCTAACAAAGGATAAAGGTGATCATCTTTGTTGGAGTTTTGAAGAGGCAAACACCATACTATTGGTTCCTTGTCTTGTGGACTACAATAGGTAGACCCTAAATCCTTTCTATCTCCTTTTATATCTTACTTGTTCATTTGCCATATTTGTTTATGCTATTTGATAATATGTGATTTGTTTGGGATTTTGTGTGATCAAGATGGTGGAGATGTGAATCACCAATATTCACATCTCCTCATCTCAGATCTGAACATTTAGTAGCCTTAGTTTTATTAAAGTTTGAATCTTGATCATCTTTGTTTGAGTTAGGAGGTGATAGCTCCTTCATCATGGCCCAAAATATGTGATCATTCACATATGGCCATCGAAGCCACATGACCCTCCCACAATACTCATTTACTACTGTCGTTTTACTGTTTTAAATTAGAATTTTAGCCTAGTTTCATATTATGGGCAGTGTGTGATCAATCCGGTGAAGCTCACTGACAGAGGATGCCTCTGTCATCCAACATAGGACAACCCTAAGGCATCCTGTGTCATACGACATAAGGATCCCAGAAAGTTATTTTGACTTCAGTGACTTCAGTCAAACCAAGATTGACCCCTTTTGTAGTTTCAAGCCTTGTTCAGTGTAATGCTTTACTTCTTTTAGCATTAGAATGGTATTGGTGGCCTTTGCACCCCCTTTGTAAGAGACAGTCTGACCAGGTAGTCCTGTATCATACGACAGACCCTCTTCTGAGGAAGTCCTGTGTCGTACGACACTCGAGTTCCTGGACAGACTGCCTCATCCTTTCCTTGTAATTCAAGTTCAGCAATTGTAAGGGTGTGGCCCCCTTTTTAATGGCTCACAAGTTGTATCTCGTTATCATTAATAAAATCCAAATTTATATGTCTTGATTGTTGACACGATTTGCACACACCTAGAATGATTTACATTGTCCTCGTTTGATTGAAAGTCTCAAAAGAGGCGACGTGGGTGAGCTCTATAATCTCTTCCCACGTCGTAACTTGACCCCCGAACCCGCTTCTAAGTGTTTATGGTTTCTCAACGTTTTCCTAAAAACGTAGTGGCGACTCTTTAACTTTTTATTAAACCGCGTTCGTATTCCCGTTCCTTTTCAAAATAATAAATTAAAACCTTTTTCAAACTTCCCATGCGTTCGGCATGCGGATCGGGGTATGTTCAGTGGCGACTCTGCTTGGGAATGTTTTAAATTGAGTTTCTAAACCAATTTTGTTAGAGGGTCTAACTTTTTTTAATCAACTTGGGCAATTTTCTCATTCTTTTTGTGTATGATTCGTGTCATTGTGTGCTCCTATGTGCTTTTCCATGCCTACCTGCTTATTATGCCTTGATATGTTGGTGCTTGTTGGTGGGGTTTGCCTCCCTATCCTATTTGTGGTGTTCTTGGTTGATTCTTCTGGTGGTTTGTCCTGTGTCGGACGACATCCCTTTCCTGGGGAAGTCCTGTGTCGGACGATAAAGGAAGGTAATACAGGGCAGTTAGTTGGCAGGTTGAACAGTGGGACAGGGTGATTCTGAGCATTTATGCAAGCAGTTTGCTTGTGTTTTCCTAGCATTTGGAGCAGTCCCCTTTTTGCCATGCTTATGGACTTATTCTTTTTGGTATTTTATTTTTGCATACTTGTAATTATTGCATTTTGAAAACTCTTTTTATACAAAAAAAAAAAAAAATTTTTTAGAAATGGCCTTCACACTACTCGCACACTACCCGCACATAGAGTTAGAACCCTTGGAGTGTACGGACGGCAACGCGGACGGTGATATGTCTCGCCTACGTTTGAGTGCCTAAAGTCCTCCCGGCCTATAGAGTGTTAGGAGCCACACTTGTCCGTGACACACTTTTTACCGTGACCGGTTGGTTTTTGGCAAAAATACTTTCCAAAACATTTTCAAACTCGATTTTCAAAACTTTCTCACAAAGTTCGAGTCGTACTTCATTTCCAAAGTCTCGCGTACCCTCCCTCTTCATGTTGAAATTCACGACATGACTTAACGTGAGTACATGTCAAAATTTTGACATGTCTCGACGTAGGTACATGTCGATTTCTCGACATGGCTTCGCAAGAAGTCATGACGCATTTTCGACATGTGCTAACGTGAGATCATGTCGAATTCTTGACACGTACTACCGAGGAGTCATGCCGGAATTTTTCCATGAAGCGACGAGAGGTCATGCCGGATTTTGACTCGAAGTGAGGAAAGGTCATGCCAAATTTTTTCCAGGATTTTACCTGCGAATTGCGGTCTCGTACATTCATACGTACTTTCGACCCTCTCTCCTTTCAAGTCGAGACATTGTTGACTTGAACTTGGTTTCAGAAATCGTGAGTTTGACTTGTTTTGACTTGTATGCCCTTAGGTCCATTTTGCTTTTTGATTGGTGGGTTTCACGTGCCCTATAGGACCTCTGCCGGGATTGTCCGTCCCAGGTGTGCAATATAGGTGGAATACAGGGGGTCTATAGACGTAGTGATGGAACCCACTAGTCCAGGAATAGTATAGAATGCGAAAAAGAAGGTGTCCCCCTTTTCCAACCATTCTAGGATTTTAATGAGACGTTGTTTTCTACTTGCACCTAAACAGGTTACTCGCTTTAGTCTGCCTCCCTCGCTCCTGGACCTTTACAGGTCCATTGTCCCTCTCTTGGACCTCCAAAGGTCCGTTTTCTCTATCTTGGACCCTCCAAGGTCCATTTCACAATCTTGGACTCCCAAAGGTCCATTCTTCATTCTCGGACCCACGAAGGTCCACGTCTCTATCTTGGACCCTTCAAGGTCCATTTCTCAATCTCGGACCCTTGAAGGTCCACCTCTTTATCTTGGACCCACGAAGGTTCATCCCTCCATCTTGGACCCCAAAAGGTCCACTTTCTTATCTCTTGGACCCTCCAAGGTCCATTTCACAATCTTGGACTTCCAAAGGTCCACTCTTCATCTTGGACCCACGAAGGTCCATCCCTCTATCTTGGTCACACCGAGGTCAACCTCTCACAACCTTGGGCCCTTCTACGGGTCATCCCTCTATCTTGGCCCATCAGGGGTCATTTCTACAATCTTGGACCCTCCAAGGTCCATTCTTTATTTCTTGGACCTCCAAAGGCCCATTCCGTCCATCTCTTGGACTCACTCTCTCTTTTCCAAAAGCTGACCCAGGGCTTATCATTAACCGGGGCTCCTTCAAACTACTGTGACCTGAGACTCGCACCTTATATGGTAAGAGTTACGTAGGCAACTTTCGCCCGGTCAAACTTTCTAAGCTTTTGTCGCAGTGTGGAGACCAACTAGTTATTTCAAAAGAAAAATTGTGTTTTTTTTATTGCCTTAAGATTAATTATGCATCTAATTCAGTCTTTTGCTACAAGGATTTCAGCACCATGTCTACAAGGGAAAGCATCAAAAGCCAAGAAGCCCTCAAGGAGATTCAAAACCTAAGGTTGGAATTGATCCACTTCCGCTACGAAGTGCTTGAGACCTTAAAAGCCTTTGAGGAGCGTCAATTGTCTTGCCTCCGTGACATCCATGAGTACTTGCGAAGAGTTTTGCCCTCCACTACCTCCCAGGGTCCTTCCCATCCGTATGCTTGTGATATCGCTCCTGGTCCCACATACTAAGTTCCCACTTTCAAGATTCCTACTATGCCTGCCCGCCACTTTCACAGGACGCCACCGCACAAGCTCTCCCTAAATCCAGTCCATGAGAAGAAACAATGTGAAGACTTCAAAATGCCTATGGATCATTTTCTTGATGTCCTAATGGAGAAGGGTTTGATCGGGCCGTATGTCAGCACTGCACAATCTTCCAAGAAGCCCAATCTTGATACATCCATGTTTTGCCGATATCATCAGTGCCATGGCCACACCACCAACAAGTGTTTCTTACTCAAGAAGATCATCTAGGGTTTGATCGATGAGAGCAAGATTGGGAAGCCCCCAAACGCAGTTGCCAACCCTCTGCCTCACAACTAATGGAATCACTCAGTCATCGTAGGTTCTAGTGTGTTGGTCTTTGTTCATCTTGAACATTTATCTTTTATGTTTTCAATTAAAAGTCTTTTATTTCTTTTCTCTCTAGACTTGAGACATTATCTTGCTTATCTTTGAATGAAAGTTGTTTTATTTGTAAATATCGCTTGATTGCTAACCGCATTGATAAACTCATTAACTAACAAGAACTCATGACAAAGTGAACACGTAATCTAAAGATGACGAATGCTTCGATTTGGGGAGCAAATTCCTTTCTCTTACACATTCTCTCCATTTACTATCCCCTCTCATTCACGTCCGCTCTCTATGTGCGCGTTTCATACACTATCTCCATACACCATTTTCGCTTACATTCCATACACTATCTCAAATGCTCTCCCAAGCATACACTTTCTACAATCCATTTTACTTTTATTTCACAAAGCTTGTTGTTGCTCATCTTCAAAGTAGAGACGCTCGCGCTGCTACAATTCAAAGAAAGGGCAAGGGGCTATTTCCACCCCTCACAAGTGCAACATGAAGATCAATTTGGGGTTCATCAATTCCCCATTCTCGCGTATCCTCGGCTTTTCCATTTGATTGATAAGCTTTCATTGAATATGCTCACATATCTTTCCCTTGGTCCAAATACATTTTCCTTACTTAATAAGTCGGTTAAACGAATTTGCATTTCTTTTAAGTACTCTCTAGGCAATGAGAATGTCGTCTGGTAGCGATCGAAGCTGAAACCTCTCACCATAGGAAACCATTACCCTACCCTCACTTCATAATATCCTTTCATTTCAAGATCGGCAAGTTTTGAAACCCCAAGGGAAAAGCCCATGCAAGGGGCTCCCTCCGCTCACAAAAGAAGTACCATCTTCAAGCTCAAAAGTGATGGACGACGCAAGAAGAGAGACAATGTGAACGATATCTAAGGCTTACACATGGGGCTACCACAGTTTCGCTCTCGCAAAAAAAAAAAAAAAAGAAGCGAGGGTCGAAAAGGAGAGGCGAGGGAATGATGCTCTCAAACATGTACACCTCATGGATAATTCCCCAACTGCTCAAAATGAAGAAGCGACATTGTGAAGAAGCGGAAATTTTCCCCTCTCGGCGAATCCCCTACCCAATTTCGAAGCCATCCTCTCACTGTTAGAGGATATCACCATCTTTCTTGCCAAAGTTGATCTCGGTCTTTCAAAGACACGACAGGACCATCCTCTCACCTTAGAACTCCTAAGCACATCCCATAACCAACCTCTCATCTTTAGAGGTATAGTCAGTAAAAGGCCCAGCCGATCTCTCATCTTAAAAGAGGTCATGATTCACGAAGATTCAAATTTCCCAATGGCTGATCGCAACCCGAAGCCCAGCTCCGACCTCTACCGAATGGCATTCTCATCTCTTATTCAAAGAGATTCATTCTCATCAATTAAAGACTGTTTAAAAGAAATGCATATTCAGTTCTTGAGTCATTTATCATCCACTACAAGGAAAACCGGATTTAGAGACGGAAAATTAGAGACGCACGGAGTCCGTAGCTAATTTGGCGACAGATTAGAGACAGAACCAAAAATCAGAGACGGATTCGGATTATGTCTCTAAATTAGAGACGGATTCAGATTTCGTCTCTAATTCAGAGACGGAATCCGAATCCGTCTCTAATTTAGAGACGAAATCTGATTCCGTCTCTAATTTAGAGACGGATTCAGATTCCGTCTCTAAATTTTAGAGACGGGTTTTGTATTTGTCTCTAAAATAGAGACAGATTCAGAATCCGTCTCTAAATTAGAGACAGATTAGAATCCGTCTCTAAACTTTAGAGACAGATTCAGAATCCGTCTCTAAACTTTAGAGACAGATTTTAACCCGTCTCTAATTTAGAGACAGATTTTTGAATCCGTCTCTAATTTAGTGACATATTCAATATCTGTCTCTAAAATTTAGAGACAGATTTAGTATCCGTCTCTAAATTTGACTTTTCTTCTATATACTTTCATTTATTTGTTTAGTTTTTTTCTATCTTTTTTTATATAACTTTTTCTAAAAAAAATCACTAATTAACAAAGACTAAAATATTGTTTCTAGTCAATAATTTTAAAAAAAAAAATAAAAAATAAATATAGGGTAGTCCGCCCCTCTTTTGACTTTTCTTCTATATACTTTCATTTGTTTAGTTTTTTTCTATCTTTTTTTATATAACTTTTTCTAAAAAAAATCACTAATTAACAAAGGCTAAAATATTATTTTCTAGTCAATAAATTTTTTTAAAAAATAAAAATAAATATAGGGTAGTCCGTCCCTCTTTTGACTTTTCTTCTATATACTTTCATTTGTTTAGTTTTTTTCTATCTTTTTTTATATAACTTTTTCTAAAAAAAAACCACTAATTAACAAAGGCTAAAATATTATTTTCTAGTCAATAAATTTTTTTTAAAAAAATAAAAAATAAATATAGGGTAGTCCGTCCCTCTTTTGACTTTTCTTCTATATACTTTCATTTGTTTAGTTTTTTTCTATCTTTTTTTATATAACTTTTTCTAAAAAAAACCACTGATTAACAAAGGCTAAAATATTATTTTTTAGTCAATAAAAATCTTTTAAAAAAATAAAAAAATAAATATAGGGTATTCCGTCCCTCTTTTGACTTTTCTTCTATATACTTTCATTTGTTTAGTTTTTTTCTATATTTTTTTATATAACTTTTTCTAAAAACAACCACTGATTAACAAAGACTAAAATATTATTTTCTAGTCAATAAATTTTTTTTAAAAAAATAAAAAATAAATATAGGGTATTCCGTCCCTCTTTTGACTTTTCTTCTATATACTTTCATTTGTTTAGTTTTTTTCTATCTTTTTTTCTAAAAAAAACCACTGATTAATTAAATTAATGAGTATTATTATTAATTAATAACATTATTATTTTTGATATTATGTATTATTACTAGATATTATTAATATTATTATTAATTATTCAATAATAATTAATAATATATTCAATTATATAATTGAATAATTAACAATAACATCATTATTAGTCTTATTATAAAGTATTATTACTAATTACTATTTTCTTTAAAGATAAATTATTGTTATTGTTAATAAGTATTTTTTTATAATTTATTAATATCAATTATTACTTAGGTATATTAATATTTCTTAGAAGTTTAAATTATTAAATTATTATTAATAAATTTAAAATAATTAAATAAATGAATATTATTATTAATTAATAACATTATTATTTTTTATGTTATGTATTATTACTAGTTATTATTAATATTATTATTAATTATATAATAATATTATTAATAATTATATAATAATAATTATTAATATATTCAATTATATAATTGAATAATTAACAATAACATCATTATTAGTCTTATTATTAAGTATTATTACTAACTATATGATAATGTTATTATTCTTGATATTAGGCATATTACTATAACTAAAATTTTAGGTAAATCAAATAAAATCATGTAAATATTTTAGATAACTTTTTGTAAATTTCAGTAATAAAAAAATCTAAAATATTTTTTCCTATTCAATAAAAAATAATAAAAATTTCTAATTATTATTAATACTATTATTAATATTATTACTGATTATATAATTAATATTAATATTAATATTAATTAATTAATTAATTTATAATTAATAATTTATTAATAAATATTATTAATAATAATATTATTATTCTTAATATTAGACATAAATATTTTAGTTAGTGTATAATATAGTGTGAAATAAATATAAGTACGTGATGTGGCATTGTTTGATTGGATTTTAAATTTTCACGCGGATTATGGCCAAAGCAAGATCCGACCATTCATAACATTCAATCCAAAGGCCCATATCATTTTAAACAAAATCAATTACTCCCCCCTATATCTCTCCTCATTTCTCTCTTTCTCTTTCCACATTTCAAAATTCAAACCAGATCCACATCCACGGTTTCTCTCTCTGAAAAATCAATTGGATGATCTATATTGCTTCTGTTAATGGCGGATCTGTACGGATCCAACAACGCTCACTCTTCTTCATCACTTGAATCCGAAGATATGTCTTCGTTTTTTCACAATCTACTACACAACTCTTCCGCTGGGCCTTCTGCTTCTCCTTTTGCGCCCTTCAATGCCAACCACTTGCACTCGTCCTTCTCCTCTCCACCATCGGCGGCCGTGATGGAGGGAATTGCGTCGACCGTGGGACTAACTAGACGCCCGGCTACTGATTCTGATAGCCTGTTCCCCGATCTCGGCGGTTTGTTCGCGAGTGAGGCGAAAGAGACTAGACGGACATCGTTTTCTTCTGCTTGTGTGCCGGATTCTGATGGATCTTCTTCTATGAAGATGAATTTTCCGCATGAAGATGACGTCTCTGGGGACTTCGATTTTGGCTACGAGGTAGGTTAATAAAATGATTTTTTAGATTAGCTGATGATCGTAATTGAGGAGAGATATAGGGGGGAGTAATTGATTTTTTCAGATTTGGAAACCTAGTATGGTAATTTTTGTTTTTTCAGATTTGGTGGTTGATTGTGGTTGCCGGTGGTTGCTGGTGGTTATTGGTGGTGATTGGTGGTGGAAGTTTGTAAGGACTATTTGAGTATAAAAGAAATTTAGGGGACTGATTTGATAATAATAAAAGTTAAGGGACTGATATGAAAATAATAAAAGTTAAGGGACTGATTTGAAAAAAAAGAAGCTAAGGGACTGATTTGAAAAAAAAAGCTAAGGGATGATTTAATATATATTTAAAAATATATTTATATATTTTAATATATATATATATATATATATATATATATATATATATATATATATATATATATATATATATATATATATATATATATATATATATATATATATATATATATATTTAAAATATATTAATATATATTTTTAAATATTTATTTAATTTTTTTTAAAAAAATATCAATTTAGCGACGGAAATATCCATCGCTAAAATGGTTCGAAAATAAAACGAGAATTTAAATAGAGACGGAAAATCTGTCGCTAATCCGTAGACGGTCATATCTGTAGCTAATTTAGACACGTACATATCTGTCTCTAATTTAGAGACGGACATATCTGTCTCTAATTTAGAGACGGCCATATCTGTCTCTAAATTAGAGACGGACACATCCGTCTCTAAATTAGCTACAAAATAGCGACGCCCAATTTAGCGACAAACCTGCACCCACGGAATAGCTACGGAACAAATCCGTAGCTAAACACGATTTAGCTACGGAATCTTCATTTTAGCTACGGAATTTGCCGTAGCTAAACTCGATTTTCCTTTTAGTGATCTAAATGTGAGCATATTACGTACTCTCTCCAAGTTTGGGAACTCGTCTCATTCTTGAAAGCAATTCATCCTTTCAATTCAATAAACACGGTCCGTGAAAGTCTCACTGGGGCTTCGCATCTGTGCCTCTCCGGCACTCTGGTAAAAGCAAGGAGACACGTGCCAGGGACATTTTCCCTTGGTTTGCGAGAAAGAAAGAAAAAATAGAAGGGGCTATCATCCATCACGTCCCACTTTTTTTCCTTCTACTCCTTTTTGTTCTCTATTATTTTTTCTTTCTTTTCTCACAAAGAAGAATCAATGCAGCGGCAACCCGCGCGACAATTACAGCAAAGCAGCCTCGAGCAACGAGCAGCAACAGAGCATCCTACCTCTTCGACAATCAAACCCGGTTCCACCATCAACCGGCTTTCTATCTATCATTACAACTTCAGATCACAAGCATTTAGCATCTCGAGACTACGTGTTTAATAATCAAAATTTGACAAATCAATCAGTGAGGCCTTTTCTCAAGCAATCAAGTGATAACTGCGAATAAAATCAATCTTCGATTGTCTCGACAAGCCTTCTTTTCTACAATCTAGGAAGAGCCAAACACTTACTTTCTGTCAAGCAGGGGCTTCCTCTTACTCATATATATATATCTCTCTTTGGTCATCTAAGAATCAAAACACAAAAGTTTTCTCTTACCGTTACGCCCCTGCGGTGTCCTAGTACAATTCTTTTCTTTTACCTTTTGAGTCTATTGAACGATTCCAAGATTAGAGATGGTGCCATAGTACATTTGTCAAATATTGGGGCTCTCTTCATCAAGAACCAGGGCTTCAACAGGGTCATATCTAGCAAGAAGGCATCCCTTGTCATCAAGATCAGCATGAGGCAAACTCTTTAAGTTAGTTAGGGGCATAATTAATCATAAGGCATCCTTATTATAATTAACTTTCAAATTGCCATTTTCCTCGGCACCTTGCTTACAAAATCACTCGTTGGTCTCCACGAATTTCTTAAGGTCCATCGAAGACCTATCTTCGCGACTTCTCCAAAAGTCCCGTGTTATCTTTCCTGTTATAGTTATTTTTCTTTCGGGTACAAACACCCATGTTATGATTATCTTTCATGTTATGCTTTTATGATTATGTTTCTTTCGGGTACAAACGCCCGCTGTTATGATTATCTTTCTCGTTATGATTATCTTTCATGTTATGCTTTTCTTTCATGTTATAGTTATTTTTCTTTCGGGTACAAACGCCCACGTTATGATTATCTTTCATGTTATGTTTTTCTTTCATGTTATAGTTATTTATCTTTAGGGTACAAACGCCCACGTTATCATTATATTTCTTGTTATGATTTCCTTTCCTGTTATAGTTATTTATCTTTCGGGTACAAACACCCGCATTTTGATTATCTTTCATGTTATGATTGTCTTTCCTTTTATGGTTATATTTCATTCGGGCACAAACGCCCCTGTTATGATTATCTTTCTTGTTATGATTGTCTTTCCTTTTATGGTTATATTTCATTCGGGTACAAACGCCCTTGTTATGATTATCTTTCCTGTTATGATTATCTATCCTGTTGTGATTATCTTCCTTTTATGGTTATCTTTCTTTCGGGTATAAACGCGCGTCTCTCGATCTTTTTCAAGTGTTTTCCTTATCTTTGGGGTGACTCCCCTAAACAGTCAATCTTGGGGTGACTCCCCTAAATAGTCATTCTGGGGGTGACTCCCCTAAACAGTCAATCTTGGGGTGACTCCCCTAAACAGTCATTCTTCGGGTGACTTTCCTAAACAGTCAATCTTCGGGTGACTCCCCTATATAGTCAGTCTTGGGGTGACTCCCCTAAACAGTCATTCTTCGGGTGACTCCCCCTAAACAGTCAATCATCGGGTGACTTGTAACGACCCCAACCCTAGGCATCAATTTTTAATATTATATTAAATGCTTTTAATATTCATATTTATTTTATGTGTTCAATCATGTCTTTAAATTCTTAAATTAAGATAAATTGGGTGAGAAGTGAATTTGGAACCTCTTGAAAAATTATTGGTTGTTAAATAAAGAAAATTGGGGAAATAATAATAATGGAAATATGATAAATAGTATAGGGAGGTTAAATGAGTAGAATGAATTAATGGGATAAGGATTTATTTTAATTTAAAAAGGGATGGAAGCCTTAGGTAAATTTTGATGGGGGGCCAATTGTCTTACCTTCTCTAGGCTTGCCATGTGCCCTCCTCTAACTCCCTCCATGACCGGCCCCCTCCCTCTCCATTATCCTCCTCACACTCCTTCCTTCTCCTTCATTCATGCTTCTTCCTCCTTCATTCATTCATCCCATATTTTTCCTAGAGAAACTCCATGGAAGCCCCTTCCTCCAAGCTTTGAAGCCAAGCTACTTCTACTCCAAATTCAAGTCTAAGGGCATTTTTGAAGTGGAATCACCTAGGAGAATTCATCAAGCTAGAAAGATCAACCTTCCCTTTTCAAAACCCTAAAGTGAGTTATTATGACTTTCCCTTCTTTAATGTTCATGAACTATGTTGTTGTGGTTGTTGTTATAATGGTTTTTGAGGATTGGAAACCTTCTTGGAACTTGAGAAAATTGGTTAATGTTAGAGAATGATGTTTTGGTTCATAGTAGTTGATCAAGAGTATAAGAAAATGTGTTTGGTTGGATTAAGAGAGTTTAACTTGAAATAAGGTAAGGAAATGGGTGGAGTTAGTTTAGAAAATCAAACTTAAAATATGTTAATGAAATGGGTTGGAATTCTTGTGGTGAGTTGTTATGACCTTTCTTTCTTTGAATGATCATGAAGATAAATGTTATTGTGTTTGTTCTCTTGAATGTGTTGATTGAGAACTTTGTTGGGTTTATAGAAATATTATGAGTTTTGGAAGTTGAATTGATCTAGGTTTAAGGCATGGTTTCATGGATTAAATGGAGTAGATTGAAGTTACCAAAGTTGGAAATGCCCCTTAGGTTCATAATTTAGAATACCCTTAGTTGGAATTTTGGTATTTTGGGAGATTGTTGTTGTTGCTGCTGTTTTTACCTTTCTGGGCCGAGGGCACGAGTCGTGACCTCAGGCACGAGTCGTGCCATGTAAAGGTCACGAGTCGTCCCTTGGATAAAGGGAAGTCGTGACCAGTAAGGGGACGCCAGGTTCTGAGGGGGTAATTTGGGCACGAGTCGTGCCCTGGGGCACGAGTCGTGCCCTGGTCAGATTTGTTCACCTCAACTTTAGGGCTATTCAAACCTAATCAAACTCGAACCAAAATGAAATATCTTTTACCTAGATTAAAGTAGAATACTTTGGCTACACATTGACATCCTAAGTGATCAAAATGGAATAGTGGAAGTACTTTAAATGTGGCTTGGAAAACGTTAGATAACCTAGTTTGGTAACTATACACTGATGATCCCAACTTGGTAGATTCAACTTAGACCTTTCAAGAGGCTATGTATTATTGTATAATGACCTTGTAGGATGGATTGATGCTACTTCCTTGCCTTACATTGAGTTCATATACATTGTTTATATTATGCATAGTGTGTTGATCAATTGTTGCACTATGGTATTTGTTGGACATGAGTATATTTTACCATGTTGTTATATTGTTATCCCGTTTTGTGGATTATCTCAAGTATCTATTATGTGCTTGAGCGTGTTTATGTTCGGGTGGGTATGATGGATTTCAATCAATTATTGATTGAAGGTTCGTCATACCGGTGACCCTTCCCCACTCTGTGGCCACGGGGTGGGGCTGTGCTAACGACTGTATTGACCCAAAAAGCTTTACAGACCTGTTGCGATCGTTGTAAGGAGGGACGATATTATTTTTGGATATTCTAAAATAGGTATCCTTTCTTATATGGATGGTCTGGGGTATGAGTCTTATAAGAGGTGAATGTGCTGGAGGCAATTCACCAAAGAGTGGAGTTTTACTCCCACGTTGTACGACTTATTGTTCAGACGGGAAAAAGGTAAAATGAGGTAATGTAAGGTGTTTACCGCTTTTAAAATGTGTTATGTGCTACCATGCTATGTGTTGCACTTTGTTTGGCATCTTGCTGCATATCATAATAGCTCATTGAGATTTATTCTCACCCCTCTCCCTTTACTGTTTTAGATTCCGAGACAGGTGACCCGAACCCGTGAGGCCGGGGATTTCAATGTGGACTTTGCTTTTAGGGCTTGACAAGTTAAGTATAGGAGTCGGCTGTTAGGAGTATTTATTAAGTATTCCTCTTTTGTAAATTGTATGGAAAACTCTTTTGTTAAACAAGGTTAATTAAGGTTTCTAATGTAATTGGTTAGACTTCGGTTTATTAAAGTTGTAGTTGGATTTCCTTTGAGTAGGGATATTATCAATTGATGTTTATTTGGAAGTTTGAAAAGTGGTTTTCTTTTAAAGGCAAATAAATGTTTTAAAATTTAGATGGAATTTCTTAGTTTGAGCTCCCTTAGCTCGGGACACGTGTTAGGTCCCGGGTTGGGGTGCTCACAGTTGGTATCAGAGCTTAGTTTAGAGGTCAAGGGTAGATGTCTAAACTAAGGGGGAATGTGTGGAAATTGACGCCGAGTGTTTAATGCAGGAGTTCGTTCTAATGGCCGGAAGCAAGGATGATCAGCGGAAGGTTCTAGAAATTGAAGAAGATTTGGGGATAGGCGGAATTCAGGATGAAGAAATGATGAAATTATTTAGGAAATTTGTACAGGATATGGAGACTAGAGGATCGGTTCCGAATCAACCTGAGGGATGTCGAAGCGATGGATGGGAAAGGTTTGTGAAGATGAATCCGCCAAGTTTTAATGGATATCCGGGTCCGCTAAAGGCAGAAAAATGGTTAGAAAGAATGAACAAAATCTTTGAGGTTATGGAAAGTCGCAACGAAGAGAAAGTTAGGTATGCCGTGTTCAAACTCGAAGGTTTAGCTGATCAGTGGTGGCAGAATTTGAAGGGAAGTTGGGAGCGGGATCATACGCCCCAGACTTGGGATAATTTCACTCAACAGTTCGAGGACTACTTCATTTCAATGGTTACAAGGGATAAGAAGGAGATTGAATTCTTAGGACTAAAACAAGGGAACATGACGGTAGATCAGTATTCAGTCCGGGTTGAGGAATTAGCTAGGTGTTGCCCTCATTTGGTATCGCATGAAGTGAAAAGGGTTCAGAAGTTTGTAACAGGTTTGAGAAGTGAGTATAGGAAGGAATTATGGATTGATGGTTTCGCCGATTATCAGACAGTCATAGATAGAGCATATAAGGTCGAGAAGGACATTGAGGAAAATAGTGGAAGGTCCGGAAGTGGGATTAGAAATAAGCCAAAGTATCTAGGACAAGGATCCAAAGTCATTAGAGGACAGCCAAGTGCTTTAACTTCAGGAAGTATGAGAGAGGAACTTGTGGTAGCTTCTTCGTCTAGGCCAATACCCAAGCAGTATGGGATGATTTGTGGATTTTGCAAGAAGGTTGGACATACCGAAGATCGGTGTTGGAGTAAGCAAGGCAAGTGTTTAAAATGTGGAGCATCGGGACACTTTAAGAGGAATTGCCCAAGGATGACGAGGGGACGAGCTTCAAGCAGCGGTCAGCTGGGTGGACGACAAAGAGGTGGTACCAAAAGAGATAGCGAAGGAGAACCGAAAGAGAAGGTCTATGGTCGAGTACATGTTTCGAACCTAGGAGAGATAGTTTCCTCAGAGGTTACTAAAGGTATATTCCCTGTCTCAGAATTAGGGGTCATATTTTATGGATCATGTTGCATATCATTTATGCTTGGCATCACATTTTGCTTATATGTGACATATATTGTTTGAGATGTTATTTTATTGTTAGAGGATTCTGCTCTTATGAGAGGATACCTCGAACCTCCCTTGATTTACCACGATAGTGATGTGGTCATGACTGAGTATGTATTGCCAGTTGGATTGGTATAATTATTAATTTATGATTTTGAGATATACTTGACCGGGAGGGTTAAGTAGTTGTTGTATAATGGTAGACTATCATAATAAGTGAGTCTCCTTTTTCCATGCCTAGATTGCTTATATTGGTATTTGTTATAGGTAAACCTTAATGTGAAATTCTTGTTATATGTGAATATTTAAGGTGAAACATTTGAATTAAGATGTGAAGGGTAATTAGTATATGTTAGACTTGCATAAGAAGTCTTTTCAAAAATTGTATGTGCTAATTGTGAGTAAATGGTAAATGTGCTCCCGCCGGTATATTTCATGTGTTGGTTCTGAGTATGATAAGCAGAATTTTTAAGCCTTATTTTGATGGCTTTATGGTAATTAGAATTGAGGGTCTCTTGTTAATTAAAGTTTCGAGAGGATCATAAAAAAAAAAAAAAAAAAAAAAAAAAAAAAAAAAAAATCATTGGAGGATAGGGTTAATAATCCTTGGTGAGAAGTACTTGTATGCAAAGTTTAGCTAGTGTGAGTTGGCTCGAGAAGTTTTCAACATTTTGGGTTCTATAGTCTTAAACGTGGATGTTACCATGGATCTTGTGAGGATTGAGTCAGTGATCCTTAAGTTGGCAAGTGTTACCTAAGAAATTTAAGGAATTCTTAAGAATTGTAGAGTCGTTGCTTTAGTTGACTTTAAAGGACGTATAAATGGTGCAGGATGTAACAAGGGTGAATCATATGGTTAGTAATGGAGAATAGGTTAGCTTTGAACCCGATCCTTACCTTACCTAGTGGATGTGAGGATCTTGTGAAGTTTTAAGTATGTATTACCGGAAGATCAGGGTGTTGTGTTATAAAAAATGGGAAGGTGATAGCGTATGTTCCGGGGAAGCTAACTTAGGTAAAGCGGAATTTTCTTATCGTTTATCGAGAGTGGTTATAATTGTTTGTGTGGTTTAAGTGAAATCTTATCTTTTGAAGCTCCCTCCCGGGGTTAGTTACCGACCCTAAGAGTTGAAAGATTTAGTTAGTCGAAAGGAAGAGATTTGAAGACTACCCAAATTCTGGAAGAATAGGTTATGTTTGTGTGACAGATTTCCCCTCAACTTGAGAAGTTTAATTAACCTTAGCGAGTTTGCGTAAATAGCAGGTATCATTCTAGCTTTGAGATAAAATCGTATGAGGCGTAGTTCAGGGAGATATTATCGATCTCCAATTTATTGGGATGGAATTAGTAAAGTTAGGCCTAAGGTAATTTAGCGCCAAAGTTTGTTAATCCAATTGAAGTTCTAGAAAAGATTCACGATTTGACTTATAGACCGACTTGGATCAACTTATAGAATATTTGAAGTTTTAAATATAATATCGTGATATATTTGGTAACTTAAGTTGTAATACTTTTATTTAATGGTACTTTCTTGAGGTCGTGGAAATTCGGGTAGTAATAGTTGTATGGTATTCTTGGGATGTTGTGTCGTAGAATCGTATTATTAATGAAATTAGAAATCTTGGGAAGAATCATAGAAGTGAAGAGAATAATTGAGAAGTGAAGTTCTAGAGTACTCGGGTTGTGAGAATGTATAGTAGAATCTTGCCCTTGAAACGTCTAATTGAAAATATTAAGCTAGAATGTGTGAAAGGTAACCTTTGCTTTTTGAACCTTAGGGTAAGTGACAATCAAATTCGGGACGAATTTTCTTTAAGGGGGAGTGAGTGTAACGACCCCAACCCTAGGCATCAATTTTTAATATTATATTAAATGCTTTTAATATTCATATTTATTTTATGTGTTCAATCATGTCTTTAAATTCTTAAATTAAGATAAATTGGGTGAGAAGTGAATTTGGAACCTCTTGAAAAATTATTGGTTGTTAAATAAAGAAAATTGGGGAAATAATAATAATGGAAATATGATAAATAGTATAGGGAGGTTAAATGAGTAGAATGAATTAATGGGATAAGGATTTATTTTAATTTAAAAAGGGATGGAAGCCTTAGGTAAATTTTGATGGGGGGCCAATTGTCTTACCTTCTCTAGGCTTGCCATGTGCCCTCCTCTAACTCCCTCCATGACCGGCCCCCTCCCTCTCCATTATCCTCCTCACACTCCTTCCTTCTCCTTCATTCATGCTTCTTCCTCCTTCATTCATTCATCCCATATTTTTCCTAGAGAAACTCCATGGAAGCCCCTTCCTCCAAGCTTTGAAGCCAAGCTACTTCTCCTCCAAATTCAAGTCTAAGGGCATTTTTGAAGTGGAATCACCTAGGAGAATTCATCAAGCTAGAAAGATCAACCTTCCCTTTTCAAAACCCTAAAGTGAGTTATTATGACTTTCCCTTCTTTAATGTTCATGAACTATGTTGTTGTGGTTGTTGTTATAATGGTTTTTGAGGATTGGAAACCTTCTTGGAACTTGAGAAAATTGGTTAATGTTAGAGAATGATGTTTTGGTTCATAGTAGTTGATCAAGAGTATAAGAAAATGTGTTTGGTTGGATTAAGAGAGTTTAACTTGAAATAAGGTAAGGAAATGGGTGGAGTTAGTTTAGAAAATCAAACTTAAAATATGTTAATGAAATGGGTTGGAATTCTTGTGGTGAGTTGTTATGACCTTTCTTTCTTTGAATGATCATGAAGATAAATGTTATTGTGTTTGTTCTCTTGAATGTGTTGATTGAGAACTTTGTTGGGTTTATAGAAATATTATGAGTTTTGGAAGTTGAATTGATCTAGGTTTAAGGCATGGTTTCATAGATTAAATGGAGTAGATTGAAGTTACCAAAGTTGGAAATGCCCCTTAGGTTCATAATTTAGAATACCCTTAGTTGGAATTTTGGTATTTTGGGAGATTGTTGTTGTTGCTGCTGTTTTTACCTTTCTGGGCCGAGGGCACGAGTCGTGACCTCAGGCACGAGTCGTGCCATGTAAAGGTCACGAGTCGTCCCTTGGATAAAGGGAAGTCGTGACCAGTAAGGGGACGCTGTGTTACGAGGGGGTAATTTGGGCACGAGTCGTGCCCCGGGCACGAGTCGTGCCCCGGCCGATTTGTTCACCTCAACTTTAGGGCTATTCAAACCTAATCAAACTCGAACCAAAATGAAATATCTTTTACCTAGATTAAAGTAGAATACTTTGGCTACACATTGACATCCTAAGTGATCAAAATGGAATAGTGGAAGTACTTTAAATGTGGCTTGGAAAACGTTAGATAACCTAGTTTGGTAACTATACACTGATGATCCCAACTTGGTAGATTCCACTTAGACCTTTCAAGAGGCTATGTATTATTGTATAATGACCTTGTAGGATGGATTGATGCTACTTCCTTGCCTTACATTGAGTTCATATACATTGTTTATATTATGCATAGTGTGTTGATCAATTGTTGCACTATGGTATTTGTTGGACATGAGTATATTTTACCATGTTGTTATATTGTTATCCCGTTTTGTGGATTATCTCAAGTATCTATTATGTTCTTGAGCGTGTTTATGTTCGGGTGGGTATGATGGATTTCAATCAATTATTGATTTGTTCAATAAGTGATTGAAGGTTCGTCATACCGGTGACCCTTCCCCACTCTGTGGCCACGGGGTGGGGCTGTGCTAACGACTGTATTGACCCAAAAAGCTTTACAGACCTGTTGCGATCGTTGTAAGGAGGGACAATATTATTTTTGGATATTCTAAAATAGGTATCCTTTCTTATATGGATGGTCTGGGGTATGAGTCCTATAAGAGGTGAATGTGCTGGAGGCAATTCACCAAAGAGTGGAGTTTTACTCCCACGTTGTACGACTTATTGTTCAGACGGGAAAAAGGTAAAATGAGGTAACGTAAGGTGTTTACCGCTTTTAAAATGTGTTATGTGCTACCATGCTATGTGTTGCACTTTGTTTGGCATCTTGCTGCATATCATAATAGCTCATTGAGATTTATTCTCACCCCTCTCCCTTTACTGTTTTAGATTCCGAGACAGGTGACCCGAACCCGTGAGGCCGGGGATTTCAATGTGGACTTTGCTTTTAGGGCTTGACAAGTTAAGTATAGGAGTCGGCTGTTAGGAGTATTTATTAAGTATTCCTCTTTTGTAAATTGTATGGAAAACTCTTTTGTTAAACAAGGTTAATTAAGGTTTCTAATGTAATTGGTTAGACTTCGGTTTATTAAAGTTGTAGTTGGATTTCCTTTGAGTAGGGATATTATCAATTGATGTTTATTTGGAAGTTTGAAAAGTGGTTTTCTTTTAAAGGCAAATAAATGTTTTAAAATTTAGATGGAATTTCTTAGTTTGAGCTCCCTTAGCTCGGGACACGTGTTAGGTCCCGGGTTGGGGTGCTCACATGACTCCCCTAAACAGTTAGTCTTGGGGTGACTCCCCTAAATAGTCACTCTTTGGGTATACGAATGCCCATCACCTCACTCTTGGGTACAAACGCCCGTGGCCTCTTGTTATCGCCACTTCTTTGATGAACTACGATTCGGCTTGATTCCCTCATGGGATATGTAGGAATCCTTTTCGTAAGGGTCCAGCCGCTTGACCATTATGGTCGCTTTTCCTCGGATACAAACGTCCATCTTTCCGAACTACGATTTGGCTTGATTCCCTCATGGGATACGTAGGAATCCTTTTCATAAGGGTCCAGCCACTCGACCATCTTGGTCATCTCTTTTTTCCCGCCAGTCCTTGTCCGGCTCGGGATTCTCATTTTGTCGACGACCCCACTTCTCGTGGAAGCGACGTCGCCGAGGGGCTCTGTGAGTACCCCGACCCGAACTCGTGTTTTTGGGCCTGCTTTCCTTGAATTGCAAAGGGCCTGCCTTAGTTTTGGGCTTGCCTAAACTTATTTATTTATGTGCATTTAGTTTTGGGCCTGCCTTAGCAAAGGATTTGCCTAAGTTTTGGGTCTGCCTCCCTTCGGCCCATTCTGCCCTGAAGAAGACCGGTGTCATCCGACACAGGACTACCCTAAGGCGGTTTAAAGCCCCATGTCGTACGACATGGAAGCTCCTCTCAGCAGCCTATAAATACAGGGCTTTGCTGCTCATTTTAGGGGGACATTTTAGAGCAAGGTTACTCTGCTGGAATATATACTGAGACCCTCTCTCACATACACACACACTCACCTCCCTCCTAAAACATACACACATATCTAACAAAGGAGAAAGGTGATCATCTTTGTTGGAGTTTTGAAGAGACAAACACCATACTATTGGTGCCTTGTCTTGTGGACTACAATAGGTAGACCCTAAATCCTTTCTATCTCCTTTTATATCTTACTTGTTCATTTGCCATATTTGTTTATGCTATTTGATAATATGTGATTTGTTTGGGATTTTTGTGTGATCAAGATGGTGGAGATGTGAATCACCAATATTCACATCTCCTCATCTTAGATCTGAACATTTAGTAGCCTTAGTTTTATTAAAGTTTGAATCTTGATCATCTTTGTTTGAGTTAGGAGGTGATGGCCCCTTCATCATGGCCCAAAATATGTGATCATTCACATATGGCCATCAAAGCCACATGACCATCCCATAATACTCATTTACTACTATCGTTTTACTGTTTTAAATTAGCATTTTAGCCTAGTTTCATATTCTGGGCAGTGTGTGATCAATCTGGTGAAGCTCATTGACAGAGGATGCCTCTGTCGTCCGACACAGGACAACCCTAAGGCGTCCTGTGTCATACGATATAAGGATCCCAGAAAGTTGTTTTGACTTCAGTGACTTCAGTCAAACCCATATTGACCCCTTTTGTAGTTTCAAGCCTTGTTCAGTGTAATGCTTTACTTCTTTTACCATTAGAATGGTATTGGTGGCCTTTGCACCCCCTATGTAAGAGGCAGTCTGACCAGGTAGTCCTGTGTCATACGATGGACCCTCTTTTGAGGAAGTCCTGTATCGTACGACACTCGAGTTCCTGGACAGACTGCCTCATCCTTTCCTTGTAATTCAAGTTCAGTAATTGTAAGGGTGTGTCCCCCTTTTTAATGGCTCACAAGTTATATCTCGTTATCATTAATAAAATCCAAATTTATATGTCTTGATTGTTGACACGATTTGAACACACCTAGAATGATTTACATTGTCCTTGTTTGATTGAAAGTCTCAAAAGAGGCGACGTGGGTGAGCTCTATATTCTCTTCCCACGTCGTAACTTGACCCCCGAACCCGCTTCTAAGTGTTTATGGTTTCTCAACGTTTTCCTAAAAATGGAGTGGCTACTCTTTAACTTTTTATTAAACCGCATTCGTATTCCCATTCCTTTTCAAAATAATAAATTAAAACCTTTTTCAAACTTCCCATGCGTTCGGCATGCGGATCGGGGTATGTTCAGAGACATGTACCAATCCCTTGTAGCACACTCCAAAGTTTGAGGAAAGCATTGGGCCAAGATTGTGTTATCAACGCCCATTGGAAGCATAGCCCAAGTGTAGGTCTCAACATGAGCTCGAGGACAAGAAGTGCCATTAAACTTGGCAATATCAGGTGTCTTGTACTTGCGAGGAAACTTGGTGATGGATTGTTGAAGAGCATCGGGATCAAATGGGACGAATGATCCCTTTGAAGTGTCAAGGGTTGCAAGTTTCTTCTCAAGATAGTTCTTAGTAACATGGTTACCAAGCTTAGTAGTTTCATCACTACCTTCCTTCTTAGTCTTAGTACTCTTGGAGATATGTCCCTCATCATCGGAGGAGGATGAGGAAGAGGATGAATCAGATTCTTCCTCTTTCTTGCTTGAATTCTTGGTTTTCCTATTTTTCTTGGGGTAGGATTCCTCTTCATCGGAGGAGGATCCATCTTTCTTATTTTGCTTTGTCAACTTTCATCTCGCGGAGCTCTTGCATGAGAGCGGCCATTTGGGCATTTTGCTTATCAATTTTCTTACTTTGTTCATCCATCCTAAGCAGGGCTTGGATGAGTTCGGCCTTACTTTCCATGATTTCGCCTTCGGTGACAGGAAGAGAAGTAGACATTGTGTCTAGCTTTGGCGATGGACCGTGATGTGTAGCAACCGTGTTAAACCATGATCGAGTCCCAACAAGTTGGCTGAATAGGATGTATGAAGGCTTGAAGGTTTTGGCCAAAACACGAAAGACAGAACACTTGTCTCGCACTAGACAAGTAGTCTCGTGCGAGACAACACCACTCGAAGTCACATTTTTCTGATTTTAATCCTAATTTTGGTCAGAAGGAAAATCCGTTTTGGGGGTTTCTAACATTCAAAATCCAAACCTATGGACCTAGGGGTCGAAGTTATCTCAAGTAACATCGAGTTTTGTGCAATAAAATTGGTAAGATTTTTTTCTCTTTAGGGGTAAATCCGAAGGGACAATCATAGGGACATTTCCGAAGGGACACATTCGAAGCGATAATTTATTGATTTCTTTTCCATGGCATATTGCACAAAAAACGATCTTGACAAGGGATTACAAAGACTCCAAGATCAAACTGACCGGTCACGGAGTGTCCTAAAAAGCAAATCTACATGATGCATAAGGCTATGCAGGGCTGGAAGGCTAGGCTCCTCGCGATATGACAATCTAGATGGATTGAAGACGCGAAGTGGGATGATCCAACTTCGGAGAGACCGGCGATTAGGTGATTACCGTCATCTTTCCTTAGTGTGGGTCCCGGGTTTATCAAGGGTATATAGTGCAATGACAGTTATAATTATGAGTGCGCGTGTGTTAGAGTCCATTCTAGGTGATAGAGTAAAATAGAAAGTTTTTTTTTGAAAACAAAAGAAAAAGAGATAATGGCTGCACTAAGTGGTTGCCTACGTTTCTCCCAAATTAGGAAGACTCAGGCCGTCGTAGTTTCACATAAAGAGAGAGAGAAAAAGAGAATTAAATTAATTTAAATTACAACTCCCGAATCCTCCACGGAACGGACTTTAATCAAAACCCAATCTCAAGCAGTTTAAATAATAATCATTACTTAAATAAAACCAGAAAACAGAATAGGTTACAGAGGCTTTGTCTCGCGCGAGACAAAGGATTGTCTCGTGCGGGACTAGCATGAAACTGGACAGTAAATCGTTTTTTTTTAAAAAAAATCCCCCTTATTTGACGCAAGTCTAAGCCACTTTAATTTTAATAAATCCCCAACGGAGTTGCCAAACTGTAGCTATGCAATTTTTATGAATAACAGATTCGCCACTTATTATTTATTTAGAAAAATAATAAGAAAAACCTTTTTGAAAAGATTTGGGTTCGGGGCTTAAGTGATGGATTTGGAAGTTCGAGGAGCACCGCATCCACCAAATCCAAAGATCAGTCTTGCTTAAGGGGGATTTGAAATTACCCGGATCGCGCGCGGGAACGCGGCGAGCGGCTTTCGCACTTGGTACCTCACCGGGAAGAGAGGAGTCGCCACGCCGTTTTGTATTATGAGCCTAAACTTTGAAAAAGGCTGGTTTGAGAAAGGAGGTCATTTTGATTGGTAGCCAAAACTTAGGAAAATGCTTTGAAAAGGAGGTCGTTTTGATTGGTAGCCAAACCTTGGGAAATGGCTTTGAAAAGGAGGTTGTTTTGATTGGTAGCCAAAACTTAGGAAAAGGCTTTGAAAAAGATGTCATTTTGATTGGTAGCCAAAACTTAGGAAAAGGCTTTTTTGAACAAAGATTGTTAGGGTCGGAGGTCCCGTTACGTTTCGGGAAGAGTATATTGAGATCACCCGAAATGCCTCGTATGACGAGTCTTTTCTACCTTTCTCATAAAGTGTGCGAGTGTGTGTGTTCGTGTTGCTTTTGAAAAGGAGCCTGAATGACAAACGTTGATTTTGGTAAAGGAGCGTTTGAATGACAAACGTTGGTTTTGAGTTTGAAAAGGAGTTCAAATGACGAACTGGAATCTTTAGTTTGAATGACAAACATTGATTTTGGTAAAAAAGCGCTTGAATGCAAACGTCGATTTTGAGTCAAAAATGAGCGTTTGAATGACAAAGGTTGATTTGAGTCATTTTGAAAAGAGCGTTTTAATGACAAACGTCAATTTTGAGTTGGAAATGAGCGTTTGAATGACCAACGTTGATTTTGAGGGGTTTTGAAAAGGAGTTCGAATGACGAACTTTCGGTTTTGAACCGAACGCTACGATGTTACCAAATTTTTATGAAAATGGTAGTAAATGAGATGCGATCAATGAGTCATTTTGTGACTCGGACATTTGTAAGTAAAATACTATCAACAAACCAAACGGCTTGGACTTGTAAATGACAGTATTGAAATGCGGTATCAACGGATCGAACGATCTGGATGGTAAAAATGCGATCGATGAGCCAAAAGAATCGAATTTGTAAAGGTGCGTAAAGTAAATAGCAATATCAACGGATCAAACGATCGGGACTTGTACATGACAATCACGAACCAAACGGTTCGGACGGTAAAAGTGCGAATCAACGGATCGAACGATCCGGACGGTAAATGACAGAAAAGTAAAAAAGGGGACTTGAACGCAGTTTCAACCCAAAATAACTTCTCTTACGGGAGAGAAGATGATTAGGGACTAAAATGCATCAAGTACCGTAGACGGCGTTACGTCTACATTTTGAGAACTTTGACCAGATCGAAAGTAGCGTATGATGCATAAATCGAGACAAAACGGAGTTTAGAGAGTGAGAGTGTTACCAATGACTAGGTATTGACTCTTTGGCTCGGGAGGACGTATACGGGATACAATTTGGTGTTTGGAAGGTGTTTCGGAAGTGTTTGGCTCGTGTTCGGTCGGAAAACGTGGTTTTCACACAAATCGAGGCATTTCCAGGACTCGAGGGGTGTTTGGTTGGCTGGAACCGTGGGGTTTTTGATAAGAGTAATATTTTTTGACCTTTTTTACTAAAGGGGAGGGGCTGTATTTATAGGGGGTGAAAATGAAGAACAGGCCGTCCGGCCTAATCTTCAGTTTGAGGGATTTTTGAGGTATTTTGGAAATTGCAGGGGCTGGCTGAGGATTCTGGTTTTTTCAGGAAGAACAGGCCGGACGGCCTAACCTTCAATTTCAGGGATATTTTGGACTTTTCACTCTTGAATTTGATTGATGGAGATGGGGGAGGCTGTACATGTGTGCCACGTGTCTAGCTTAGTCACTAAGACTTGGCTTTTGCTCCGTTAATCCCGGTTTTAACTGTTTTCTAAATAACTGTCTGAGAAAATGTCTGGAACAGTCCCGGAAAATCTCGGAAATTGCGTATTTTGAGGAAAGTGGTACTTTTACGTGTGATAACGTGTGTTGAGTACAGTTTGGAATTTGGATGCACGGGGCAGTCCTGGGAAGTCTCGTTGACTCAGAAAGGGGGAGTTAACGGATTCTGGTTAACTTGGAAATGGCCAGTTAATGGATTCCTATTAACTTTTAACGAATTGTAACGATCCGGATTTGGGTACTTATAGTAGCCCCTTAGCGACGTCACTTTCGAAGGAAGTGGGTTCGTTGAAAAAGATAAAGATCCAAATCGAGGGATGCCTTATTGGAGAGACCTGAGCGGTCAAATGGCTGGACCCTTAGCGAAAGGATTCCTACGTATCCCTAGCGGGAATCAAGCCGATCGTAGTTCATGGGTGCGAAGGCGTTTCGTAGGGGCCTCGACCTGTGAGGAATGATTAGGAGGAATTCGTCCTGATTTTGACTGATTTGAAGGTGTCTAAACCTGAGTGAGACCATTCGAAGGCGTCTATACCTGAGGGAGACTATTCGAAGGCGTTCTAACCTGAGGGAGACTGTTTGGAGGCGTCTGAACCTACGGGAGACTGTTCGGAGGCGTCCTAACCTGAGTGAGACTATTCGAAGGCATCTATACTTGAGGGAGACTATTCAAAGGCGTTCTAACCTGAGTGAGACTATTTGGAGGCGTCTGAACCTATGGGAGACTTGTTCGGAGGCGTCTGAACCTACGAGAGACTGTTCGGAGGCATTCTAAACTAAGTGAGATTGTTCGGAGGCATCTGAACCTATGAGAGACTTATTCGGAGGTGTCTGAACCTACGGGAGACTGTTCGGAGGCATTCTAACCTATGTGAGACTATTCAAAGGTTTCTATACCTTAGGGAGACTATTCGAAGGTGTTCTAACCTGAGTGAGACTGTTCGGAGGCATCTAAACCTGAGGGAGACTATTCGAAGGTGTCTATACCTGAGAGAGACTATTCGAAGGCGTCTATACCTGAGAGAGACTGTTTGGAGGTGACTATACCTGAGAGAGACTGTTTGGAGGTGTATGAACCTACGGGAGACTATTCGAAGGCATTCTAACCTGAGTGAGACTATTCGAAGGCGTCTATACCTGGGATGAAGGTGTTCGTGCCTTGGGATTGATTTTTGTAATGCATTCGTGCCTTGGGTGCTGGACTTATGATGATGACCAGGCTTTGTCTTGTGGGGATATGGTTGTGTTAAACTGGCTTTTTTAACAACACAGAAGGATTGACATTCCAACATTGGGGTTAGGAACGGAATGTGATCTCGGGAGAGAATGACACATTGCTGGGGAAAACCGTCCAGATTTCTAACAAAGCTAGTTAGGAACTAAGGAGATTGATTGACGTTTCTTTATAAGGAGTGTCTTAGGATCCTGCTGGGGAGAAAAGTTTGGGCTTACGACGGCGGCCGAAGAGGGATTGTTGTGCGGGCTTACATTGATTGCCGTTGAAAGGGGATGGTCGGGCTTACGATTGATGGCCGGAATTTAACCTCTGGAGAGGGGTGTTGGAAAGGTCTAACTGGATTTTAACTTCGGGAGAGGCGGCGTTAGAAATGTCTAACTGGAGAATTTTTAACTTTTGAGGAAAAGTGTCAAATTTGGAAAGATGAGGGGCTGATTTGGCATTTGGGCCAAAATGACCCATCACGTGAAAGAGGCCTGACGGCCTCTCTCTCATTTTAGATAGATTTTAAAGAAGCCGTCGGCCATTAGAGAGAAAATTGTGAGTTTCTGCCGAGAGAGAGAGAGAGAGAAAAGAGAGAAAAATTCATCATTTTTCTTCGATCTTTGGTTGAAACATGAAAGATTATTGCTATTGAAGCAAGATTGGGGGGAGGGGTCGACATAGAAGGACCGACAACAAGAGGAAGAGGATTAAGAGGATGGTGCGAACGACCACTCTTCCTATGGATCCGATCGAGTTTTACAAAGCTTAGGATAGCCATAAATCCAAGGAGGGGATAGCGAGGAAGGTAAGAATCCTCTAAATTCCTTTGAATTTTAGAATTTGCATTCTTGAAATTTTGGAATTTTGATTTGAATTGAGTTAGGGTTCTTGGTGCCCGTTTTGGGGCTTTTGACCTTGCGATGCCCTTTTGTCGAAATTGACTTTAGCTTAGTGCAATTGACGTTATGGGTAGACAACGTAGAAATTTTGGTAGAAAAATTCCATGTCTAGGGGTGTTTTCCAAAATTAAAGTGAGTTTAATTTGGGACGGAGTAATTTTGAAAGTGTTTGAAAGTTCCGGGTTTGACGGGTTTCTCAACCCGATTTTGAAAGTTCCGGGTTTGACGGGTTTTTCGAAATGTTTTGAAAGTTTCGGGTTTGACGGGTTTTTCGAAATGTTTTGAAAGTTCCGGGTTTGACGGGTTTTTCAACATGATTTTGAAAGTTTTGGGTTTGACGGGTTTTCCGAAATGTTTTGAAATTTCGGGTTTGATGGGTTTTTCAACATGATTTTGAAGGTTCCGACTTTGACAGGTTTTTCAACTTGGTTTTGAAAGTTTCGGGTTTGACGGGTTTTTCAAAATGACTTGAATGTTTTAGGATTTCGAACCATTAATACTCTAACAGGGACGAAAATATTTTAGGGAAATATATCGTTAATGAAACGGGATTTTGAATCTTGAACCGTTAATACTCCGACTGGGACGAAAATATTTTAGGGAAACAAACCATTATTGAAATGAGGTTTTGAAAACTTGAACCGTTAATACTCCGACTGGGAGGAAATATTTTAGGGAAATAAACCGTTAATGAAACGGGGTTTTGAAACTTGAACCGTTAATACTCCGACTGGGACGGAAATATTTCAGAAAAATGAACCGTTAATGAAACGGGACTCTGAAAACTTGAACCGTTAGTACTCTGACTGGGACGGAAATATTTTGGGGAAATGAACCGTTAATGAAGCGGAATTTTGAAACTTGAACCGTTAATACTCCGACTGTGAAGGAAATATTTTAGGGAAATAAACCGTTAAAGAAACGGGATTTTGAGACTTGAACCGTTAATACTCCGACTGGGACGAAAATATTTTAGGGAAATGAACCGTTAACGAAATGGAATTTTAAAAAATGAACCGTTAATATTCCGACTTGGACAGAAATGTTTTAGGGAGATGAACCGTTAATGAAACGGGGTTTTGAGACTTGAATCGTTAATACTCCGATTGGGACGGAAATATTTTAGGGAAATGAACCGTTAACGAAACGGAATTTTGAAACGTGAACCGTTAATACTCCGACTGGGACGAAAATATTTTAGGGAAATGATTGAACTATATCTTTGTGTCGATATGTTTTTTGTGATTTTGACATGTGATGTGCATTTTGTGTAGGTTATCCTGTAGTAACATACATTTGTTGTGTTTACCTGTAGGGGCGAGGGTCGATTGACATATCCACTACTAAAAGTAGGGGAGATGTTGAGGCTGTCCGTGAGCTATGGGAAATGTTCCCAGATGTGGCTCGTGATGGAGAGAGGAGTCCACGGCAGTTTGTGATAGACTCTGGCCTGGGAGGCTTTATCAGCGCGGTGGCTGTTGTAGCTTTGACACAGAGGGTTAAGGTGCTCCATGTCACTTTGAGCAAGAATTGGTGGGACAGGACCCACACGTTTCACTTCAGGTGGAGGGGGGGAGGCATCGGTGACTCCCACGGACTTTGCTGCGATTACCGGGTTGTCGTTCCGAGGCAATCCCATAGAGTGGTTTGATGATTTTACCATGGAGCAGCTGTCGAGACTTCTTGGTTTTGACATCACGGATGCCAGGGGCCTTGGTATTCAGTTGACCGATGGAGGCACATTTGAGGAGAGGGATAGATAAGTATCTGGTTGGCTCAGATAGGATGACGGCTGATCATTTGGCCAGGGGGTTTATGTGGTTTGCTCTGTCATCAACCCTTTTTCCCAATGCTGACATGACATGTTAGTTTGCTTTGCTTGGCTCCTTGATTGATCTGGAGGCAGTGAGAGGGTTTACCTGGGGAGAAGCTGGTCTGGCCGAGCTTTTCTTCGCCTTGGACAGGTATTCCCGGGGGGAGGACAACTCGTTCTATTGCTTTCAGTTCGTGCTAGATGTGAGTCTCTTTCTTTTTCTCTTCCTTGTCTCGCTTGTACTTATTTGTATCTGCTTTGTAGCTGACATAACTTTCCTGGCATTTTACAGGTGTGGTGTTTTGAGGTGTTCTACCCGCATCGGTGGACCATCAGGGAGAAGTATGCTCCTTTGTTTCCTGCCATACTGACTTGGCAGAAGGTGGCTAGGAAGCCGGTGAAGTCAAGGGAGAGTACCCGTATGACTTATGAGGAGGTCTCTTTGGCTCTGGACCGAGACTTTTCACCAAGGATCAACTTGACTTGGTGGAGTCGATTTGATCAGGCTGTTGTGAATGCTACTAGGGAGGTGACAAGTCAGCGAAAGCTGCTAGTGGGGCTTCACTGTGACGTCATGTATCTTGGCGAGAGGGTGTCTTGCCAGTACGCTCCGGGATCTGGTCCCTTGGTTCCGAGGGATCCGCCTCTTCACATGATGTTTCCGATGTCCATAACTGGGGAGGAATTGCAGTGGTACAGGCAGGGAGTGCCTCATGTTGAGAACGTCATTGAGGATGCCGACTATGACATCTTTCAGAAGGCGAGGCTGAGGAGCCCACAGGTGATGGCCAGAGAGGGTGAGGACCCTGTGCATCCCAGAGATTATCCGCTCCCCCGCACTCGCTTTGTATACGAGGGCGTTGGTGGTTCTCGCAGGCGATTGACAATTTCCATCCCTGAGTAGGCGAGGCCTCAATACAGAGTTGAACCCAGTGCTTCGGTGAGTATCTTGTTACTTTTCTGTATTGTAATAGCTTTCTGCAAATGTTGCATTTGTGCTGTACTTTCTGTCTTTTGATGGCTTTCCAGGTTTTCAGGTTTCTGGCCGTACCTATGATCAGGCCGTCAGACGTCTGGATGGGGTGACTGGCTTTGCTAGGAGGCTTGTTAACTTCCTGCGGTGCGGTTCTCGGAGGAGTGCGGCTGTTCATGAGCCGATGCCTTCCAGGCCATTTGTTACGAGAGACTCATCTGCTTCCACGGCTGGTGGTATAGATGCTGGGCAAGGCTTTAGCCAGTTCTCCGGTGAGACTGCTGGATTTGGGGCTCGCCATTCTTCGTACTCGGGATTCGATCATGGAGAGTCTTCAGGAGCACAGGCGCGGGGCCGTCACTTCTCATACTCTGGCTTTGATGGGTTTGTGGATTATATGTATACCACGGATCCTGCTGCTGCGGGGCAGTATACTGAGTGCTCGGATGACGAGCCGGACTCTGAGTAGTCCCATTGATATCTTTTAGACAATTGCGTGCACTGCCTGTAACAGATATTGTTTTGTACTTGAAAGGCCCTTGGGGTGAACTTTGTACATTTGAGCATTTATTATGATTACTTTTTACTTATTCTCGGTAGATAAGCAAGTAGGTTGATCAAAAATAAATAATAACATGAAATGCATTGAATAATAAATTTGAGCAGGCAAAATTTATAGCTATATGCACTGTTATTTATTAATTGGACTGTTGCACGAGCCCGGGGCGGATGTGGTATTTGCAATAAGTGAATTGATCACTGGTTGGCAAGTTTGGTCAAGGCATGAATATGGTTCTCTTTGGAAATGTCGAGGGACATTGGTGCAGCAAGGCTGCAGGTTTGACTGGGTCAACCTGAAAGACAGGCCGACCATCGCGTATTACAACTTCGACTTGTTTAAATTGCAGTCCAGATTCTACAGATTCAGAAGTCCCAAGCTTGTTTTTGAAGCTGAAATATGTTTCTCTCTCAAATAGTTGAAGTTTTCCTTGTTTTCCATGGCCACATTTCCAAGATTGTCATCTCAGATGCAAGAACAATACTTGGAGAGGTTCAAGACGTGGGTACAGCACCACACGAGGCAAAACAAGGAGTTTTTTTAGGGTTGTTATAGGATGAAGGCGGTTTGGGCTTTGAAGGAACTTGCACCGGATTGGGACCTTCTGAGAGCTGCGGCTCATTTCTGGGATGAAAGGAGGCACTTGTACAGCTTCTCATATAACGAGATCACACCCACGCTTGAGGACTTTCAGGCTATCCATGGAGGACCTGAGGTGGAGCAGATTGTTGTTCCTTTGACGGGCGGTCTGACCACCTTTAAGAAGTTGATGTCTCTGCTTGGCGTTTCTACTGAAGAAGCATACGGGATGCTGATACTGAATATTGATCATGTTGATATTTCGGGGTTGCCTGATAGGTTTGCCGATGTTGATGGGAGCGTTGTTGCGTGGGACGCTTTTGCTCTGTGCGTGATTGCTACCCTGTTCACAATCACGTCCTTGGGGGTGTGCCACCCACTACAAGAAAGTTGACTATTTACGGCGGTCGACACGCGTCTGCCATATATAATACTTATATACGGCGGAATACACGCGTCCGTCGTATATAAGTAATATATACGGTGGTCGAAGGCTTGATTGATGGCTGATGCATATTTTTTGCGTGGTTAGGACTTTAGATTAGATTATGTACTAAATCTTGTAAACATTGAGTTTTGGATTTATGCTACAATTTTTTTGTGTTATTGGTTATGTTGATATTGTGTTGTATACATTTACGAAGCCTAGTTATCTTATATAGGTTGAATTTGTGTGTAAACTGGTTTCATTTGCATTTGGTTTTTGCTGGTGTACTTTTGGGGAAAAAGAGTAATACAGGCTGTTCTGGAAAAAAAATCTACTTATTTGCAGTGGTTTGGTTAATTCGCGGTAAATACTTAGTTATTTACGACGGATATACAAATCCGCCGTATATGAGTTCATTAGACGACTCGTCTACAAAGGGGGACGAGGGTATCAGATTGGGTTAAAATGGGGACGATTCGTGCTCTAGTGGATGACTCGTCCATTGAACTTATTTACGATGGATATACAAAGCCGCCGTAAATAAGTCCAATGGACGAGTCGTCCACAAATATATACGGCGGTAACCTAACCTACGTATAAAGCTTCCTCAAATACGGATGTGATACATACGGCATATTTGTATTTTATTATATACGGTGGTGAATAACTACCGTATTTGTCCTTGCTTATATACGGCGGTTCTATATCCGCCGTATATAGTATATACGGCGGTTTATCCGCCATATATAGTATATACGGCGGTTTATCCGCCATATATACTATATACGACGCGACCTTATACGATAGACTATATACGGCGGATACTCCACCGTACATACTATATACGGCAGCCCCGTTCACTATATGCGGCGGATTTTAACCGCCGTATATAGTCCTGTTTCCTGTAGTGACCAAAGTGTTCTGGACCTAGTGAGGCAGTGCTGGAGCGGAGGAGATATCATGCCTTTGATCTTGGGCGAGAAATTCCTTGGCATAGGTCGGATGGCGACCGGTAGCCGATACATGTGGGGAGGAAGTCCCGCTATGCTTACTTTGTGGTTGAGGGAGAGGTTGCAAGTGATGCCCGAGGTACCAGCGACATGTGATCCTTGGTCTTTCTCTCGGAGACCCTTGGTGATAGGAGGCAGTCAGGCTGACTTGGAGCTTTGGATGGCCAAACTCCGCACACATCGTCTACGATGGTGGGTTCATCACTGGAAGTTGCGGACTTGTCGGACCGTTTAGGAGGGTCTCTTCATTGTTAGAGTTTCGGGGCTGTCCCAGTCTTCATTCTATATTTCATCTTTGGTGTTGCGGCAGTTCGGGCTGGAGCAGATTCCGTTGACGGGCTTAAGTGATGCCGCTACCTTTGAGGTGGGATCGCTTTTCATGGATGATCCTTCGACGTCATTGCTTTTCATGCGGTTATGGCAATATGCGTCTTTTCCTGCCAGGGTTCTCTTTCACCGGAGAGGGGGCAGTGTTCTGTCCACTCGATATTTGAACTGGTACGAGGAGTGTATAGGGGAGACACAAATGGCTCTTCTGTGGAGATGAAGTGAGCTATTGGGCCTTGACCGCCGTGGTAGCTCGACTTTGAGGAGGGCTGAAGCAATGGCTAACCTTCAAGATAGTACTGGGGATGATATGGCTGACTATGAGGCCAATGCTAGTCGGATGGCCGATTAGAGCACGAATATGGCGACTCGAAGAGAGGCCACTCGTTATAGAGCTAGGGAAAGGGCTACGTTGGCGGCCACAGGTTTGACAGAGGCGTCGGGAAGGGTCCCAAAGCCAGGTAGAAGGACTACGGGGATATTTCCTGTGAAGGCAAAGAACACCCGTCGTGGGAAAGGGAAGGGGAGGAAAGATGAAGGACCGAGTACGAGTGACTAGGTTGACCTTTCCGTTCGAAATATCCACCCACTGTCATTACAGACACATTAAGTTGATTCTGTGTTTTATTGTTGTTTTGCTAGCATGTAGCGAGTCAAGAGTAGACCGTGCTTGAACTCATCAAAGATTGTTTTAACCGTAATGAATCTGTAGGTTAAATTTAAGAGTTTTTCGAAACACAAGCGATTGGTGTTGTATTTGAAATTTTATTTGTTTTTGAGACCGAACCAATGATGGCTACCTACGTTCCCCTTTTACAAATGGACTAAGAGGCTCAGGTAACCGTAGTACGACACTTTTGAGAAATTTGAAAAGAGATGAAAAGTGTGACCCTATTTTTACCTAGATCATTTTCGGGAATGTATCTAGTTGGGTATTACTATTTTAGCACTTTGATTTTACTGATTGGCGGTGTATGAGGAAGGAAAGTTGACTCGTGTTCTTCCTAAAACAAAGTATCTGCGGAGCTTGCTTCCGTTTACTGGTTGACGAAAGGGTTCCCATCCAAATCTGCTAACTTCATGGCTCCTCCGGAGAAGATTCTTTGTACCACGAATGGGCCTATCCAGGTAGGTTCCCACTTTCCGAGGAGATTGGTCTGTGTAGGAGGCTTTTCCTTAAGCACCAAGTCGCCTTCTCTGATGTCTCGGATCATGACTTTCTTATCAAATGCTCGGGCCATTCTGTTTTGGTAGGCACGAGTATGTTTCATGGCTTTCAATCTTCGTTCGTCGAGTAGAGCTAGTTCATCGTGACGGCTTTGGAGCCATTCGACTTCATTGATTCCATTTTCCAAGAGGACTCAGAGGGATGGAATTTCCAATTTAACTAGTAACATCGCTTCCATTTCGTATGTGAGTGCGAAAGGAGTCTCCCTGTGGCGGTTCTTACTGATGTTCTGTATCCCCAAAGGGCTTGATGTAGCTTTTCGGGCCAATCCCGACCTCTGACGGCCATCTTTTTTATTATTCTTGTAGGAGTCTTATTTGCTGCCTCTACTGGATCATTAGTATGTGGTCTATAAGGAGAAGACTTGTGGCATGTAACTCTGAACTCGGTCAAGAGCTGGTCACAATCTCCTTCAAAGTGGGTCCCATTGTCGAATATGATCTCGTTGGGAACCCCGTATCTGCACATGATGTACTCTTTGATGAACTCGGCCACCTTCTTGGAATTCAGTACTTTGTATGATCTAGCTTCTAACCATTTGGTGAAGTAGTCGACTGCGACTAATATGAACTCGTGACCATTTCAGGGAGTGGTGGAGTGATTTTGCCGATGACAACAATTCCCCATGGGGCGAAAGGCCATGGTGTAGTCATGCAGTAGAGCTCGTGCGAAGGAATGTGGTTGAGGTTGGAGAACCGTTAACGTTTGTTGCAGCTTCTGACGAACTGGATGCAGTCTGTTTCCATTGATACCCAGTAGTAACCCGTACGGAGGATGATCTGTGTCAATGCTCTGGCGTTCATGTGTGGAACGCAGGTTCCGTTGTGAACTTTGTTCATCAGCTCGCTGGCTTTTTCTTTATTTACACACCGGAGGAGTGGTCCTTGATGGCGCTTCTTGTATAACATACCCCCCCAAAATGACGAAATGGGATGTCATGCGTTTTAGAGCCATCATGTTTTTGGCTTTGATCCCTTCTTTACATTTTCCATCTTCATTTGTGAAGGAAACTTCTCCATTTTGGAGGTACTGGTAGATTTGATTGTACCAGGGTTCGTCGATCGGTTCATGTTCAACTTCGATCTCACAGCAATAGGCGGGGGTTTCCCGTCTGCCTATTCTGAGGGGTTTTACTGATTTCCCTTTGGGAATTTCAACAAGAGATGCTAGGGTTGCCAGGGCATCTGCGAAGCAGTTCCTGTCTCTTGGCAAGTAGTGGAAAGAGATGTCCTTGAACTGAGCAATGAGCTCCTCAATGTGCGTAAGGTACTTCTGGAGGCCATAATCTATTGTCTTCCATTTTTTGGATATTTGATTGATGATCAATGCTGAGTCTCCGTATACTTCCAGTTCTGTGATGTTGCGTTCAAGAGCAGCTTCTAGGCCGGCTGCGCAAGCTTCATATTCTGTTGCATTGTTGATTGCTTCAAAATTCAGTTTGATGGCTATGGGAGTATGCTCGTCTTTAGGATCGACCAGGAGCATTCCAATACCATTTACCTTCTTGTTGGCTGCCCCATCGAAGAAAATTTGCCAGCAGTTTGGGCTGTTGAGTGAGAAGATTTCGTCATCTGGAAACTGCGGATCAGGACCCTTGAGTTCACTGCTTGGGAAGTCTGCCAGTTGATCTGCCATTACTCGACCCTTTGTTGATTTTTTGGTCATGAACTTGATGTTGAATTCAGCCAGAAGGAATGACCACTTGGCTAATCTCATTGATAGAGATGGCTTGTCGAAGAGATATCTGACGGGGTCCATCTTGGAGACCAGGAGCACTAAATGTGACTGCATGTAGTGTTTCAGTTTCCCGACTACCCATACCAAGGTGGTACAAGTTTTCTCTAATGCTGAGTAGCTGAGTTCACTTCCCTGAAGCTTTCGGCTTACGAAGTAGATTGCATGCTCAACTCTGGAATCTTTTTGTTCTTGCGCCAGCATAGCCCCAATTGACGTGTCAGTCATTGTCAGGTACAGGAGGAGTGGCTTATCTTCATGTGGAGAGCATAGGATTGGGGGATTCACCATGTATGTCTTGACAATCTCGAAGGCTGTTTGGAATTTGGAGTCCCATTTGATGTCAGCATTTTTCTTTATTAGCTTGAACATTGGCTCGTAGACAGATGTCAGTTGGTTGATGAAGCGGCTGATATATTGTAGTCTTCCCATGAAACTTTTCACTTCTGTCAGTGTCTGCGGTGGCCTCATGTCGATGATGGCCTTGATTTTCTTGGGATCTGCTTCGATGCCTCTTTCTGTAACCATATACCCCAGTACTTTGCCTCGCTTAACGTCGAAGGTGCACTTCACAGGGTTCAATCTCATGGAGTGTTTTCTGAGTCTGTTGAAGAACTTTCTCAAATCTGTCATGTGCTGCATGTCTGATCCTTTGGAGTAGATGATCATGTCATCGATGTACACTTCGATTGCTTTGTGGATCCTGTCATAGAAGAGGGAAGTTGCAGCCTGTTGATAAGTAGCCCCAGCGTTCTTTAAACCAAACAGCATAACAGTGTAACAGTATGTCCCCCACAGAGTGGTGAAAGCAGTCTTGGCCTGATCTTCTTCGGACATCTTGATCTGATTGTATCAGGCGAATCCGTCCACAAAGGATTTTACTTCGAAATTTGCCATGGTGTCGACCAGCATGTCGATGTTGGGCAGTGAAAAATCATTTTTAGGGTTGGCCTTGTTGAGATCTCAAAAATCTACACAGCATCTGACCTTTCCATTGGCCTTAGTGACCGTTACAATGTTGGAGAGCCAGGTTGGGTACTCAATTACTCTGATGAAACCAACGCAGAGCATCTTCTCAATTTCTTCTTTCACTTGCAGAGACCATTCTGGCTTGATCTTGCCCAGTTTCTGTTTGACAGGCTTGGATTCTGGATCCTGGGGGATTCTGTGCTCCACGATTGAGGGATCGAGTCCTGGCATGTCTTGGTATGACCAGGCGAACACGTCAACATATTCTTTGAGGATATTTATCAGGGCTTCTTTTTCTGTACCGGCGAAGAAACTGCCCACTTATGTCTCTTTAGGCTCTTGCACTGACCCCAGGTTTACTTTAGTCATAACCTCTTTGGCAGCTTAGGCCCGATTGTCCTCTTGGTCAACTAAACGCTTGAGAACTTCTTTAATGTATTGTTCATTTAGTGTGTCTGCTTCTTTATCAAGTGAGTCATTATTAACTTCTTTTAAGTTGTTCGTTAACTTATCAGTTGTTAAAGTGGTAATGAGGGGATAATCCGAAAGGTCAAATTTTTCATTTAAAACTAACGTGAATACATTGTTGGCTACATTATCATAGTCTTTCGACGTGAGGCCGTCGGATGACTCAGAGGACTGGACTTTGACAATGACAGACTTGAAGGGTTTGAGACTAGGTTTAGGGAGATATGGGTGCAGGGCCAGTTTGTCTTCCATTTCGCTCTTGCTTGCCCTTGGTCTGTGAAAGTCACCCAGTTTTTTAGTGGCATTGTTGGATGTGTGGTGAGGGCTCGGGGGTCGAGAGGCTTGGCTTTTGCTGTCCCGATCATGGCGATCACGTTGTCCTCAGAGCCCAGGTCAATCAAGTTTGGCACCTCCATGACTTCTTTGAAAAGATTATGTAGAGTAGGTCCACTGTGAGCATCTTCCACGAATTCTGGTTCTTTCTGCTTTGGAGTCACTATTTCGAAAGTAGCCTCGTAGGCTGACCCGAACATTCTGTTTCCCTTGAAGTTCATGAGTTTCATCATCTTCATGGCAGGAGGGATTTTGTCCCTGAATAGTGGAAGGTTCACGCTGCATATTTGGATCTTGGAAGTCTCCAAAGTGAATCCAGTTAATGCCATATCGTCGTCATGCTTGATTTCTAACACTGGAATGTCGTTGGTGCAGGTTCCTTCGGTGGTGACGCTGTCGCCGTAAACTGTTGTCAGCTCATTACCTTGCATGAACTTGATACATTGGTGAAGGGTGGATGCCATGTCGTTCATTTGATGCAGCCAGGGTCATCCCAGGATGGCTGTGAAAGTGATAGGGATGTCCAACACTTGAAATTCGGTAGGGATCATCCAGTATGCGGGGAAGGCGACGCTCATCCAACTGAACAGTGATGTAGAGCGGCTTATTGTGATTAGCCCCAAATTTTGGCAGGTCCAAATCTGTGAAGGTGATGATGTTTCCATAGTGGATGTTGCCGATCATCGGAATTACTTCTTCTGGAGTTGTGTCCACGGGGACTATGGTACGGGCCAAACTTTCCTCTAGCTTAGCTTGTGAGGGTAAGAAGATGTGAGCAGGGACCACAGGTAAATGTTCACCTGGGTCTGCTTGAGTTGAGTGAGGATCGGGTCCTCCTTTTCAGAACTTGTTTCTTCAGGTAGACTGGGTTGCGATTCTGGCTCTGTTGGCTTTTTAGTGGCCTTGGGAGGTAGCACATGGATTTGACTAGATCGGGTCAGAACGTTGATGTCAGGCTTGGTCCCCTTTGAATAGGTTTCTTTGGGTTGAGCCATAGTTAGTGGAGGATTTTTCGAAGCACATGCCCATATGTCCTCTCTCAATTCTTTGACTGTTGATGTCTTCTCGGGGGCTTCAACAGCTTTCTGAATTCTGTCCCAAGATACTGGTTTAGGTGCCTCTGCAGGGAGGAAGCCTATGGTTTGCCGCAGTTGTTTAAATGTCAGTGCGCAGCATTAATTGCTAGGACTGAACTGTGTCTTGCTGACCCTCCGGGGGAGGCTAGAGAGTTCTTGGTTCATGTGAACTGTTTCTCTGATCTCTTCACGGCATACTGCATTTTTCTCCTTCTTGCTGAGCAGGCTCATGGCATTCTTGAGTTGAGATAAGCAGTAGTCATGGTTTGCTAACTTTCCTCCGCTTTTAGCCCAAATCTGCTCTCTTATAGCCGAGCCTTCGTCGAGAGCTAGCGCTTGCATTTCTTCCCAGATTAGAATAGCCAATGCTTCTTTGAACCGTACGCGGCAGTCTAGATAAACTTCCATTGGGGAGAGTTTTCTCTGTTGCTTTAATTGAGTGGCGGGTATGTCAGAAGGTGAGTACACGTCTTCCCGAACGTCTGCCTATGTGGCTAGCTGTTGTCCCATTTGATCATTTCTGTAAACGAATGCTATAGTCTGTGGAATTTTCTTGTGCAGCTAGTTCCAGGAGGGCTTTTCTTGCAAGAGATAAGCAATCTCCGTAGGTGCGTGCTGTCTGACTGGTGTCTAGAACTGTCGTTACATCCAAATCTCTGAATGAAGAAACACTTGGATTACATTGACGAAGGAAGTCATGCTCGGACATTCCATGCGGCCTTCCTTGATCTCTGTCACCAAGAAGTCTGCCCATATTTGTTTGATCAAATCGATGGGCGTGTTGAATTCTGCAATTTTGATTCTCTTGTGATCTCGTTCGAGAGCCAAATCTATCAGAGCTGGTAGCTTGCTGGCGGGATGTCTGGATCCGTGGCCGTGATGGCTAGGAATAGGGTTGAACTTGAGCATGTTGATGCTGAGGTGATCATTCCTTTCTTCGGAAGCTTGATCTGTCTCGCTGCGAGCACTTTTGTAGATGTTCTCAGGCTGGCTGCTGGAGGCGTTCCCAAGTCTGATCTGACTCGTAGCAAGGTGAGGAGTCTCGGCTCCTTTATCGATGCCTTCGGCCTTGGCGGTGCTCTTGGCTGTGAGTTTGACTGACGGCACAGGTCGGTTACCACTGTGGATGATAATTGGGAATGATGATGAGCCTTGAGCTATCTTGGCAAGGACCTCGTTTACCATGATTAGGCAATCATCGAGGGTAACTTCTGCATCGATGAATCTGACAACAAGGACTGGATCCTTGGTCTCGTCGGGATATCTGGAGAAGATGATGTTGACGAGGTCCAAGCAATGCCAAGAATTTAACTTTGATAATCGGCGGTACGCAAAATACTCAAGTCATGAAGGAAGGCCTTCCAAATTCTCAAAAGAAGGATTTTAAATCCTCACAATTCAGCAAGAGTCCTCAACTTCTCAAGAGGCTTTTCAAAAGAAGGACTTTAAATCCTCACAATTCAGCAAGAGTCCTCAACTTCTCAAGAGGCTTTTTAAAAGAAGGACTTTAGATCCGCACAATTCAGCAAAAATCCCTGACTTGTCGAGATGCTCTCCAATGTTCAAAAGGAGCCCGAATCCTCACGAGTTCACAAAAGTTCTCGATAGCTTGGACTTCCTCTCACCAACACCTACCTTGACCATTTCCAAGCCATCCTCTCATGTTTAGAGGATATTCCCACTCCCATTACCTTGTCCCTCGGCCAAAGTCAAGAAGTGACCTCTCACTCTTAGAGGCAATAAATTTCCCCACCTTAGAAATCCCAAACATGTCCTTGAAAGCCAATCTCTCATCTTTAGAGGTTCAGTCAGTAAAAGGCTCAGCTGACCTCTCATCTTACGAGGTCATGATATATACAAAGATCCAAATCACCTGATGGCCGATCGAAGCCTGAAACCCAGCTACAGTTCCTATCGGACAGCAGTTTCATTCTAATATCTTCGAGATCTAAATCAAATTAATGCTTCATTGCTTGCTTAAATCAGAGCCAAATCCATCTCGGCTCAAAAGATAATCAATCAGAGATTATGCAAATCAATTTCATCTGACGCTTCATGTGAGCATATTTCATTTCTCCTCCGCAAAACAATTCCCATAAATGTCCCACTGGGGCTTCGCATCCGTGTTCATCGACACTCCAAGGAGACATGTGCTTCAACTCTCCAATTCTCAAAAGATCCTCGAATTTCACAATCCTTCTCTTCAATCGGGATAAGCCCGAACTACGGCGACCTGAGCTCCTCCCATGGAGGGGAACGTAGGCAACCAAAAATGGTCCGGTCACAAACACATTCAAATCTCGGAAAATCCGGTCTCATCAAGGGCCGTCCCCATACACAAATCTTCTTTACATCTCACCAAATTTGATCCTTGATATCAGTTGGTTTTCTCCTCGTGATTAATCAAAATATTTGTTCATATCAGGATTAGTGGTTGAATAATCTGAACATCAATAAAGGGTTTTTAGCAGCCTTATGATCATTATGAATAAGACAAGTTTTCAAGTGTCTCGACAAGTCTTCTCTCTCTCCATTCTAGGGAAATAGAGCCAAACACTGTCTTTCTATCATCAGGGGCTTCCATACACTTTTCCACACCTTGTGATGCTTATACTCTCTCAAAAGAGTCAAACCCAAAGTATGTGTGTCACACAAAATCGGGATTCATTCCCACTTTTCGAAAGATGTGCCTCTTCACGTAAAAATTTCCGAGTCTTGTCCAGTGACTAATTGACTGCGTTTCGAATGATGGGTTGCCTCTTTGGCCACAAGATGACTCTATCTGCAATAGGGCTGCATTGGATCTCTCCAAGCTGGGGCTTCGTTAAGCTATTCTCTCGGGCTCTCCTTACCAGATTCCCCTCTGGGTTTGCTTTGCATTATCAACTGGGGCTTCGCCATGGTCACCTCATCAAGAACTGGAGCTCCGCCTAATCATATCTTCAAAACCAGAGCATTCTCTGCACTTTCGCTACTGCTTGCCGTCAACCTTGTTGATTGACGAACATCAAGTCTCAAGCCTAAAAGCAAGGCGAAGCTCTATCCAAATCATTTCTCGACCGAGGAAGGAGGAGAAAAACACTTAGAACCACGTTCTAAACCAAATACTCCCTAAACACATGGTAAACTCCTACATTTTTACTTTCTTCTTATCAATCTCTCTAATTGCTTTTAGAGTAGTGTAATCCTATCAAAAGGGTTAGCCTAGAGTCCCTTCAATCCATGGAGGTGATCTCGAAGCATGCAACCCGACATTTCTAATTAAGAAATTAATTAGGGTTTTCTTGTTCTTATTTAAATATTGTTTTGATTGATAATCTTGTAAGTACCCAAATTTAGATCGTTACAATCCGTTAAAAGTTAACCGAAATCCGTTAACTGGCCCTTTCCAAGTTAACCGAAATCCGTTAACTCCCCCTTTTCGAGTCAACGAGACTTCCCACGACTGCCCCGTGCATCCAAAGTCCAAAGTGTACTCAACACACGTTATCACACGTAAAAGTACCACTTTCCTCGAAATACGCAATTTTCGGGACTTTTTGGGACTGTTCCGGACATTTTCTCGGATAGTTATTTAGAAAACAGTCAAAATCGGGATTAACGGAACAAAAGCCAAGTCTTAGCGACTAAGCTAGACACGTGGCACACATGCATAGCCTCCCCCATCTCCATCAATCAAATTCAAGGGTGAAAAGTCCAAAATATCGCCGGAATTGAAGGTTAGGCCGTCCGGCCTTTTCTTTCTGAAAAATCAGAATCCTCAGCCAGCTCCTGCAATTTCCAAAATACCTCAAAAGTCCCTCAAACTAAAGATTAGGCCGGAGGGCCTGTTCTTCATTTTCACCCCCTATAAATACAGCCCCTCCCCTTCAGTAAAAAAGGTCAAAAAAATATTACTCTTATAAAAAACCCCACGGTTCCAACTAACCAAACACCCCCCGAACCTCGAAAATGCCTCAATTTGTGTGAAAACCATGTTTTTCGACCGAACACGAGCCAAACACTTCCGAAACACCTTCCAAACACCAAATCGTATCCCTTATACGTCCTCCCGAGCCAAAGAGTCAATACCTAGCCATTGGTAATGCTCTCACTCTCTAAACTCTGTTTGTCTCGATTTATGCGTCATACGCTACTTTTGATCCGGTCGAAGTTCTCAAAATGTAGACGTAACGCCGTCTACGAGACTTGATACGTTTTAGTCCCTAATCATCTTCACTCCGGTAAGAGAAGTAATTTTGGGTTAAAATGACATTCAAGTCCCATTTTTTACTTTTCTATCATTTACTGTCCGGATCATTCGAGCCGTTGATTCGCACTTCTACCGTCCGAACCGTTTGGTTCGTGATTGTCATTTACAAGTCCGGATCGTTTGATCCGTTGATATTGCTATTTAATTTACGCACTTTTACAAATCCGAGTCGTTTGGCTCGTCGATCGCATTTTTACCGTTCGGATCGTTCGATCCGTTGATACCGCATTTCAATACTGTCATTTACAAGTCCAAGCCGTTTGATTTGTTGATAGTATTTTACTTACAAATGTCCGAGTCACAAAATGACTCGTTGATTGCATCTCATTTACTAGCATTTTCATAAAAATTGGTAACATCGTAACATCCGGTTCAAAACCGAAAGTTTGTCATTCAAACTCCTTTTCAAAACCCCTCAAAATCGACGTTTGTCATTCAAACGCTCATTTCCGACTCAAAATCGACATTTGTCATTCAAACACTCTTTTCAAAACGACTCAAAATCGACATTTGTCATTCAAACGGTCTTTTACAAAAATCAACGTTTGTCATTCAAACTAAAGATTCCAGTTCATCATTCGAACTCCTTTTCAAACTCAAAACCGACGTTTGTCATTCAAACGCTCCTTTACCAAAATCAATGTTTGTCATTCAAACCAAGATTAAAGCTTGTCATTCAAGCTCCTTTTCAAAAGCAACACGAACACACACACACACACACTTTTTGAGAAAGGTAGAAAGACTCGTCGTACGAGACATTTCGGGTGATCTCAATATACTCTTCCCGAAATGTAACGTGACCTCCGAACCTAACAATCTCTGTTCAAAAAAGCCTTCTTATGTTTTGGCTACCAATCAAAATGACTTCTTTTTCAAAGCCTTTTCCTAAGTTTTGGCTACCTATCAAAACGACCTCCTTTTCAAAGCCTTTTCCCAAGTTTTGGCTTCCAATCAAAACGACCTCCTTTTCAAAGCCTTTTCCTATGTCTTGGCTACCAATCAAAATGACCTTCTTTTTCAAATCATCCTATTTCAAAGTTTAGGCTCATAATACAAAACAGCATGGCGACTCCTCTCCTCCCGACGAGGTCCCAAGTGCGTAAGCCGCTCGCCGCGTTCCCTCGCGCGATCTAGGTAATTTCAGTTGGCGATTCTGCTGGGGATCGAACATGTATTTCAAAAATGCCTTTCTTTAAAAAACATTATGTGGGTCAAACTTTCGTTTACCCTTTCTCATTTTTGGGTGTGTGTGTGTTTTCTCCGTACTTCGTGCTGCTACCTGTTCGGTCGAAACCTAACGGTTTATTTTATATCCGCAAGCGCACGGGCTATTGTAATATAGCGGGTGCAAGTACGAGTCGATCCCACAGAGACAGGGTTTACTTAAGGGATATTTTTGTCTTTAGAAAATATAGAAAAGATTGGGGGTAGATAAAACTTGTTTTTAGAATAATAGAGAGAGCATAAACAGAAAATACTTTTAATTGAAATCTTATAAAACGAAGCATTCTTGGGATTGGAAATCATATGCAAATTCTTATTCATCAAATTGTCATTGTCTTAAATAAAAGGTTTTCATAAAAAGCAAGGATGGTATGTTAGGCCTACGCTATTTCGGGCTAGGACAATAGCGTTTGTATTCTTCACTAATTATGTCCTAACTGTTTGAGAAATCCGTTTATGTTTGCCCCCGCCCTGTCACAAACGGGCATTCCGGCTTATCTCTAGCTGACCATAATTAGTAAGAATCCATTAAGGACGGAAGTCAACATACTTTCCATTAAAGGAACATCCCTAGGCCATTGAACTACTCTCGTGATCAATGAACCTAGTTTCTTTATATGGTTCCGTCAATCGAGATTCTCCGCTAGGTACTTCTCTCAATTGACTGAATCATACAAATTGGATATCGCCAATATGTAAGGCATTTAGAGAATAATATAAAGAGATTGTTTTAGATGAAGAAAGAAGACAAGACTAAACATTTTTAGATGATGAATAAGCATGCTTTTGAGTTTCCAACCCCAAGAATATGGGGGATTACTCACAAGCCATTAAATGTATAAGCAATAATAAAAGTTGAGTAAGAAATACTTATGGAAGTAGAAGACAATTGCTGAGAATAAAGCTTCACTTTTATTTCCTTCAAAGTAACTCCAAGAACAATGACTTTGATCTTTAAATTCCTTTGGAAAATTGTTATCACAAGTGTTGTACTTTCTATCTATCTAATATCAGTAGTTTCTCTCTAATAATTCGTATATAAGACTGATTACAAGGGTCCTATTTATAAATGGAAGGAGACTCTTCAATTGGGTGCCATCAAAAGGTGCCTTTACATCTGCAGTCACGACTTGCACGGCCGTGTCAAGGATTTTGCACGGCCGTGTCCTCTTTGGCGCCAGATTTGGATTTGAATTTGAAGACTTGCACGGCCGCTCCAGATATAGCTGCACGGCCGCTCCAAGGTTAGCACGGCCAGGTCACTTCAATGCTCGGCCACTCCATGGGCCAAGATGGCCGGGCATGGCCTAAGTTGCACGGTCGCTCCTGGTTTTGCTGCACGGCCGCTCCGACTGGTTTTCAGCTTGGAGTGCTTATTTGCTTGGTGTTCCTTCATCTTTTTGGACCAAAAATGTCCATGTATCCTTTGTATATATAAAATGACCCTAAAACCTGTCTAAAATGTATAAAACATACCAAAAACGTAAAATCTAATAAAATAACAAAAGTAAGTAAAAAGTACTAAAAACTAAATGAAAAGTGATGATTTAATTGTGTAAAAGTATATAAAAACTAGGATAATTGACTATATAATAGTCACTTATCACTACCTTTTCTTTTCGAAAAAAAAGATGTTGCATTTTCATCTCTTTCAAAATCATAACATGTTCATGCATATTCCATTCATAATTGATTTTCTTGCTATATTCTGAGCTGCGCATAAATTCTTTAAGACTCATACTTAAAATCTCTATTTTGCTCAGAAAAAAAGAATTTAGTGACAGCACACTACTTGCACTGCTGCCTCGGTACACCGCACGCTACGCGCACTTGCTGCCTCGGTACACTGCACACTACAACCCTCAACCCGGGGTGACCGTTCAGCTGCAGCTTGTTTGGCCTTCCTACGCCCTTCGAGCGCGCACGGGGTCATCCCAAACAGCCCATCCTAGCCCGTATAATCCATGCACTTTTTATGTCATACTTCGTCCAAGACCTTGGTTGGTTTTTGGCTTAGTTCGTGTCATAAAGCCTAAGTGTATGCTTTTACGCCGATCTCCCTCACAAGTCAAACTTAAAAGTTGAGATCAAAGGTCGTTCTCGACCCGAAGTCTTAGATTTTCAGCCTTAACTTTGATGCAGAGCCGCGCTAAAAACATACCCGAAGGTTCAATGTGACGCCTTGTCATCAAACCCTCAACGTATGCGCCATGCCAGCCACAACTTGGCCAACGCCAAAATCTAAGGCCCCTCGCGCAAGCGAGTCAAGAGAGGTCATGCCAAAATTTCGGCTCAATTTCTGCCTTAACTTAAGGTTGTTGACTTCAACTGTGACCCGCATGTCACAAACATTGAAAGTTTACATGACCAGCTAGCCTTAAGTTCACTTATTCCTTTGTCGGTGGAACTTGCTTGCCTTATAAATGAGGGGCTTATAAATGTAGGTGAAAAATGATTTATAGGTGAAAAATGAGGGGCTTATAAATGTAGTGCCGGGATCCACTAATTTAAGCCCTAGGTTAGTTGCGAAAAAGAAGAGCAATCTTTTCCAACCAATTAGGACTCTGAGAAAACGCGTTTTAAGTAAACATTTAGCGGTAACTGCACGTTGCACAAGCCCAAAAAACCCTGAGCTAAATACCCATTTTGAAACCTAAGCCCTACCTTTCGTTCCCTGCAGCGAACAGAGAGTGGTTCAGAATTCCGAGTCAGCGCCTTGCTAGAATTACAGTTATGGCCGCATCAGACAGATCTTCGGTTCCCTCAGTTCCTTCAGCCAGACTCACCGAGAAATCATGACGGGAACGGAACCCCGCCACCGGTAATCGATATGACACTGGAAGAAGCCATCCGGGCCTATGAGGTTCACAAGAAACAGAAAGAGGATCAGCAGAATTTCGTGGTATAGCTTTTGAATGAACGGGGTATAGCAGCTATCCCCCAACCAGACGGTACTTTCGTTCTAATCGAGGACGACGATCCTCCCCGATCAGCTCCTCAAACCTTCAACCATGTTCCTCCCCCGTCAAACTACGAGAATCCTTCAAATTAAGGAAACAGTCGACCGTGGCTTCAGATTGCCACCTCTCAAGGCACCCCAATCATATACTGAATGTACGCTCCCCAAAAATTTTATGAAAGATTAGGAGTCGCCACGCCATGTTTTAAGGTACACTTTGAAAAACCTTTGAAAATAGAGAAAGGGGTTCGGGGGTCAGGTTACGTGTTGGGAAGAACCGAGAGTTCACCCAACACGCCTCGTCCGTAAATGAGTCTTTCGAAATAAACATCCAAACATTAATAGTGTGTGCAAACAACAATGATAAACAAACGTGGTAAATGAATTTAATTGATTGAATGAGATAATTACAACTTGTGAACCATTTGGTAAGGGAGGCCACGTTCCAATTACAAATCTCAAAACAGATTACAACTAAAAAGGATCTCTGCAAAATGACTCAAGATGTGTCGCCTGACTCAGAACCTGCCTGGCTAGATGTGTCGCGTGACACAGGATCCAGTCAGGCAAATTGTGTGGCATGACACAGGTTGCCCATCTGCAGAGATCTTACAGATTGAACACAGAAGGAACAAAAATCAATACAGATCTAATTGTATCACCAATTCAGCTTCGGAAATGCCTAAATCAATAACTAATCGACCAAGGGGGTGTGGATATGGGGAGATCCACACTCCCTTGGGAAATCAAACCACAATTATATTAAGATCAAACCATGAGCATGAGATAATATCAAACAGATTAGTTAAACAGAGAGATGGCGATTGTGGTTCAGTAATTAGGACAGATGGAGTCGAATAACTAAATCAAATGAAGATAAATTGCTTGAATTATGAAAGAGATCACATAATATGAGAGAGAAGGGAGGAAATGGTTAGTTACCTTTGAAGATCCACGAATCCTATACCAAGTCAAGTATAGAACCCTTCAACCAACAACTTCTGAAACGGATTGAGCTTGGGAGGAGTGATGGATTGATGATCTAGATGGTAGTATGTGGATTGAATTGAATTGAGGAAGGATTGGTGGAATTTAGGTATTAGAGAGAGAGGGTTGTGGGTGTTTGCAGTGTGAGTTACTTTTCTACTTTGGCAGAGTAACAGTATGCAAAAGAGGGATCCAGAAATGAGAGGGGGAGGGTCCAATGTATAGGCTGCTGGTGAGGGCCACTTGTGTCGCACGACCTTCTTCTTCTGTTTTCCGTGGCTCGTTGTGTCGCGTGACACAACATGCCATTAACCGTTTCTGGTGCCAACTTGCCGTTCTAGAACCTTCCAAGGTAAATCCTCTTAGGTCCAAAATGGTTTAATTCCCTGTAGGTCCTTTTGCATGGGAAAAATACTTAAAAGTACTTCCTTTGCGAAAACTTATAAAAAGTTTCCGGAAGTCTCGGAATGGACCGGGAATTTACCAAAACTCCCCTAATGCAATTTTATCACATTAAAATGCACCTATAAAGGGTCGCGAATTGGATTGGCGTACTCACAGAGCCCCTCGGCAACGTCACTTATGGAAGAAGTGAGGTTGTCGATAAAAAGGACCCAATCCCTATGAGCGACTGGGATATGGCAGATGGTGGAAAATGATTGATGAGATCAGATGGCTGGATCTTTTGAGAAAGGATTCCTACGTATCCCAAGAGGGAATCAAGCCGGTTGTAGTTCGAGGATTGATTGTTAGGGGAGTTACCCGAAGATTTGCTGATGCTCTTAGAAAAGTAATTGACTGAGATATGCCTTCATACCTTTGCTGTGCTTACCTGTAGCTGCCAGAGGGACTGAGGCTACGGCTGATGATGATGACTTGCCGTCCGACACAGGCATTTGATGATAACTCGTCATCCAACATGGGATTTTATGATGATCCTCTGTCCAACACGGGAATTTGACGATGAATTTCCGGGATATTGACGATGAAACCTCCGTCCAACACGGGATATTGATGATGAGACTTCCGTCCAACACGGGAATTTAATGAAGAATCTCCGTCCAACACGGGATATTGATGATGAAACTTCCGTCCAACACGGGAATTTGATAATGACTCTTCGTCCAACGCGGGAATTTTGATGATGATCTTTCGTCCAACACGGGCAATTGATGATGAGCCTCCATCCAACACGTGAAATGATGATAAGCATCCGTCCAACATGGGAATAGATGATAAGCCTCCGTCCAACACGGGAATCTGATGGTAAGCATCTGTCCAACACGGGAATCTGATGATAAGCATCCATCCAACACGGGAACTAATAATGAACTTCCATCCGACACGGGAATTGATAATGAACTTCCGTCCGACATGGGAATTGATAATGAACTTTCATCCGACACGGGAACTGATAATGAACTTTCGTCAGACACGGGAACCGATGGTGATTCACTGTCCAACATAGGATTTTATGATGATCCTCCATCCAACACGGGAATTTGACGATGAATTTCCGAGATATTGATGATGAAACCTCAATCCAACACGGGATATTGATGATGAGACTTTCGTCCAACACGGGCATTTGATGATGATCTTCCATCCAACACAGGAATTTGCTGAAGAATCTCCGTCCAACACGGGATATTGATGATGAAACTTCCGTCCAACACGGGAATTTGATAATGACTCTCCATCTAACACGGGATATTGATGATGAAACTTCCGTCCAACATGGGAATTTGATAATGACTCTCCGTCCAACACGGGAATTTTGATGATGATCTTCCGTCCAACACGGGCAATTGATGATGAGCCTCCGTCCAACACGGGAAATGATGATAAGCATCTGTCCAACACGGGAATTGATGATAAGCCTCCGTCCAACACGGGATTTTGATGATTTATCTCCGTCCAACACGGGATATTGATGATGATTTACCGAAGCTGATGGGCACTATTGCTTGAAGATTGAGGCATCTAAAACTCCTTTTGACGAGCATTGCTTGGAGACTGAGGCAGCTGAGGCTCTTTCAAATAATGCTGATGAATCCGAAGTTGACGAGACTGATGACGATGATAAAGGCAGAATATGCCACCTAAAGGATTTGAAATCTTTGTCCAGATTGTGATTTGAGGAGCAATCCCCATGATCAGATTGTGATCCAATGATTATTGTACCCTGTGGGGGGGGGGGAAACACAACACACTAAGCACTTTGCATTTTATTCACGTGCTGATTGCTAATTTTAAGCATTATTAATCTTGATGCACGAGCCCATCTCGACTGGGGATGAAAATGGAGATGCGGATTTTGTATGGCTTGACGAGCAGATATGTATGTAGCAATTGTGCTATGATGGACTGTGTATGGGATGAATGTATATATGTATGATGATGTATGGGGTGAAGTGAACCCTCTCCCATGAGGTGGGGAAATGTATGAATGACATGGTGCAGCCTGGGCAAGTCGGGGATGCTCCCGGGAATACAGATTGCAACAGGTCCGTTGCTGGTAAGGACAAAGTGTATCGCGCGCCTGAGACGGCAAGCAGTAGCGAAAGTGCAGAGAATGCCCTGGTTTTGAAGATATGATTAGGCGGAGCTCCAGTTCTTGATGAGGTGACCAGTAAATTGTATGTCTGTCGCCCCCGAAATACTAAAGGTCATCTAGTATTTATAGGGGTGATTTACTTGGACACCAAGATAGGATTCCACCCAAGAAAGGTTCCAGAACTCTCAAATCAGTAGAGACCCGGATTAGATAAGAGTTTATCAAGAAAAGAGGTTGAAACGGAGAAGGAAAGTGATTCTGCACATCCTGTAGAGGGGGTTGTCTCGCGCGAGACATGCCTGTTCCGCGCGAGACAACTAGTCAATCGACTATTTTGTCCTCTTCAGTTATTCCGTTAGTCAGTTAGGTCCAAAACTAACGAGGTTAGTTAGAAACTTAACAAAATATGCCGAAACTAATATGCTTTCATCAAAACACAAAAGAGAGACGAAGAGTAGTGTAGTCATGAAATTATTAGTTCAGAATGGGGTGTCTACACTTGCCATGAATCACGTTGTTCAAATCAGTGACAGTTTTCTTACGAGCCCCCGCTGTTGAGAACCTTTCGAGGAACTTCTTCCTCATATAACTCCATGAGGTGATGCAGTCAGTGGTCAGACCACGAAACCAAGTCAGTGTTGCACCTGTGATGGTGCTAGTTAATGCCTTGTATAGCACGTCATCCTTAGAAGAGACCAAACACATAGTGGCCTCAAAATGCTGCATATGATTTAAGGCATTGGTCATGCCTGAATACTTGTCTAATGTGGGCTGCTTGAAACCAGCAGGAGGCCCCTTGTTGAGTATATCCTTGGCTAGGGGTCAAAGTGTGCAGTCATTTTGTTCAGTCTTCCCATTGGTTTCTTCCCCATCTGCCTCCATATTATCTAACCTCCGTTTCAAGTTAAGAAGCTCCCTAACATCCAAGTCGCTTATTGGTGGGAGACAGAGTTAGACTTTTATCTTGCCTCATGGTGGGGCTCTCTTCTTGAAAGAGTCCTCTGTCTTTTATTACTAGGGGGAGTTGCTTCCCTCCTTTCTCGATGGAGATACGACCTCTCTCCCATTTGTGGCGACCTACGCTGAGCTCTGTCAGCTTCGACCTGCCTTCTCAAAGCTGAGTTGACTTATTGTTCCCTTTGCTGGTTGAGCCTATCCCTTAGGTCGACATTGGGTTCTATAGATATGTGGGAGGGGGGATGCCTTTCACTCCTCCTTTCTTCCCCTGACGGTCTAGGACCTCCGTTAGCCAGCCTATTAGATGTGAGAGATGGAGCTACCCTTTATGATCTTCTATCAGCCTTGTTAGGAGATTCAGGCATCTCGAGCAACTCATCTTGTACCTCGAGCAAGCTCTGCAGTATTCTAGCTTGCTCCAACAAAATATCCTTCCTACTAAGGTGAGTAGTTAAGGGACTTGCCATGTCGTCTGCAACTGTTCGACCTGTTTGAACTCTCTTAGGTTGTTGGCTTACCCCTTGGTTGGGCATGGGTCTGTTCTGCCTTCTACCATCTTGCAAGCCTGCGCCATCAGCCACACTATTGGAGCGAGTGCCCCTTCTAGTGGGATGACCCAACGGAGGAGGGGGCAAGTTTGCAGTGCGATTCCAAGCACCTGCATCTGTGTTTCTCCACGCATTCTCGATCCTTGGCTCACTGGAGAAAGTGGCAGTATGCCAGTCAGACACCATGTTTGCTATTGCGTGAGGTTTCGAGGTCTTAGCGTTATCGTTTCCCGGCAATGGAACCAAACTGATGACATAGGAAATGATCCAGATCAGCCTTAGTTCAGCAGTAGGTTGATCCCCAGCTGATATAACCTGAAACCACGAACAAACGACTAGCCGGGTTGGTCTCCGGTTAAGACCCTCCAATGTGATGATAAGATAACGTGTTATAAGTTCGTAATAAACTGTATGGAAAACGACGTAATCTCAAATAGCTAAGATGACATTACCTTTTAACGTTGTGAGTTGTCTGGTATTTATAGTGGTGTCATGGGATCATTGTGAATCCCTAAAATCATGGAGATGTTGTGGGCGTAACTGTCTCCGTGAATGTAGGAGGCGATTACGATTAACGACGTAGACGGACGTACGTGTTGGTAGGTCGAGGTCGCTTGAGTATTCGTAGTTGACCTGATTTTGTGCCTTAGCTTGATAGAAATTGTAGAAGTAAATGATCGTATGTTGGACGAAGCTAGGTCGGGACCAAGGATGGTCGGACAATGAGCTAGGTCGACTGATCTTTGCCGTTGGGCCATGGGAGTTGTAGCAATTGGACTAGCCCCTTCTATGGTATTGTCTTTGTAACGTGTGAAATGTTGGGCTTCATTCGTTGGGCCTGACCGTCACTTTTATTCCGTTCCGGAAGTAAAATTTTTAATGACATTCAATAAGGGCAAATTAATGTTAACTTTTGAAAGCATGATATAGATTTTCGAAAAGTGTTTGTCCATCTTCTATCTCATCAGTCTACCCAGAAAAGGTATAGCAGGTACAAATGGTTTGGGAGTTTAAGATTTTTCATTTTGTTTATCCCCCAAATCATTTGTACCTTCTTCATTCTAAACTTTAAAATTTCTATTATTATCATTATGAGAAGAAGATGAAGGAGGATTTATCTCTTGACCAATCACTTTACCACTCCTCATTGTGGTTATAGCTTTTTCCGTATGTTCCTCCTGACTAGAGAATGTGTCTGGCTTGTGACTGAGCGTTTGCACTATTTGCGACTCCAATTTGTTGTTTGCCACCTCGTGGGTCTTTCCCTTTTTGATTTGATCCAACCTTATCCTCTACAACTGTTGTGCTTGGTTCAACCTCAGCCTCTCCAATTGCTCCTCCCATGGTTGTCTGGGTTGTTATTGAACTTGTGGTGGTATCGGCTGCGGTGAAATAGGGTGGAGTGGCTTGTTGTTATTCCATGCGAAGTTCAGATGATCTCTCCACCCTGGATTACAGGTGTTTGAGTAGGGATTGTTGTGAGGATGCCTTGTTTGGTACCCATTCCCCACCTAAGCCTGTTCCATAAAATCATGAAATTGTGCAATAGATACACGTATTAGTAGCATGAAAATTCAAATCACAAGTAGCACATGAATCATGAAATTTATTAACAAGAGCAGGAGTAACCAAAGAAGTAAGCATGGAAAGTTGGTTAGTTACTTTTGACACTTGCTTTTGTACCCTATCTATAGTACTCAGTTCATAAACACCCTTTTGTTCCCTCTCACTCCCTTTTGTTGGGAGTAGGGATGGCCATATCCGATTCCAGTTCAAAACCGGCGGTTTCGTTTCCGAAAAAGGTGAAACCGGAACCGAACCGTCAGTTCACGGTTCACAGTTCTGGTTCTAACCCGGCGCTTCAAGGTTTAGAGCCGGCGGTTCACGGTTTAGGCGCGATCGCCCCTTTCTTCTGCCCAAAGGGCGCGATCGCTCGCCTTGGTCGCGCGGTTGCTCGGCCTTTGGCCCTATTTTCTCGGCCACGGCCTTGTTTGTCTCGGTCACTCTTGTCATTGGCCGACCATCTCCTATTCTTGGCCCAGCATCTGCCGGGCACTATTGATTTCCATTGTATTGCAATTTAGCCCCTGAACTTTATAATATCAGTTTACTCCCCAATTTTCCATATTTTCAATTTGGTTCCTATATTTATTTTTTATTTTCTTTTAATTTTTTATTGACTAGGGAATAATATTTTAGACTTTTTTTATTAGTGATTTTTTTTTACAAAAAAATATATAAAAAAAGATAGAAAAAAACTAAACAAATGAAAGTATATAGAAGAAAAGAGAGATGGACTACCCTATTTTATTTTTTATTTTATTTTAAAATTTTTATTGACTAGAAATGATATTTAAGACTTTGTTAGTTAGTGATTTTTTTACAACAATGTATATAAAAAAAGATAGAAAAAAAACTAAACAAATGAAAGTAGATAGAAGAAAAGTCAAAAGAGGGACAGACTACCCTATATTTATTTTTTATTTTTTTAAAACAAAATTTTTTACTAGAAAATAATATTTTAGACTTTGTTAATTAGTGATTTTTTTTTACAAAAAGGTATATAAAAAAAGATAGAAAAAAACTAAACAAATGAAAGTATAAAGAAGAAAAGTCAAAAGAGGGACCGACTACCCTATATTTATTTTTTAATTTTTTATTGACTAGGAAATAATATTTTAGACTTTATGTAAGTACCCAAATTCGGATCGTCAAAATCCGTTAAAAGTTAACCGAAATTCGTTAACTGGCCCGCTCCAAGTTAACCGAAATCCGTTAAGCTCCTCGTTCTCAAGTCAACGAGACGTCCCGGGACTGCCCCGTGCATTCCAACGTCAAAGCGTACTCAACACACGTCGTCGCACGTAAAAGTACAGCTTCTCCTGAAAAACGCACTTTTCGGCACTTTCCGGGGGCATTTCGGACATTTTCCGGACAGTTATTTAAAAACGGACAAAACCGGGAATAATGGCACGAAAATCCATGCCCTGATGAGTCACAGGGGCACGTGGCACGCATGCCACAGCCCTCCGGTCAACATCAATCAGATTTCAGTGTGAAAAGACCAAAATACCCCTGGGATGCAGTCCCAGTCCGTCCGGACTCTTTTTCAGGCAAACCAGAGTCCCTCCAATTTCAAAAATACCACAAAACCCCCTGGAATTCAGGTTAAGTCCGTCCGGACTCTTTTACAATTTTACCCTATAAATACAGAGGGCTGTCAACATTTCAGAAAAAAGAAAAACCTTACCATTTTCTCTCCACGGCCACGGCCCAAACCCATTTCAACCTCCCCCGAGCCCCGTTTTGCCTCAATTTGCGTGAAAATCCCGTATTTCAACCAAACACGAACCAAAGCACCTCAAAACACCATTTCAAACACTAAATCGTATCCCGTATATGCCTCCCAAGCCAAAAGAGTTAATCCCTCGCCATAGGTAACACTTTCACTCCCTAAACACTCGTTCCGTCTCGATTTATGTGCCAGTCGCTACAACTGTTTCGGACGAACGTTGTTGAAATGTAGACGTCACCGTCAACGGGGTCCGATACGTTTTAGTCCCTGATCCTCTTCTCTTCTCGTAAGAGAAGTAATCTCGGGTTAAAACGGCGTTCCGGCCCCGTTCCGTTACTTTTTATGTCATTTACAATTCCAGATCGTTCGATCCGTTGAACGTCATTTACTTTCATGTCATTTACAAATTCCGGATCATTTGATCCGTTGATCGTCATTTACTTTACGCAACTTTACAATTCCGAGCCGTTTGGTTCGTTGATCGCACCTTTAAAATCCGGGTCGTTTGATTCCGTCGATACCACACTTTAAATATTATCATTTACAAGTCCGAGCCATTTGGCTCGTGATAGTATTTACTTATCAAAGTCCGAGTCGCAAAAACGATTCGTTGATCGCATATCATTTAATGTTTTTTTCCCGTAAAATTGCTAATAATGAAATGCCCGGTTCAAAATCGGAGTTTGACATTCGAACTCTCTTTCGAAAACGCGCGAGATGACGTTTGGCATCCAAACGATCATCTTCAAACTTAAAAACCCGACATTTGACATTCAAATCTCATTTAATGTTTTTTTCCCGTAAAATTGCTAACAATGAAATGCCCGGTTCAAAACCGGAGTTCGACATTCGAACTATCTTTCAAAAACGCGCGAAATGACGTTTGGCATCCAAACGATCATCTTCAAAACTCAAAATCCGACCCGAAGTCTTGAGCTTTTCAGCCTTGACTTTGACGCGGAGCTCTGCCGAAAAAAATACCTGAAGGTTCAATGTGACACTGTGTCACCAAACCCTCAACGTATGCACCGTGCCAGCCACAACTTGGCCAACGCCAAAAGCTAAGACCCCTCGCGCAAGCGAGTCAGGAGAGGTCATGCCGAAATTTTGGCATGATCCCCGCCTTAACTTAAGGACGTTGACTTCGATCGTGGCCCGCGTGTCACATACATTGGAAGTTTACGTGATCGGCTAGCCTTAAGTTCACTTTTTCCTTTGTCGGTGGAACTCGCTTGCCTTATAGGACCCTCGCCCGGGATTGTCCATCCCGGGAAGATGATTTACAGGTGAAAAATGAGGGGCTTATAAACGTAGTGACGAGATCCACTGATTAGAGCCTTAGGTTAGTCGTGAAAAAGAAGACACGATCTTTTCCAACTGATTAGGACTCTGAGAAAATGCGTTTTAAGTAAACATTAATCGGTAGCTGCACATTGCACTAGCCCGAAACCCTGAGCCAAATACCCTTTCTGAAGCCTAAACCCTGCCTTTCGTTCCCTGCAGTGAATAGAAAGTGATTCGAATTCAGTCGCCGCCTCGCGAGTCACGGTTACGGCAGCGTCAGACAGCTCTTCGGTTCCCTCAGTCCCCTCAGCCAGAATATCCGACATGTCTAGCTCACCGAGAAATCGTAACGGGGACGGACCCCCGCCACCGGTAACAGATATGAAATTGGAAGAAGCCATCCGAGCATGTGAGCTTCACAAGAGGCAGAAAGAAGATCAGTAGAATTTCGTGGTACAGCTTCTGAATGAGCGAGGTATAGCAGCTATCCCCCAGTCAGACGGTACTTTTGTCCTAGTCGAGGTCTACGATTCCCCGAAACCAGTTCCTCAAACCTTCAACCAGGTTCCTCCCCCGCCAACTTACGGGATGCCTTTGAACCAAGGAAACAGCCGACCTAGGCTTCACGTTGCCACCTCTCAGGGCAACCCTGTCATATACGGCCAAGCCAGTACTACTCCCATCACTCAGTACAACCAACGCACCGCTGGACCATCTCAAACAGATGCCAATATCCTCCAATACTCTCCTGGGTTCATCCCATTACCTATACACGAATCCCAAAACACCGAGGACAAACCCCAATACAGTCCAGAAAAGGCCCCCATATATCCACATATATCGAGCCTTCCACCTCCAATCACTACCACTCACATGGTAGCACCCGACGTCGAGCCTCAAAGTCCACCACTGGACCCAAACTTAGCCTGGATGGTCGAACAGATGAAAGACCTGAAAGCTAGCATGAGCAGCTCAAAACAAGAAATGCTCAGATCCACAGATCCGGGAATGGTCACGCCTCTCCCTATCAAATTCAGAATACCAGAGATGGACCGATTCGAAGGAACCGAATGTCCTCAAACGCATGTTGACACCTACGTCCTCGGCATGAGAGCTAAAGGAGCAACCCTTCAGCAAATGGCCGATCACTTCCAGCACACGCTCAAGAGTTCAGCGTTACGATGGTTCCTAAGGGTCAAGCCTGCAGATCGCCATACCTGGGATCAGATCAGTAACATCTTCCTATAGCGGTACAGATCCAGCCTAGAGTGGGAAAGAAGTCGTGAGGACTTAATCACCACCGAACAGAAAGCAGATGAAAGCGTCGGAGAATTCTACAAGAGGTGGAGTTGGAAACTCTCCGAGATCATAGAGCCACTCTCCAAGGATGAACAGATGCGGATCTTCAAGTCCTGCTTAAGACCGTCCATCAGAACTCTCATCAGCCATCACTTCTTCCCCGATCTCCGAGCCATGGTCAATGCCGGCTCACAATTCGAGAAGGATCTCAAGGAAAAATTGGCCACAGCACAGCCATACAGATACCGATCAGCAGTTGCATTCAATCCTACCGTACACTTCGACAAGATGGACATGCTGCTGAGTAAGATGCTAGAAGGGTTGATCAAGGAAGGCCTCCTCAAACCCGTTGCAAACTACAAACCCAAGAATCCCGTAGTCAACGCTGACAAGAGCAAGTACTGCGCCTTCCATCAGTATCATGGCCATACCACCGACAACTGCGTGGGGTTACGGTATGAAATTCAGAATTTGATAGAGGAAGGAAAATTGGAGCGTCCCCGTGGACCTAATACAGTCGAAAACCCTTTTCCGAACAACAACAGTGTGAACTCCATTGAATGGGTGCCAAAGAAGATTGCCGCAGAGCCAGTTCCTCCGCCTCTTCCAGCCAGGTCCTCATCAAATGTCCACATCAGTTACGATGTTTGTGATTGCTCTGAATGCCTTGAGTACGAGTTCCAAGACATGATCAGGAACGTTTCTCCCAGAAAGCAGAAGAAGAAGTCTTCTCAACAGAAACTGAGAGAAAGATATGAAGCTGGAGATACCAGTGTGGGTATACTCAGAGAGCCATCCGGGAAGTTTGATTACTACGTACTCTACTCCAGCCAGTCCTCCCTTCCTCCAGGCCACGCAGCTTTAGAGAAGACAGGGGTGGGAAAGCTGAAAAGTCCTGCTGACACCAGAGTTCAGGCCTCAGGACACCGGAATACCTCAAATCTTGACAACCTCACTGCCAGTTAGAAGCCTAACTCCCCGCGGGATCAGCCAAGGTTCAATCTGCCCAACTTCAGAGCACGGGCCGGCAAAGGAAATTCAAAGTCAGCTTGGCACTCGCACTCAATCAACGTGCTAACCAAGGGAGGCCACCATCGTAAGCAGCCTCAACACAATCCTGAGGCACCACCAAAAGCTTTACCTCGCAAGAGGAAGACAGGAAACGGATGGCTTGATGACTCTCCTTCTCCGGAAAGAGACCAGATCTACGATTCCCAACTGTATGGCAGTATGCTCACCTTCTGTGATGAAGACTTGCTGAGGGATGCCTCAGGGCACAATGAAGCTTTGTACATCACACTCTGGCTCAACACCATATCTCTCCTCGGAGTATTGGTAGACAACGGATCAACAGTTAACGTCCTCCCTCTCAGCATGATGCGAGCCTTACACATCGACAAAGGCCACATGATTCCATCTGCCCGAACTATCAAGGCCTACGACAGCACGTCTCATCCTATTCTGGGGACGGTGACTCTGGAGCTCTAGTTTGAAACCCAAACGGTGCCAGCAAAATTACACGTGATGGACATTCCGTCCGAATTCACAGCTCTGTTGGAATGCCCTTGGCTACACCACATGAAAGCAATAGCCTCCACTCTCTATCAGTGCATCAAGTTCATTAACCGGCAGAGAGAACTTGAAGTCATCAGAGGGGACAGTTTCCTCATAGGGAACGAAGCCGAAACAACAGCCAAGCGTACCCGCAGCCAGGCACCGGGGCTACCTCCTTCAAGCCGACCAGGGGACTATCGGGGCAAATCTCATCAGAATTCCTCAGAGTCCGGAAATGCTAACTATATTAACGTCCTCGAGCAGGCAGACCCTGAAGCAGTCAGGTTCATCAAGTTCAACTGCCGTTTCCGAAACTTGGAAGCAGACTGGAAAGAAACCCTGAGCATCGCAATGATGCGGGCACGTAAACCCCCTGTCTCCGATCAGAGATTTGTCAGCATCCTTCAATCCTACTCTCTGGCCCCGCCAGGTGAGGAAATCTTCGTGATGAAGCTCAACAAGCATCGTCACACTCGTGATGAATGTATGGCAGTCGTGTGGGATGTCCTCCATGAGGAATTGCCCGTCGAGCCCCTCTTCTCAAACGAAGGGCATGATGTTTTTCTAGCAGCTCCAGCACCGCAGCAGGATGCGAGGCGTCCTTATGTCTGGGTTGAGCCGTCAGACGACAACGAATCAGGACTCTCCGGAATTGAGGATGCGGCAGATCCGCAAGAGGATCCCTATATACATATGCTCAGTTTCGAGGACGGCACCAGTTCCGATGATGTCACCTACGATAGGGGCTCCAATACCATGGAAATTGTCAAGCTCAACATCCTGTATAGGCGGCGGTTATCCAGTGAATGGAAACAACTGGTTGACACGACAAAGAACCCCTCTGATCAAGTGACCGACGACGACTTCGTCAACATTATCTTTTCCAGATATCCCGATGATACCAAGGATTCGGTCCTTATTATCAGATTCTGCAATGCCAAAGTTACCCTCACCGACTGCCTGCTCATGGTAAACGAGGCCCTGGCCAATCGAGCTCAGAGCTCATCATCACTTCCGACTACCAGCCCCAGTGGCAATCGGCCCGTGCCGTCAGTCAAGCTTACAGCCGCAAGCGCCGCCAAGGCCAAGGGCATCAGCAAAGGAGACAAAGCTCCTCACCCTGCCATAAATCAAATCAACCTCGGGAACGCTTCCAGTAGCTACCCTGAAAACATCTGTAAAAGTCTTCCTCGCAAGACAGATCCAGCTTCCGAAGAAAGGAATGATCACCTCATCATCAACATGCTCAAGTTCGACCCTGCTCCCAGTCGTCACGGCCACAGATTCAGGCATCCCGCCAGCAAACTGCTAGCTCTGATAGACTTGGCGATCCAGCTAGATCATGAGACTATCAACATCGCATAATTCAATACCCCCGTGGGTTCAGTCAAGCAGATATGGGAAACTTCTTGGTAACTGAGATCAAGGAAGGCCGCATGGAATGTCCCATCCTGACTTCCTTTGTCAATATAATCCAAGTGTTTTGCCATTTGGAGATTTGGATGTGATCACAGTTCTAGACACTAGTCAGATGGCGCGCACCTACGAAGACTGTTTAGCTCTTGCGAGGAAAGCCCTCATGGAACTTGCTGCTCAAGAGAACCGTCTCTGGGATGAGAACCAAGCTTAAAAGACCCACAGGGACCAAGCCCTTAAAGTGTCACAAGCAGCTTCAGACAGAAAGCTAGAGGCCACTCTAGACCAATTCGACCTCAAAGGTTTTGCTCACGGAAACTTCCTGGACTACCGTCTTTTCTCATCCAACCCCCTCTGGGAAGGGAGGGCGGTCAACGGTCCCAGCGACCTAGGAGATGGAATGGCACAGTACAAGGAGTACCTAGCCAAATAGCATGAAGGGTACTAGCGCTTATCTCCTCAAGAAAATCAAGTTCTCTGTGAAAGCGACGACGAAGACGACGAAACCATTCTCTTCCAAGTCGGGCATGAAGTCAACAAAACTGGAATCCCAAGGGTCCTGGGAGGATGGGGACAGATCATTTCCGCTCTTAAACTAAAAGGTCAACTGAGGGAGGAAGGTCTATTCAAAAAGAAAAGAAAGATGGAAATACATCTCCAGCAACTACTCAGAGAGATTCCACAGACTGCGGCATTCGTTTACAGAAACGATCAACTGGGACAGCAACCAGTTACATGGGTAGATGTTCGGGAAGCCATGTACTCACCTTTCGATATACCCGCCACTCAAATAAAGCAGAAGGGAAAGCTCTCCCCGATGGAAGTTTATCTAGACTGCCGCATACAGTTCAAGGAAGCACTGGCTATTCTCACGTGGGAAGAAACACATGCGCTAACTCTCGATGTAGGTTTTACTGCAAGAAAGTTGATCTGGGCCAAGAGTTGAGGAAAATTAGCAAACCATGACTATCGCCTAACCCAACTCCAGAATGCCCTGAGCATGCTCAGCAAGAAGGAAAGAAGTGCGGTATACCGTGAGGAGATCAAGGAGACTGTTCGCTTGAACCAAGAACTCTCTAACCTCCCCCGGAGGGTCAGCAATGCACAGTTCAGCTCTGGCAACCACTGTTGCGCACTGACGTTCGAACAGCTGTGGCAAACCATAAACTCTCTCCCCACGGAGGCACCCAAGCTAGTATTCTGGGACAGAATCCGGAAAGCTGCCGAAGTTCCCGAGAATGCATCTACAATCAAAGAATTGAGGGAAAACATATGGCCCTATGCTTCGAGGAATCCTCCTCTGACTATGGCTCAGCTCAGAGCGACCTGTTCAGAAGGGACCAAACCTGATGTCAGCGTCCTGACCCGATCGGGACAAATCCATGTATTACCACCTAAGGCCACTAAAAAGCCAGCGAAGACAGAACCGCAACCCGGCCTGCCCGAAGACGCAAGTTCCGTGAAAGAGGACCCTCACTCAGCTCAAGCAGACCCAGGCAAACATTTCCCTTTGGTCCCTGCTCACATCTTCGTATCCTCACAAGCTCAAGCTAGAGGAAAGTTTGGCCCGCACCATGGTCTCCGTGGACGCAACCCCAGACGAAGTAATTCAGATGATCGGCAACATCCACTATGACAACATTATCACCTTCACAGATTTGGACCTGCCAAAATTTGGGGCTGATCACAATGAGCCACTCTACATCATAGTCTAGCTGGACGAGCGTCGCCTTCCTCGTGTGTTGGTAGACGGAGGTTCCGGAATGAATGTCTAGCCCGTCAAGATGATGGACCTGCTTGACATCAAGCCCACAGATCTAAAGCCTTCAGTCTACACTGTCAAGGCCTATGAATCCCCTTCCCGTACAGTTCTAGGGGTTGCTACTCTAAACATCTGGTTCGGCAAGCGGATGATCCCCACCGAATTCCAAGTGTTGGACATTCCCATCACTTTCACAGCCATCCTGGGGCGACCCTGGCCGCATCAAATAAATGGCGTGGCATCCACCCTTCACCAGTGTATCAAGTTCATGCAAGGCAACGAGCTAACTACAGTCTACGGCGACAGCATCACCACCGAGGGGACCAACACCAACGGCCTTCCAGTGTTAGAGATCAAGCATGATGACGATATGGCATTAACTGGATTCACTTTGGAAACCTCCAAGATCCAAATATGAAGCGTGGTGTGAGTACCCCGACCCAAACTCGTGTTTTTGGGTCCACTTTCCATGGTTGGCATTAATTTTGGTCTCATTTATTTGCTAAAGTGCATTTTGGCCCTAAATTATCCATCCATTTGCTTGATCCATTGGGCCTGCCTTCCTGCGGCCCAATTTGTCATAAAGATGACCGATGTCGTCCGACATAGGGCGACCCAAAGGCGGTTAACGCCCTATGTCGTATGACATAAGAGCTCTCATCAGTATGCCTATAAATAAAGGGCTTGGCTGATCATTTTAGGGGGGATTTTGGCAAAGTAAAGGCACTCTGCTAAAATAGAGGCTCACTCTCTCTCTCACACATACACACACTCACCTCCCTCCTCATGCACACACACATCCAAGCTAAGGACCAAAGAAGGATCTCTTTTGTTGGTGTTTTGAAGGGGTAACACCATACTATTGGTGCTTCTACCTTGTGGACTACAATAGGTGGTCCCTAAACTCTCTCTCTCTCTCTCTCTGATTACATCTTTCACACTCATACATTTTATCTTGCATGCTTTATTGTTCAAATAATATGTGAATATTTGGAATTTTGCATGACAAAGGTGCTGGAGATGTGAATCTTCAATATTCACATCTCCTCGCCTCAGATCTGGACATTTGGTAGTCTTAGTTGCATTAAAGTTTGCATCTTGGTTGATTTTGTTTGAGTTAGGAGGTGATGGCTACATGATAATGGCCAAAAACATGTGATTCATCACATTTGGCCATTAAAGCCATGTGATCCTCCCATAATACTCACGTAGTATTGTTATTATATTGTTTCCAGTTAGTGTTATAGCTTAAATTCATGTTAGAAAGCAAGGTGGTATCAGTCTGCTGAAGGGCACTGAAATAGGACACCTATGTCGGACGACATGGGACTCCTCAAGGGGTCCTGTGTCATATGACATAGAGCTCCCAGAAAGCTGTTTGGCTTTCAGTGACTTCAGATCTACCCAGATTGATCTCCTTTGTGATTTAAAGCTGTGTTTAAGTAGTTTTAGTTCATTTATCGTTGTTTGGGAAGTCTGAGATCCACTTGGGTGAAATCTGATGATGGAGGCGGTTCTGTCGTCCGACACAGGACAACCTCATGTGTCCTGTGTCATACAACATCCGTATCACAGAAAGTCATTTTGACTTTATTGACTCCAATCAACCCCATGTTGGTCTCAGACCCTAAACAATGCTTCTCCTTAGTTAAAATAGCCTTGTCTTAATGATAAAGTAGCTTTGGTGGCTTAACCACCCCTTTTGTAAGAAGCAATCTGACCAGGATGTCTTATGTCATCCGACATCCCTCTTCTGAGGAAGTCCTGTGTCGGACGACATCCGAGTTCCCTGGACAGACTGTCTCATCTCCTGCCTTGTAATGCAAGTCTTCGTTTGTAAGGGTGTGGCCCCTTTTATGGTTCACAAGTTGTATTCAGTTTCAATGCCATCAATGAAATCCAAATTTGCATGCCTTGTTTGTTGACACAAATTGCACACTCTTAGAATGTTTATAATTGTCCATTGTTTGATTGAAAGTCTCGAAAGAGGCAATGTGGGTGAGCTCCTTATTCTCTTCCCACATCGTAACTTGACCCCCGGACCCATTTTCTCATTTCCGAAGGTTTTTCAATGTTTTCCTTTAAAAATGGCGTGGCGACTCCCAAAATTAAAAACAAAAATAAGTTGTGTTTTTAAAATCAAAGAAAAGTTGTTTTGATTTTCGGAGGGCGTTCATTTCAGTGGCGACTCTGCTGGGGATTAAAAAAGTTGAAAAGCTTTTATTTTAATGAAAAGAGTGATGCTTGGTATATAGGTGGAAACCACTAAGTTTCCCGTATCGCTTCCTAACTCGAGGCTTGGGATAAATTGTGGTCTAACAATGCCATGTACCGGTATCATTCCTCTTTTTTGAAAAAGAAAAAGCTTTTCCTAAGAGGGTCTAACTTTCTTTAAATCAACTTGGACAATTTCTTCATTCTTCTTGTGTGTAATTTGTGTCATTATGTGTGCTCCTATGTGCCTTGCCATGCTTTTGTGCCTACATGCTTTATATGCCTTGGTATGATGGTATTTTGGTGCTGGGGCTCTTCCCTTTGCTGCTTGCTTGGCTCTGTTGGTGAGAACTCCTATGTCGGATGACATCCCTTTCCTGGGAAGTCCTGTGTCGGACGACATAGGAAGGAAGTGCAGAAGCATTTTCAGCTGATCAGGTGAACAGGGCAGAGTAATTCTGAGATACAGCAGCTGGTGATCTCTTGGCATTTGGGGCAGTCCCCTTTTGCCGTGCTTTTGAACTCATCCTCTTATTTTTCTTTTTTGCATACTTATTGCATTTTGAAAAAAAAAGAGCAAAAAAACATTTTCCTAGAAGATACCTTCACACTACTCGCACGCTACCTGCACATAGAGTTAGAACCCAGGAGTGTACGGACGGCATCGCGGACAGTGACGTGTTTCGCTTACGCTTGAGCGCCTAAAGTCCTCCCAGCCTATAGAGTAGGAACCAACACTTGTCCGTGACACACTTTCTACCGTGACCGGTTGGTTTTTGGCAAAATACTTTTCAAAACATTTTTCAAACTCGGTTTTCAAAATTTTCTCACAAAGTCCGAGTCACACTTCGTCTCCAAGGTCTTGGCATACTCTCCTTCTTCATGATGAAGTTATGACATAACCCAACATGGGTACCTGTCAAAGCTTTGACATGTCTCGACGTGGGTACATGTCGATTTCTCGACTTGGCTTCGCAAGAGGTCATGACGCATTTTCGACATGTGCTAACGCGGGATCATGTCAAATTTTTGACACATACTAACGAGAGGCCATTCCGAAATTTCGCCATAAAGCGGCGAGAGGCCATGACTAATTTTCGACTCGAAGCGAAGAGAGGTCATGCCAAAATTTTTCCAGGATTTTACCTGCAAATTGCGATCTCGTTCATTCAAACGTACTTTCGACCCTCTCTCCTCCCGAGTCAAGACGTTGTTGACTTGGACTTGGTTTTGAAAATCTTGAGTTTGACTTGTTTTGACTTGTATGCCCATAGGTCCGTTTTGCCTTTTGATTGGTGGGTTCCACGTGCCCTATAGGACCTCTGCCGGGATTGTCCGTCCCGGAGGTGTAATACAGGTGGAATACAGGGGGTCTATAGATGTAGTGATGGAACCCACTAGTCCAGGAATAGTGTAGACTGCGAAAAAGAAGGTGTCCCCCTTTTCCAACCATTCTTAGGATTAATAAAAATCGTTTTTATTTAAATATTTTAAATAAGGCATATGCATGAGTCCGTCCTAAGCCTATCCTCTCCCCTACCTAAAATAGTTCTCTCTCCCTTTCAGCGAGCAAGTATTGGGTCAGAGTTCCGGGTGGTCGGTTAATCAGTTTCTCTCCAGTCAGGGATTCGTTTCCAGCAGTCTCAGAGATGGCAGATTCACAAGTTTCAGCGGGTTTGGGTCCGAATGCGGGTGTTGATCCAGCTCAGGGTCAGAATGTCAGTCAAGGTGTAGGGCCGGATCAAGGTCAGAATGTGGGACCGAATGTGGGTTTGAATGCCTCTCCTAGCAGTGGTTATGGCATAGGTCCTCATATGACACCCCCGGGAAGTCCGTTTGTTAACCCTCACCCAGGTTTCAACTTCTCTCAAGAGGCTTATCTCCGTGCTGCTTTCGAAGCCTCTCGTGCCCGTGAGGAGGTCGGTTGGGCCCGTTATGTCGAAGTGATGCGTATGCAAGGGGTTGCCATAGTCCGTCGCCCCGATGGGTCATACGAAGAAATTAGGGAGGAGCCCGATGTTACTATCACCGACACTGGTTTTGTCCCCCCGTCCTCACCTAGGCAAGGCTACCACAATGTGCCCCCGCCAATCTCTTATGGTGTGCCTAGCTCCTTTCCGATACCGACTTATGTGAATGTGTCAAGACCTCCCCCCATCCCAGTGTCTACTTATGGCGTGCAATACGGACTGAGAGGTGAGTCAAGCTCCTTCCCAAAGGTTAGTGCTCAGGACCAGTTTGTGTTTTCTCCTCAGAATCAGTATGGGCAGAATCAGCCTAGTGGTGTCAGCCAAGATCAGTTTGGGTTTGCCCAGAATCAGTTTGGACCGGCTCCGAATCAGTATGGGTTCCAAGGTCAGGGTCAGTATAGCAATGCGGGTCAGCCGCTCAACCCAGCCTTTGGCGGTCAGTTTGTTGCTTCTCATGGTCAGCCCACTCAGCAGCCGGATGGTCAGTACCATCTGTTGGGAAGCCAAATATGTCAAGACAGTTTTTCGCAATATCCTAGTTCCCAGTTCCAAAGCATTCCTCCACCTGTAGCGCAACCGCAGTTCGATGGATATGATGCTTTTGGGGTCAAAATCCAAGGCCCAAGTGAGTTTTATGCGAGTGCTCCAGCGTCATTGCCACTGGCCGCTTTGCCCTTTAACCCGTCAGCTTCCTAGTATGCAGTCCCTCCTTCTATGGCGCCTGCTCAAGCTAGTGGTCCCACTCCGTCATTGTCATTGTCTGCTTTGCCCTTTAACCCGTCAGCTTCTCAGTATGCAGTTCCTCCTTTTGTGGCATCTGTTCAGGCGAGTGGTCCTGTTCCGTCCTCCATGGTAGCTCCAACCGTAGGACAACCCCCATCGTCTGAAGTTTCAAGTTTGAAAGAAGAGTTGAAGTATGTGAAGGAACAGTTGCACAAGATGACTTTTGGGTCAAGCGTGGTAAATTCTGTAGAGCTCAAGGACTCTAAGGCCCTCCCGAAGAACTTCAAGATGCCCCCTATAGCTAAGTTTGAAGGCTCCACATGCCCTAAAACTCATGTGAATAGCTATATCATGTCTATGGGTGCCAAAGGGGCCACCGAGGAGATGCTAGCCCTATACTTTCACTTGTCTCTCGATGATTCTCCTTTGAGATGGTTTCTAGGCCTTAAGCCGGAGGCGCGGGCTACGTGGTCTCAGATTAGTGATGCTTTTCTGGAGAAATACAAGGGAAGTGTTGTGTGGTACACCACCCGTAGTGACTTGATCGGCACCATCCAATGGCATGACGAGTCCGTAACAGATTTCTATAGGAGGTGGAACAAGAAGCTAAATGAGTTGGTTCATTCAATTCCCCTGTCCGATGAGAAGTCCATTTTCCTTTCATGTGTCAAGCCAGCTATTAGGGAGGCCATTGGGCGTGGGTACTACCCGAATCTGTGAGAAATGGTGAGTGCGGGGGCCAAAAGTGGGAATGCCACCTATTCCATTGTTCCAAACTCTACCCTCGTTACTTCAAAGGGTAAGAAAACTGCTGTCTCTAGCACCGTCAACTATATTCAAGGGGAGAAGGGTCAGTTATCCGGTCATGGTGGAGGAAAGCCTCATCGGCAGAGATACGATGATTTGGGGATGCCAATTGAGGAGGCATTTAATGGTTTGGTAAAGACTGGGCTGATCAAGCCCCTGGATAATTACAACCCTGTAAGTACCCAAATCTGGCTCATGCCTTCCGGTTAAGTTTTTCGGCAATTTCCCGGACTTTCCTAAAGTCCGGGAGCAATTCCGGAACTGTTCCGAACCTTCCGAGGAATGAAGGGACTGATTTAAATTAAAAGGGCACGTTTTCCTTAATATGGAAAACCTTCTAGAAGTGCCACCTTGCATGATTCTAGAAACATGCTGAGTCATATAGGATAATGCCGCACGGCTGCATTAGGAGAAGACTCCTAGCCGCACGGCCTCATTAGCCTTATCCAGACTGCCTATAAATAGAGCCCTCCTCTACCCATTTTGACACACAACAACATACCACATTCAGCACCAAAAGCTCTGTTCAAGCCTGCTGCGAAAATCCAAGAAGTTGAAAAGTGCCAAGAAGCCACCTCCCTCCTCCTTGAAGCCTTCCAAGTTGGTCCATCCACTAGGCAAGATCCATAGAAGAGGAGGTCACCACCATTGGTAACCTCTCACCCCTTTACCTTGCATTATGCTTGTTTATGTGATATAATTGCTCCTTGCATTCATATATTACTATTATCTTGCTTGGGACTTGGTATTTGTTGTTAAAGATCCTATCTTTATTCATATAAATCATACCCCCTCCCCCTTTGCATCCTTTGCATGAAATAAGCATCCTTTGCCCATAAAAATGTAATCTTTGCGTTAAAGGTGCATCCTTTGCACCTAAAAATCCCTTTTTTTACATAAAAATGATATTTTTATGCATCTTTTGCATATAAAGATGTAATCTTTATATTCAAATTGCATCCTTTGCACCCTAAAACTCATTTTCACACATAAAAATGCATCCTTTGCATTAAAAATTATTCCTTTGCATAAAAAAATCATTTCTTCACATCAAAGATGCATCCTTTGCATATGAAACACTATTTTTCCACATAAAAATGCATCCTTTGCATAAAAATCCTTTCTTTACATCAAAAAGCATCATTTGCAAATCAAAGAGCATCCTTTGCACCCAAAAATGTCATCTTTTCAATAAAAATGTCATTTTTACATGCATTCCCCCATGTCCCCATTAGCAACCTTCGGAACGGACCGGTGTAAAGATCCTATCTTTACATCGTTTCTTCCGTTAAAAGGTGTCACAATCTCTTTAGAAAGGGATAAACCTTGAACCTATATCTCCGATTATCGCTTGAGACGAGCATGATAGCTCCCATATAAGCTCAATTGTCTCAAGGCGTAGGATTGATGGGCTAAGGACACTCCTTTTCTAAAGAACCCCATTTTGGACTATAAAAGACAGTCCTTCTCTCGATCACGCAAGACCCAAGGTCAAATAGCGAAGATCACAATTCCAAGATGAGGACGGGATCAAAATCCCGAACACATAAAAAATCCAAGGAATCCCGAGCGACAACCAACTAAATGGTTTGTACGTCCGGAAGACGACTTGGGACATTCCCCCTCCCTCTTTTCAACACATGCACACATGAAAGCACGCAAGCAAGCACGAAAAATGGAATCTAGGGAGACTTGCTACGGCAAGGCACCTTGGGTGAACGACGATCCGTTCTTCCCAAGGGGTAACTTAACCTCCGAACCCTAAAAACCTTTTTTTCAAAGTTTTGAGGAAATCAAAATGGCGTGGCGACTCCGTTTTTCAAATTAAACCGGATGTTTTCAAACTCGCGTGAATCCAATCTAAAAAAAAACAAAAATTAGAATTTGGGCACACATTCACAGTTTGGCGACTTCGCTGGGGACATCCCAAAGGAGAAAAGCTTTCATTTTCAAAATAAACGATACCCGGTATATAGGTGGAAACCATTTAATCTTCCTGTATCGCTCCCTAACCCGGGGCTTGGGATAAACGGTGGTTTAACAATCCCACGTACCGGTATCTCTTTTCGAAAAAAAAAACCTAAAAAGAAAGCTTTTTTCCTTTGATCGGGTTAGACTCCCATCACGGATTCCAATTATCGTGCTTGCTTTCTTTCCTCGCATTGCATTGCATCATTTGCATCTTGGGAATTGTGCATACTTTGAACAGGAAAGCCTACTGAAAGGTGCCTGAAATGTTCGGGAAGCAACCTGAAATTGCAAAGGAGTGGAACCTGGAAAATTGATCCATGCAGTCGTACGGCTCAATCCTCCTTGGATTCGGCCAGGGCGGCCTCGGTGGCAATTCCACCGGGAAAAATTGAGGTTAATCGCGGCCTTGGCGGCTTGGGGCTATTCAATTCCAAGGCGGCCAGGGCTCCTAGAAAATTTACGTGCCTTATACATTTGCATATTCCCCGTCTGAAAAATCATTCCTTTAAAACACATTTCTAAAAATCTCTGTTTTAACTCAAAAAGGAATATTTTTAGGAGGCCGCACACTATGCGCACCTTATATATCCTGTACACTTTGCACGCACGTCCCTTTAAACCCGGGTGGTTTTGAGTTGCGATCACGGACGGCCTTACGATGCTCCACGGCGCGCGCACGAAATCACCCCAAACTCCCCATGGCAGCCAGTGTCGACCAATGCACAGTCCGTGTCACACGTTTCAAAAAACCGTGACTTTTTGGTTGGTTTTTGGTCTAGTCCATGTCATATAGCCCAGTTGCATGTCCCCGTAAAGGTCAAGCCTTAGTCCATAACGGAAGTCAAAATCTTTTGCTCAAGCGAAACTCTGCCGAAATTCCGATAAGGAAAAATCGGTAGAATCTTGAATCCGACATTGACATTGACCTTGACCTGCACGGAATGCGTAAGAGTCGAGACCGAGTCTATGCCAAAAGTCCAAAGATCTTCCGCACAAGCGGAGCTCTGCCAAAATTCCGACAAAGGAAAAAATGGCAAGATCTTGACTCTGGCGTTGACTTCGACCTTGACCCGCATGGAATGCGTAAGAGTCGAGACCAAGTCCATGCCAAAAATCCAAAAGATCTTTCGCTCAAGCAAAGCTCTGCCAAAATTCCGACAAGGAAAAATTGGCAAGATCTTGACCCGGCATTGACTTTGATCTTGACTCACGCACGGCGTATGCAACGAAGTTCAATGTGACACTGTGTCATCCGGCTTTTACCGCCCGACCCATGCCTATTATCTTCTCGGACATTACCGAAAAGTCAAAACGTCAATCGCGCAAGCGAAATTCTGCCGAAATTGCATTGAAATTTGAAAGACGAGACTTTCCCGGTATTGCCTTGACTATAATTCGCATCGCTCATGCGTTAAAAGTTCCTATGACCCGCTAGACCCGTTAGGAGCATTCTTCTCTCTCAATCGGTGGGATCCGCGTGCCCTATAGGACCCTCGCTCGGGGCTGTCCACCCTGGGAGGTCGAAATACAGGTGGAATACGAGGGGCTTATAGACGTAGTGACGGAACCCACTGATCCAGGATCTAGAGTAGTTGCGAAAAAGAAGGGCAGAACCCCTTTTCCAACCAAATAGAAATTAATAAAAGACACTATTTTAAGTAAACTGGAAGATTCTTAATTTGCATATCGCTTGAGCCTTCAGCCTAAACACCTACCCCGAGTCTAAACCTCTCCTATCCCATTCCCGCAGCGAGAAAGAAGTGGGTGAGAACACCGGGTCAGCGACTTGTTAGCACAGAATTCTCAGACAGTTCGCCAGAATCCTCAAGCTTCAACTTTCCAGTGTCAAAATGGCCAACGTGGTAGTCAACAATGGTAATGACCAAGTAGTCGGAGAGGCCATCCGGTTTCGGGCCACATCTCGGTATGATGTGTGTGTGATTGTGAAGTATGCGGAATATGAGTATCAAGAATGGATTAACGACGACTCTCCTTCTAGAAAGAAGAAGAAGAGGAAGTCCATGCAACATAAATTAAAAGAAAGGTACGAAGCCGGGGAAAAGAGCGTTGGAACTTTAGGGAGCCTTCGCAAGTTGACTACTACGTCGGTTATGCCAAGGAACCTACCAAAAACCGTCATTCAAAACGCAGTCCGGCTGATACCCACGTAGTCGGTGACCCTCTCGAGGCAGAAAGTTCTGAATTTGTCGCCATTGTGAAGTTCAAAGAGAAGCTAGCAGATTTGGAAGCAGAATACAGAAAACCCATAGAATACGTGGCTAATCAAGGAAGAATCAAGGTCCCTTCCGAAGAAGACTTCATCAGCATTATCCAGGCCAACCCTCCTGTTAACAGGCTATACTGACAAGGTCGTGGTATCAAAGATCAGTAAAGAGAAAATGAGTTATCGGCGGTGTATTGATAAGATGAGCCGAGACTCTTGATCAATGAGTCCAGTTGTCACAGACGAGCTCGCCGAGAGATTGCATCAAGCTACTCTAGCTCCTCTCACCATCTTTCCAAGATACCGGCCTAACAATGATTTTCGGCAAGTTTTTGATCAGTTTGAAGTCTCCAACTTTCTGAAGAATGCTGACAAGACCGCTACTCCCCAGGGCAACAACAGGAAAGAGTAAACCCCAGTCCAACCCGCGTCAAACACTTTGAGTCAATAAGTAGTGTAGGGTCCAGAGTCAGTAGGGTCAAGAGTCAGTCGAGTCAGGAATCTTTGAATTCCAGTCCTCTGAGTCGTCCGAAGGCCTCACGCCTGAGGATTATGAACATGTAATCAATGTCAACTTTCCCCTTGCTTTGAATGAAATGACAGATCTTTCTGAGTATCCTCTTATTGCCAACTTAACAAATGATAAATTAACTCAAAACTTAACAACAGTTAATAATGAATCATTTGAACAAGATGCAAACACACTAAATGAACAATACATTAAAGAAATCTTTAAGCAGGTTACTGAGAAAAGAGAAAACCGGGCCCAAGCTGTTTCTTGAGGAGGTTTTGTGAGTGTTAACTTAGGTACTGTCGAGGAACCTAAAGAGACACAGTTGGAAGCTTCTTTCCAGGGGTTGAAAGGAACAGTGGTTAATCTGCTTAGAGAATACATGGACATCTTTGCATGGTCGTACAAGGATATGCCGGGGCTAGACAGGTTCAATAGTAGAGCACGTAATCCCTCTAGCACCGGATGCTAAGCCGGTAAAGCAAAAAGCTGAGAAAAATCAAGCGGGAATGGTCTCTACAGGTCAAAGAAGAAATTGAGAAGCTACTGCGGGTAGGATTCATCGAGTCATCGAATATCCGACATGGTTGTCCAATATTGTGACCGTAACCAAGGCCAATGGGAAGGTGCGGCTGCTTGTGTAGATTTTCGGGATGCGAACAAGGCCGGCCCAAAGACGATTACCCCTTGCCAAACACGAGACATCCTGGTGGACTCCACTTGCCAACTACGAAGTCAAATCCTTCGTTAACGGCTGCGAGGCTACAACAGATCAAGATGGCCGAAGAAGACCAAGAAAATACGGTCTTCACCACACCGTGGGGAACTTCTTGCTATACGGTAATGCTATTTGGGCTTAAGAACGCCGGGGCTACTTATCAAAGGGCGGCGACCGCTCTTTTTCATGACATGATCCACAAGGAGATTGAGGTCTACGTCGACGACATGATAATTCACTCCAAAGGCGAGGATGGACTGACACTTTGTTGACTGCGAAAGTTCTTTGAGAGGTGAGACAACATTCCATGAGACTAAACCTGCTAAATGCAACCGGGTGACAAGGGAAAAGTGCTTGGGTATATGGTCACGGAGTGAGGTATCGAAGTCGACCCCAGAAAGATCAAAGCCATTATGGACATGAGGCCACCTCGGACCCAGGACGAAGTCAAAAGCTTTATAGGCAAGCTGCAGGTACATCGGCCGTTTCGTCAACCGGTTGACCACTATGTGCGAGCCCATCTTCAAGCTCATGAATAAGAATGTAGACACAGAATGGACCGAAGAATGCCGGGATGCCTTTGACCGGATCAAGGTGTACTTAGTACATCCTCCGGTACTATGCCCCCCACATAGACGAAACCTCTTATGCTCTATCTCACCTGTCACATCGACACGACAGGTTGGGGCTATGCTTGCTCGGGAGAAGAAAGACTCTCGGGTAGAAAATGCCATTTACTTTGTCGGTAGGAAGGCTGCGGGGAAGTGAGCTCAATTACTCGGCATGTGAAAAGACTTGTGCGGGACTAGTACGGGTAGTCGGTAGCGAAGCATTATATGCAAGCCCACCCTGTGAATTTGGTCTCGAAAATGGACCCCATCAAGTACATCTTCGATAAGCCTTCCCTCTCGATGCGTCTAGCAAAATGGTCCTTCTTCTTGGCTGAATACGACATCAACTACGTGATCAGAAAAGCCATCAAGGGTCAAGCATTGTCGAGACCATCGGCAAATTTTCCCGATAATGAGGACCGTGGGCTGAACCCCAATTCCCGAGATAAAGGGATCTTTGTAGACGAGCACGAGAACCGATGGCGGCTTTTCTTTGATGGAGCCGCTAACAAAAGAGGAAATGGCGTAGGGATGCTCTTGGTTGATCCGAAAGATGAGCACACGCCCATAGCCCGTAAGTTGAACTTCCCTGCCATAAACAATGTTGCCGAATACGAGGCCTGCATGGCTGGTTTAGAAGCTGCCGTAGAGAGGAATGTCAAGGATCTCGAAGTATATGGAGACTCAGCCCTGATCATCAACCAGGTCTCCAACAAATGGAAGACTGTGGACCCTAATCTTCAGCGGTATCATGCCCATATGGAGGAGTTGACTGGACAGTTCAGAGAAGTGACTTTCCACTACTTGCCATGGAAAAAGAATAGATTCGCAGATGTCTTAGCTACTCTAGCCTCACTGGTAGAGATCCCCGAGGGAAAAGCCATAAAACCCTTCAGAGTGGGTAGAAGAGAAGCCCCGGCTTTCTGTTGTGAAGTAGACTTGGGACCTGAGCCTATCAAGGAACCCTGGTACAATCAAATTTACCAGTTCCTCAAAGATGGAGAGTCAGCTTTCAGAGACGAAGAAGGTAGACCAAAAGAAGGTGTCAAAGCCAAGAGCTTGCAAGCCCTGAAAAGGTTGGCCTCCCATTATGTCATTTTAGGAGGCAACCTGTACAAGAAGCGGTACCAAGGACTACTCCTCTTGTGCGTCACTCAAGAAAGGGCCAGAGAGTTGATGACTGAAGTCCACAATGGTCCCTGCGGTCCTTATATGAATGCTAGAGCCCTAATGCAAGTGATCCTCAGAATGGGTTACTACTGGATTTCCATGGAGAGAGACTGTGTCCAGCATGTCCGAGCGTGCGAAAAATGCCAACGGTTTGCCAACCTCAACCATCTCCCACCTCATGACCTGTACTGCATGATGACTCCTTGGCCGTTTGCAACTTGGGGTATTGACTGTTGTGAAATTGGTGCTCTCCGTTTGCAATCAACACAAAGAAATCAACACACCCACACGTACAAGAAAGAAACAATCACACACAAGAACACAAGAGTTGTTTACCCGGTTCATTCACCAACTCGTGAACTACGTCCGGGGGCAATTGCCAAGCCAATATGTTATTAGTCTCTCTAATATGTTGCTACAATGAGTTCTAGGCCGGATCTATGTTTATATAGTAATACAAGGAACCCTAAATCTAATTTAAGAAGAGTTCTAATCAAAATAGGAAACAAAATCAAGCTGCAGAATTTTCACCCGACACGTGGGCGGTCGCCCAAGGCACTATGGGCGGCCGCCCAAGCCAAAAAATCCCACGAACCATAAACTTCTGTACTCATGGGCGGTCGCCCACCCCCCTATGGGCGGTCGCCCACCACGGCAGAAAGTTATCCCCGAATTTCCTCCTTGATTCAGCAACTCCTCCGACTTAGGCCCCTTTTTCCTTGTAGTTTAGGACTCCAATCCCAACAATCTCCCACCGGAGACTAAACTAACAAACATAAAATCACCCATTAACTCCCACCACGGAGTAAAGACCTTCGAACACATTTCCCCCATCCATATTGGCTTGACACTACCTCTCCTCTCCTCAAGTACTAAGGCGAGTTGAAACCAAGCGACGTTTCAACCACTCCGTGTTAGATCGTTCTTGCCTCCCCAAATCAGCTTCTACCTTGATTTCTCCCCGCAAGTCTAACTTCGCCTTCTCCCTCCAGACCCACCTTCCTCGCAATGCCTCCCCTTGAAACTTGGACACACCTTGTTTCTTGCATCGACTGTTCTTGGTCTGAAACCGCTCTCTGTTAGGGCCCTTGGACATCCACACCGCGTTGATCAACTTTGTGTCCTCCCCAACATACCGTTTCTTGATGTCTCCCCTTTTCACACCAACAGGCCGGTTCTTAAGCCTCTTGCTCCCACCGGAACGAACATCGACATTGTAGGTAGAATACAACATCTTCCCCTTAACCCCATGAGCCAACACCTTAGCCCATTTTGTGACTTCCCAAGACCCACCAATGAACGAAACACCGTATCCTTCATTGTCAAGTTGTCCCACAGAAATCACCCTTCTCCTCAAATCCGGAACATGCATCACGTCGTGTAGTTGTAAAACAGCCCCATTAGGTGTCTTCATCATTACGTCCCCCTTACCTTTGATCTTCAATGGTTGACCATCACCAAGATAGAGAACCCCAAAATCTCCGGTTTTGTAACGCCTCATTGATTCTGCATCCCCACTAGCATGACAAGAAGCTCCAGAATCCAACACCCAATCTTCACCCGACTGCTCCTCCCCTAGGATTAATACATCACCACCATCATCCACCACGTTAGCACCACCACCTTTTCCCGGACAGTCATAACTGATGTGCCCCAATTCACCACAATTGTAGCACTTGACCTTTTTCCCCTTTTTAGGTCCACCCCTTTTTCTCTCCACCCTAAGTGCAGCCCCATCTACGGACGATTCTCCCCTTTTCTCTTTCCTTCGCAACTCCTCTTGAAGGACGAGATCTCTAACCTCCGTATACACCAATGCTGTTTTCGACGTACTAATCGTTGTGACAGTAACCTCCCAACTATCAGGCAATGATTTTAGAAGAAAACAAGCTAGCACTTCATCGGAGAAAGTAATATCAACACTTTTCAATTGGTCCACCATACCTTTGAAATTGCCGATATGACTTGCCATTTATGCGCCCCTACGACATCTTCGCATTCGCAAACCTCTTTATCAAATGCACCTTATTGATATTCGACGGCTTCTCATACATGTCCGACAGCGTTTGTAGCAACTCCACCGTTGTCTTGGCCTCCATAGCGTTCCGTGCAACGTCGTCGGTTAGGGCACTCCTCACTGCTCCTAACGCCTTCCGATCCAACGTCTCCCAATCTCCTTGTGACATGTCTTCGGGCTTCGCCTTCAAGGGTCCATGAAGATCCTTACAATAAAGGTAGTCTTCAATCCTTGTCTTCCAAAACGTGAAATTCACACCGTTGAATTTCTCGATTGAGTTCTTCATCTTGACTGCTTCACCAAAATTCCCAAGAACGCGATTCAAAATTAATCAACTAATGAAAAAATTTTGAATCCTCCGAACCAAAGCTCTGATACCAGTTGTTGTGAAATTGGTGCTCTCCGTTTGCAATCAACACAAAGAAATCAACACACCCACACGTACAAGAAAGAAACAATCACACACAAGAACACAAGAGTTGTTTACCCGGTTCATTCACCAACTCGTGAACTACGTCCGGGGGCAATTGCCAAGCCAATATGTTATTAGTCTCTCTAATATGTTGCTACAATGAGTTCTAGGCCGGATCTATGTTTATATAGTAATACAAGGAACCCTAAATCTAATTTAAGAAGAGTTCTAATCAAAATAGGAAACAAAATCAAGCTGCAGAATTTTCACCCGACACGTGGGCGGTCGCCCAAGGCACTATGGGCGGCCGCCCAAGCCAAAAATCCCACGAACCATAAACTTCTGTACTCATGGGCGGTCGCCCACCCCCCTATGGGCGGTCGCCCACCACGGCAGAAAATTATCCCCGAATTTCCTCCTTGATTCAGCAACTCCTCCGACTTAGGCCCCTTTTTCCTTGTAGTTTAGGACTCCAATCCCAACATTGACGTGATAGGGAAGATAGCCCCGACAGGAAGCAATGGGCATGAATTTGTGTTAGTAGCCGTCGACAACTTCACCAAGTGGGTAGAGGCCAAGTCCTACAAGGTCCTCACTTCCAAGAAGGTGGCCCAGTTTATCAAGGAAAACATAATGTGTAGATATGGGGTGCCTAATGAGATCATTTCCGATAATGGGTCACACTTTGAAGGAGACTGCGATAGGTTACTGTCAGAATTCAGAATCACTCGCCATAAGTCATCCCCATACAGACCTCAGACTAACGGAGCCGTGGAAGCTGCTAATAAGATGCTCGAACGGATCATCCGAAAAATGGCCACCCGTGGTCGTGATTGGCCCGAAAAGCTGCACCTGGCACTCTGGGGCTACAGGCGTCGTCGAGAACAGCCACGGGGAGAAACTCCTTTTGCCCTAATCTACGGGATGGAAGCGGTGTTACCAGTGGAGTTGTAAATCCCGTCATTAAGGGTCCTTCTGGAAAACAGTGTCAACGAAGTAGAATGGCTATGCAGCCGGCATGATGAGTTGGCCCTGCTCGATGAAAGAAGGCTAAAAGCCATGGAGCACACCCGAGCCTACCAGAGGCGAATGGCTAGAGCATTTGACAAAAAGGTCAAGGCCAGGGACATCAAAGAGGGTGACTTAGTGTTGAAAGTGAAGCCCCCTACCAGAGACAACCCCCTGGGAAAATGGGAACCCGTTTGGATCGGCCCGTAAGTGGTGCAGAAGATACTATCGGGAGGAGCCATGAAACTTGCAGACCTGGACGGCAATCCCTTTGTCCACCCAGTCAATGGTGATAAGCTCCGAAGGTACTATGTCTAAGAAATAAAATAAAAAAAAAAGAAAATAAATATAAAAAGAAAGAAAAAAATCTTAGTGCAAAAAGAGTAATACCCAGCTAGGCTGAAAACCCAAAAAGGGCGGTCTAGGCAAAAAATAGGGTTGCACATATAAAAAAAAAAGGAAAGAAAAATCTTAGTGCAAAAAGAGTAATGCCCAGCTAGGCTGAAAACCCAAAAAGGGCGGTCTAGGCAAAAAACAGGGCTGCACATAAAAAAAAAAAAGAGAAAAAAAAAAGAGAGTTCACCAGAATGAACTATGAAGACCTGAGCCCCTTAGTCTTTCTTGTAAAAGGGGAACGTAGGCAGCCATTTATGGTTCGGTCTAAACAATAAAAAGGGCGATTAAGTCTCCATGAAATGCGTCCTAAACAATAATAAAGGATATTCAAGTTTTCATAAAACGGGTCCTAATCAATAAGACATCTGAAATTTCCATGAAATTGTGTCTTGATTAATTTCTAAGGTAATATCTCTTGTTCATTACAAGTTAAAAAACTTCTTGATGAGTTCAAGCACGGTCTACTCTTGACTCTGCTAACCTGCTACAAAGATATAAAATACAATAAAATGCCTAATAAACTACTGTGTTTGCAAAAATGGCAATAAGGGAATCCTAAGAAAAGATCTGTCAGTCGTCATTCACTGAGTCTTCTTTGGTCTTCTTCCCTTTACCTCGACCCCGTCGAGTTTTCTTTCTCTTCTTCTCCAAGATGTCGGTCTCCCTCATCCCGATCTTCGGTATCCTCACATGAGTCCGCACTTCCTCCCTCTGAGCCTCAGTCAAGGGAGCGACTTCAGAAAGCCTCTTATATCGAGCCTCCATATCTTTGATAAGGTCACCCGACTGGTTATGGTGACTCGCTTTAGCTTCAGTCTCCCTCAGAGTCCTGCTCGAGTCGAAGTCAGCCCCCAATAAAGCCTGACGCCTCTCTCCCAATATGACCTGAGTCGCTCCTATCTCCCTCTCGTACCAATCCAAGTAGACCGTAGTCAAGATGGTACTCTTCCTGCTCCTGAGGATAGCCCTGGGTGGGAAAACGGTGTATGTCCAAGCCCTCAAGAAGAATGAGAAGCTGGCTGGATCTCTCATATCTAATGGCACCACCTCCATGGTACGGATGTCCTCCCAATCGCCCAACGGCTCCTGTAAGGCCCCGAACTGCTTGGATACCAAGCAGGGTATGTAGAAGGATGACCGAGAACCACGGAACCCTCACTATATAGGACTCCTGAAATGTCCTCCTGATCTGCAACCTCCAGTGAGGTATCCACCAGCGAATATCCGAAGTGGATAACCTAGCCATCATCAGCTCCCAGTCACCCTGGTCCTGCTGTCGAGGTAAACCCCTCCGGGAAATCACCTAAGGGCACTAAGTCGGTAAAGCCCCTGGAAAAGCCCCGAGCCTCTCCTGCAGCCACAAAGTCAACACGGCCAGACTCCCAGACCTCATGAAATGGTCTCCTCTAGCCATCCTATCAATACCATGCAGGGTCTCACCCAAAACCAATGGGACAATGTCCTTCCCAGCCCTGCAATCCCTAACCATGTCCAAGAGACCACCATGACAGATCCCCACGGACTCAGCGGTGAACAGAGAAGAGAATATGCAGAGGAAAAATGCATCCATAGCCACCGTGGTCGTAGCCATATCTGGAGACCCGAACCTGCCCGGGATATCAGAAAGGTCAATCCTGTTCGGAGCTATCATCATCCCCTCAGCCTCTCCCAGAGATATGTGCAGAAAAGATGCCAACTTTGCCGCCACCGGCACATCTTCGATCAGAGGAATCGATATAGCCTCGATTTCTGGACCCCCAATCAAGGCTCGAAAGTCTTCATAGGTTGGGACAATCTCATTGTAAGAAAAGCAGTAAACGTGTCTCCGGACGTCCCAAAACCTTGCTGCTGCTCTCAAAAGGTCCCAATCGGGCGGGAGATCCCTCAAATGCCATAAAGATTTGATCTTGAAAGAAGAATCAAACAGCCCCTTGTGATATTGAAAGTTATATCTCACCCAAGATTGAAGATCATACAGAAAGCGGTCTCTTTTCCCCCTTTGCAATCTAACGGGCTTCTCCATTGCAAAATGATCAAAGTTGATGTCTTTAGGTCAAATATGTGCTTTGGGAATAGTTGGGACAAGTCTATGAGTGAAAATGAAATGAAATGGCCAAGCCTTGATTTTATTCTAAAAATAACCAGTCCAGACAGAACTGTGAGCCGCACGGCTTCATTTGCCTGATGTGAGAAAAAATCTGCAGCAACCAAGTTGCTGCCCAAAGGGAGTTTTCACCCCACTTTTCCAACAAAAAACTGTACAAAAACATATCCAAACACTAACCATGCAGTTATGTGTCATCACAAATCATTTTGGCCCAGTTTCAGCCCCAATTCCAAGCAAAAAACTGCCCCGAGGCTCAAGTAATATGTAAATTCATGAAGCATAAATTTAAAAAGCAAATAAAACATTAATACATTGTTTTTGCCCCATTGGCGCCCAAATAAAGCAAAAAATAAACAAGTTGTGCATAAAACTGTTCATTGTTTGTTTTTCCTCCTAAATCGATTCTAGAGACCTCCTAGGCCTCCGATTCCTCCTCATCACTGCTCAACTCATAAAAACTCGCCTCTCTCATCAAGTCCTCACTGTCGCTCACATCAGAAAGATGAACATTCACATGTTCATACTCCGCCAGATGCTCCAGGATGCCGGCATTGGGTCCCCATCCCCGAGGCATGGCACTAGAGGAGTACTCTGAAGCCGATGAGGTGGATGTCGTGCCCCCTACATGCCTCCTTTTGCGCACAGGCTCCTGCACATTCACTGCAGACTTTGAAGCGCAAGCCAGCTTCTTCAAAAGGGACCGACATACATCTTTCCAGCCCCTATTCTGCCTGACCAAGCTATCGTAAGTGCGAGCTGGAACCTGAGAAAAAGAAAAGGAAATCTCAGAAAATCTTGAAATAGCAAAAAGCAAAGAAGTCTAAAAAAAGGGAAAAGACCCTAAAGTGTACTTACAGTCTTGTCCGGTGGCGAGTATCTTGGGGCTCCCTAGTGTCGGGGACAGGTATCCTGAACCTCCTCGGTACCCCATTGACTACATAAGAAAGATGAGCAGGAGGCATCGGCAGGTCAGTAGGCTCGGCCTCCCCATACCCCTGAGTGACATCCAGCTTCACTAGCTTCTGTGGCGTCCTCAGTCGCTGCTCCACAAAAGTAGCATAAGGGCTAGCCATGTCAAAATACTCCTCGGCTACGCACGCTAATATCTCTCTATGTCATCCGCCGACCAATCCACTGGCTGCGGCATCCATCTTTGGAGGATCATGAGGGGTAATGGCATCCAATGGAGGGATATGGCCATGCTGCCTAGAGAAGTGGTCCCCCAGATAGATGACATCACATGTCAGCCCGGTCAACCATCGCCTCTGCCTCGTCGCCTCCACGGCCTCTCCTAGCAAAATCTCTAGATATCTCCCCCAAGGGTAAAAGTCCACTCCGTCGTGCCCATCCCTGTTGATGACTGGCCTCACCATCTTGTAATCAAAAGTGATCCGGGTCTTCCCGGTGAACTTATCCCTCGCATCTCCCCTCCAGTGGATCATAGCGGGAAAGATGGTAGCATCGCTCTGTTGGTTCCACGGAAAGAACCCGATCACCTCGCAAAACCAGACCTGCATGTTCAAAACATCAAAAGGATCATTTTTTCTCTTAAAAGTCTCAAAGACAGAAAAGAAAAGAGAAAGGAAAGAAGGTGAGAATACCTCAAGAGCAAAGGAGAAACAATCCATCGGAGCAGCCTTATTCCGGCTGTACATGTCTAGGGAGAAGTAAAGCTCCGCCAATCCGGCCTCGCCCCAAGAGACCGTCCCAATCCCATCAACATCCTCCAAGGAGTCAAGAAGGCAAGTCATAGCCAGCGTCCCAGAATTGGCAAAAATGGTGACTGACAACATTAACCACACAAAGGCCCTCGCAAGCTGGTAGGCAGTCACCTCATTAGTAGCATATTCCTGCATGCAGTTCTGGAGTGCCACCTCGACATTCCTAGTCTCCATCCCGAGACCCTTAAGAATAAGCTCAAATCCAACCAAAGCTCTAAACTCCTCTGCCGTAATATGGTTCCTCCAGGTCACAGGCCTCCCGGTGAACTGCAGGCCAGTGATAGCAGTGAAATCTGCAGGTGTCACTGTCAGCTCCCCCCAGCTAAGATGAAAGCTGTGGGTGGTGTCCCACCAGAACTCCGAGAGGGCCTGGATCAAGCCCTTGCTCTTCGAGGTAATGTGAATACCTCTGCCGATAGCCTCAATAAATAAATCGAGGCCGGTAGCCCTCACTAGCTGCTTGGGGTTCACCCCATCCTTCGCAAAATCGGGCATCCTCTGCCACAGCCTCACTGCAATCTCGGAAGGCCCCCTAGACTTGTTCTCCTGTAGACAAGCACAGCAAAAGAAACGTGTCAGTCCTTCACCTCATTTCAAAAGCATGCAAAAGTGCACATGTTTTCAAAAGAAAAGCATTCATAAAATTTTTCTAGCATCCTATGCGTAGAAAAACGTGTCTTTCATCACTTGAAACGCATCGTGTCAAGCACATTGCTCTCCTAAGCACAAAATCACAATTTTCAAAATTATTTGCACATAAGCATTAATTTTTTCTCAAAAATGGCATGCATGAATCCTTTTCATCATCCAAAATCCCGTTTTAGCATCCATGATAAAAAAATTGACCTAGTTCTAGCACATGCAAGGACTTCGTCACATCTTAGACAATTATTTTCTCAATTTATTTTCGAAAAATGGGTCATTCTCATTATTTCTCAAGAAAATTGCACATGCATCTTCTTAGCCTCATAGGTTAATCATTAATATTCCAAAATCATCATCAAAAATCCTAGGAAAATTTGAGAAATTCCTAAAACTCGAGTCAAGCCCTAGAATCAATCAAAATTCAATCAAAATCGACGGAATTGAGCAAATTAAGAATGCTTACCCCAACCGATTGAGGATTCGTCGATTTGTGCTCCCTCCTGCCCGGATAGAGCTCCGATGGAGGCGTAAGGAAGTCATACTTCCTCTTCGTGCAGACGAGCTCCTTCCTCCTCCTTCGAGCGGCCTCAGAGATGTTCCTTCTTGCTTTCCTTGGCATAGATTCCCCTCCGGATCCATCTTAATCAATAGAAGCAAGGGAATTGAAGGATTTTTAAGAAATTCTCTCCCTCCTCTCTCTCTTTCTCGGCAGTAGATGGGCGGCAACAATGCCCAATGCCCATTCAAATCTGTTTTAAATAATCTGGAAAAATCAGACTTATAGCCGTATGGCTTCTTTTGCCACCGTCTCACGCCGGGCGGCTTCTTTTGCCCTGAGCAGAAATTACAGTTTTGCCCTTGGACTTTCCACTTGGACATGTAATTCCTGTTATCCTTTAAATAGGATAACGTCGTCTTCCAAAAGATATCCATTATCTCCTTAGCAAATAGACTTTCCTCCTCAGTCGCCTCCGTTACTTCCGTTATAACGGAATGACGCTAGGTGACAACCTCCGAATTGTCAGAACTCTAAACTTAAGCTACCTCTATCACAGATTGAGAAGTACGCTCAAGTTCTCCAAACTTAAGCTACCTCTATCACGAATAGAGAAGTACGCTCAAGTTCTCCAAACTTCAGCTACCTCTATCTCCTCGATAGTGACGTAAGCTTTAGTCACCTCAGGTGACAACCTCCATTAATTGTCAAAACCTCAAGGATCCTAGACATCGTTCCTAACTATCTAGTGATGCTTGAACTACGACCAACGCTTGATTCCTCCAGGATACGTAGGTAGCCTTTCATAAAAGGTCCAGCCATCCGACCGCAGTGGTCACCCTTTTCCATCACTGCTCCTCAGTGGTGAGGCAGCCTTTCATAAAGGTCCAGCCATCAAACCACATTGGTCACCCCTTTGTCATTCATCACTCCTCAGTGGTGAAGTAGCCCCTCATAGAGGTCCAGATATCCGACCACGTCGGTCACTTCTAGCATAACCCCAGTAGGATCAATCGCCTGACCTCCTAGGTCACTTTCTCTTCTATTTTCCCAGCAAGAGACCAGTTTCTCTCCACCATTCCCCTACGGATCTTTTCTGAACTACGGCCTGGCTTGATTCCTCCGGGATACGTAGGTAGCCTTCCAAAGGTTCAGCCACTCGACCATCTTGGTCACCTAATACGTCTCGGCATTCGCCAGATCGGATCCTTTTCTATCGACAACCCCACTCGCCCTGCAAGTGACGTTGCCAAGGGGCTTCTGTAAGTACCCAAATCTGGCTCATGCCTTCTGGTTAAGTTTTCCGGCAATTTCCCAGACTTTCCTAAAGTCCGAGAGCAATTCCAGAACTGTTCCAAACCTTCCGAGGAATGAAGGGACTAATTTAAATTAAAAGGGCACGTTTTCCTTAATATGGAAAACCTTCTAGAAGTGCCACCTTGCATGATTCTAGAAACATGCTGAGTCATACAGGATAATGCCGCACGGCTGCATTAGGAGAAGACTCCTTGCCGCACGGCCTCATTAGCCTTATCCAGACTGCCTATAAATAGAGCCCTCCTCTACCCATTTTGACACACAACAACATACCACATTCAGCACCAAAAGCTATGTTCAAGCCCTGCTGCGAAAATCCAAGAAGTTGAAGAGTGCCAAGAAGCCACCTCCCTCCTCCTTGAAGCCTTCCAAGTTGGTCCATCCACTAGGCAAGATCCAAAGAAGAAGAGGGCACCACCATTGGTAACCTCTCACCCCTTTACCTTGCATTATGCTTGTTTATGTGATATAATTGCTTCTTGCATTCACATATTACTATTATCTTGCTTGGGACTTGGTATTTGTTGTTAAAGATCCTATCTTTATTCATATAAATCATACCCCCTCCCCCTTTGCATCCTTTGCATGAAATACCCATAAAATGTAATCTTTGCGTTAAAGGTGCATCCTTTGCACCTAAAAATCCCTTTTTTTACATAAAAATGATATCTTTATGCATCATTTGCATATAAAGATGTAATCTTTATATTCAAATTGCATCCTTTGCACCCTAAAACTCATTTTCACACATAAAAATGCATCCTTTGCATTAAAAATTATTCCTTTGCATGAAAAAATCATTTCTTCACATCAAAGATGCATCCTTTGCATATGAAACACTATTTTTCCACATAAAAATGCATCCTTTGCATAAAAATCCTTTCTTTACATCAAAAAGCATCATTTGAAAATCAAAAAGCATCCTTTGCACCCAAAAATGTCATCTTTTCAATAAAAATGTCATTTTTACATGTATTCCCCCATGTCCCCATTAGCAACCTTCAGAACGGACCGGTGTAAAGATCCTATCTTTACATCGTTTCTTCCGTTAAAAGGTGCCACAATCTCTTTAGAAAGGGATAAACCTTGAACCTATATTTCCGATTATCGCTTGAGACGAGCATGATAGCTCCCATATAAGCTCAATCGTCTCAAGGCATATGATTGATGGGCTAAGGACACTCCTTTCCTAAAGAACCCCATTTTGGACTATAAAAGAGAGTCCTTCTCTCGATCACGCAAGACCCAAGGTCAAATAGCAATGATCACAAGTCCAAGATGAGGACGGGATCAAAATCCCGAACACATAAAAAATCCAAGGAATCCCAAGCGACAACCAACTAAATGGTTTGTACGTCCGGAAGATGGCTTGGGACATTCCCCCCCCCCCTCTTTTCAACACATGCACACAAGAAAGCACGCAAGCAAGCACGAAAAATGGAATCTAGGGAGACTTGCTACGGCAAGGCACCTTGGGTGAACGACGATCCGTTCTTCCCAAGGGGTAACTTAACCTCCGAACCCTAAAAACCTTTTTTTCAAAGTTTTGAGGAAATCAAAATGGCGTGGCGACTCCATTTTTCAAATTAAACCGGATGTTTTCAAACTCGCGTGAATCCAATCTAAAAAAAAAAAAAATTAGAATTTGGGCACACATTCACAAACCTGGTTAAGGCAAATCCCAATCTGGATATGAACAAGTACTGCCAATACCATCAGTATCCTGGACATGTTACCAATGACTGTGTCCCTTTGAAGCTGCTCATCCAAAGGCTTATTGATGAGGGGAAGATTGAGAAGGCTCCTCGCCCCAATGTGGTTACCAATCTTCTTCCGTGATCTTCACCATGACCCAGGGCCCTCCCATCCAATATTAATACAGTCAATCAGTTTTTGTAGGTTCTAGATTGTCTGTTTGTTTCTTTAATGAATGTCCTTTATTGGACATGAGTCTGTCAAGTCCAAGATGGACTAGTCTTTTCTTTCAATGATAAAAATCTTTGTTTCTCTTCTTGCTAGACTCGAGACATCGCTTGCACACCCACGTTATACTTAATTGAAATGGTCTTATCCTAGATGATCACTTGTGCTGCTCAACCACTAATGCTTTGAAATGACTCATGTTTAAATTAATCTAAGTGAGAAAATCAACTGATATCTTTCTCAAATTGGGGCTTACCAACTCCCCATCTTGCATCTCATATGCTCACATCTCTTTCATCATCCTAATCATTTCGTTGCTCGATGAATTTGCATAAATCTGTTCTCATTTAAAGCTTAAGCAAGCAATGAAGACTTAATTTTGTTTAGGTCATCTGGTAGGGATTGCGGTTGAAGCCTTTCACCCATAGGAAAGCCATTACCTCACCCTCACTAAACAATACCCTTTCATTTCAAGATCGGCATGTTTTGAAACCCTGTTTAGCCATCACCTTTGCTCCTTGCTGAGAGAAGTCCAAGCAATGCCAAGAAGTTAGCTTCGAGAGTAAGGGATGCATAAAATACTCAAGTCGTGAAGGAAGGAAAGATAATCCTCAACTCCTCAAAGAGGCCTTCCAAGCTATCAAAAGAAGGATTTTTTAATCCTCACAATCTCAGATATAATCCTCAACTCCTCAAAGAGGCCTTCCAAGTTATCAAAAGAAGGATTTTTTAATCCTCACAATCTCAGATATAATCCTCAACTCCTCAAAGAGGTCTTCCAAATTCTAAAAAGAAGGATTTTAAATCCTCACAATTCAGCAAAAATCCCAGACTTCTCAAGAAGCTCTCCAATGATAAAAAGGAGCCCGAATTCTCGCAAGATTCGCAAAAGTTCTCGATAGCTTGGACTTCCTCTCACCATTACCTTAATCAATCCCAAGCCATCCTCTCGATTTTAGAGGATATTCCCATTTCCTTAACCAATCCCAAGCCATCCTCTCGCTTTTAGAGGATATTCCCGTTACCATTACCCTTGCCTTTGGGCCAAAGTCAAAATCTGACCTCTCATTCTTAGAGGCAAATCAATATCCTAATCATAGAAATCCTAAACACATCCCTGCAAGCCAACCTCTCATCTTTAGAGGTTCAGTCAGTAAAAGGCCTAGCCGACCTCTCATCTTAAGAGGTCACAATTTTCCAAATTACCCCATGGCCGATCAAAGCCTTGAAGCCCAGCTACAGTCCCTACCAGATAGTAATTTCATTCCAATATCCTCGAGATCTAAATCAAATTAATGCTTCATTGCTTGCTTAAATTGTTGGAATCTAATCTGTCTTGGTTCAAAATCATCGATCTAAGATTGTGCAAATTCGGTCCATTCATTTGGCACTTCATGTGAGCATATCTCATTTCTCTTCCGCAAACACTTGCCGTGGATGTCCCACTGGGGCTTCACATCCGTGTCTTTCGTCAACACTCCAGGAGGACATGTTTTTTCAATCCTCCAAATCCTCAAAGATTCTCTCTCAATCGGGATAAGCCCGAACTACGGTGACCTAAGCTCCTCGTCAGGAGGGGAACATAGGCAATAATAATTGGTCTGGTCGAAATCACAAACAAATCTCAGAAAATTCGGTCTCAGCAAGGGCCGTCCCTATACACGAATCATCTTTTCGAGCTTGATTCTCGATATCAGTTGGTTTTCTCCTTGTGATTAATCAAAATATTTGTTCATATCAAGCCTAGTGGTTGAATAACCCGAACATCAATAAAGGGTTTTAAGCAGCCTTGTGATCATCGCGAATAAGACAGGTTTTCAAATGTCTCGACAAGTCTTCTCTTTCCACAATTCTAAGAATATAGAGCCAAACACTGTCTTTCTGTCAACAGGGGCTTCCATAAACTTTTCCACACCTTGTCGTGCTTATACTCTCTCAAAAGAGTCAAACCCAAAGCGAGTGTGTCATACACAAATTTGGGATTCATTCCCACTTTTCAAAAGATGTGCCCCTGCACGTATATATTTCCGAGTCTGTGACTGATTGACTGAGGTCTGAAAAGATGGGTGCCTCCTTGGCCACATGATGTTTCTGCCGGTAATGGGGCTGCATTGGATCTCTCATCCCAACATTCCATTTTGGGCCAAATATTGGATCTTGGGGCTAATTTTGAGGTTGAAGGTCAATTTCGGGGTTGCTATGACTGCTGGAAGTTTCGTTTTGCGAATCTGTCCTTTTATAAATGCTGGGGCTGGTTCTCCAAGAAAGTCTGTTAATGTGACCATCCATCAGACGTCAGCAGTGGCTGCATCCGCAGCATTCCATCGGCGACCCAATGCTTGCTCAAACCTGTACAAACCATCCCAAAACAGTATATATATACTCCCCTTTACTCACCTGGGGCATGGAAGAGGATTTGGCATGCTTTGCACCCGATACATTCACAAATAATACCAATATCACAACCACAAAAACACCCAACCCCCAACAAATGCCATTCTTTTTTGCCATTTCTTGGGACGTACTAATGCATATAAACAAATAAGTTTAGATGCTATCAAGAGAATGCATTAGTTGCAAAATACAAAAAAATTTATTTTACAAAGTGATAAGCAATAGATTAGTACATGCATTGTTTCTTCTCTCTCTCTCTAAGAGTCCTAAAGCATGGCAAAAGGGGGCCACCGCAATCGATCCGGCTCTGAGTCGTCGCCAGGGTGCTCACTGCCCTCCTCGGAGTCGCTCTCTCTGCTGTCGTCCTGGCCGCTGCCTACCTGCTCCTCAGAGCCACTCTGCTCCTGGCCATCGCCGCCGCCCTCCTGCTCCTCATGGATCTCGCCATCAGAGTCATCATCCTCCTCATCCAGGGCCTAAGGCTGGGGCTCGCCGTAATGTCCGTGCCACTGGGGTACTGTGGCAAGCGGGGGCTGGAAAGGATCATCCTCACCATCATCGTCAAAGTCCCATCTTGCAATGACAAATGAATCAAAAGTCTATCTCGAAATGGCTAATCATCGTCAAAGGTCCGTCTTTCAATGGCAATGTTCATCAACAGCCAGTAGTCTGGCAATGGGCAAGTCATCAACAGCCCGTCTTGCAACGGCGAATCACCAGCAATACCCGTCTCGCAACGGTAAATTATCAGCAATACCCGTCTTGCGACGGCAAATCATTAGCAGAGTCCATCTTGCAATGGTAATGTCAACCGCAAAGTTCGTGTTCTACACGACAAATGTTTCCAAAGTCAGCCAATCACTTCAAGTGATCCTCGTGTGCACAATCCCTATAGGTAAGCACAGCACAGGTATGAAAATATATCTCATTTCAACTGCAAATCATCTCGTCTTATGTTTACTTTCTCGAAAAAGTAATTTCCTTTTATTAGAGTTCATCTCGCGATACTTTTGAGTCAATCTCGATCCCCTTTTTGGGCTTGTTCCCATACCCCTTTGGGCTTGTTCCCATACTTTTTTTAGGCTTGTTCCTATACCTTTCTGGGCTTGTTCCCATACCTTTTTAGGCTTGTTCCTATACCTTTTTGGGCTTGTTCCCATACCTTTTTAGGCTTGTTCCTATATCTCGCTAGGCTTGTTCCTATGCGTAAGCTTGTTCCTACACCTCTTTAGGCTTGTTCCTATACCCCGTAGGCTTGTTCCTACACCTCTTTAGACTTGTTCCTATATCTCGCTAGGCTTGTTCCTATGCGTAGGCTTGTTCCTAGACCTCTTTAGGCTTGTTCCTATATCTCGCTAGGCTTGTTCCTATGCGTAGGCTTGTTCCTACACTTCTTTAGGCTTGTTCCTATATCTTTTTAGGCTTGTTCCTATACTTCTTTAGGCTTGTTCCTATACCCCTTTAGGCTCGTTCCTATGTCTCTGAACCATGTTGTGATTATCTTTCATGTTATGCTTTTATGATTATGCTTCTTTCGGGTATAAACGCCCATCTTTATCAAACCTCGGGTGACTCCCCAAAGAAATAGTCAAATCCTCAGGTGACTCCCCAAAGAAACAGTCAAATCCTCGGGTGACTCCCCAAAGAAACAGTCAACTCCTCGGGTGACTCCCCAAAGAAACAGTCAAACCTTGGGTACAAAGCCCGTGGCCTTTCGTTAGCGCCACCTCTATGTTAAACTACGATTTGGCTTGATTCCCTCGCGGGATACGTAGGAATCCTTTTCATAAAAGGTCCAGCCACCCGACCATCCTGGTCATCCCTCTTTCCCCGCCGTTCGTTGTCCGGCTCGGGATTCTCATTTTGTCGACGACCCCACTTCTCGCGGAAGTGACGTCGCCGAGGGGCTCTATGAGTACCCCGACCCGAACTTGTGTTTTTGGGTCCACTTTCCATGATTGGCATTAATTTTGGGCTCATTTATTTGCTAAATTGCATTTTGGCCCTAAATTATCCATCCATTTGCTTGATCCATTGGGCCTGCCTTCCTGCGGCCCAATTTGTCATAAAGATGACCGGTGTCGTCCGACATAGGGCGACCCAAAGGCGGTTAACGCCCTATGTCATACGGCATAAGAGCTCTCATCAGCATGCCTATAAATAAAGGGCTTGGTTGATCATTTTAGGGGGGATTTTGGCAAAGTAAAGGCACTCTGCTAAAATAGAGGCTCACTCTCTCTCTCACACATACACACTCACCTCCCTCCTCACACACACACACATCCAAGCTAAGGACCAAAGAAGGATCTCCTTTGTTGGTGTTTTGAAGGGGTGACGACTCCCAAAATTAAAAACAAAAATAAAGGCTCACTCTCTCTCACACACACACACTCACATCCGAAGGTTTTTCAATGTTTTCCATTAAAAACGGCGTGGCGACTCCCAAAATTAAAAACAAAAATAAGTTGTGTTTTTAAAATCAAAGAAAAGTTGTTTTGATTTTCGGAGGGCGTTCATTTCACATGGACCTTCCACTGTTTCGGGACAAAATCCCTCCCGCTATGAAGATGATGAAACTCATTAACTTCATCCCAGGACTGGGGCTCGACAAAAGGTTACAAGGCCAACACCAAGTCATGGAAGTCAAGGACCACACTACAGTCCAGGGGCTCGGTTACGTGCCAACACCAGATGATATCAGGGAAAATAAAAGGCTCGCCCGCACCAAGGCAACAGCCCGCAAAAGGGGAACCTCCAACGGCACACCCAACCTCCAACCTTACAGTTTTGACCTCGCTCATTACTTCACCAAGGGAACCGACAGCAGAACTGAGGGGACCAACAGCGGAACCGACAGCAGAACTGAGGGGACCGACAGCAGAACTGAGGGGACCGAAAGTGGAACTGATGAAGATGAGAAAGAATCTGGGAAAGTCAGCATAGAGACTACAGAAAGGATGGAAAAGCTGGCACGGGACCTCAAGCGTTTCAGAGGACTCAAGGCAAATCCGATAAGGGGAGCGTTCCTCAACATCACAACTCTACCTGGATCAATTGCCACCACAATCCAGCACGAGTACACATTCAAAGGAATCCCAGACATGGAAGAGCAGCTCGAGACACTCTTCACGGGAAACAGACTGTTTGGGTCAGCCACCGAGACCACATTCGAGACAGTAACTCCAAAGCAGAAAGAACCAGAATTCGTAGAAGACGCTCTCAGTGGACCTGCTCTACAAAGTCTTTTTGAAGAAGTCATGGAGGTGCCAAACCTGATTGACCTGGGCTCCAAAAACAGCATGATCGCCATGAATGGGACAGTAGAAGCCAAGCCTCTCGACCCCCGAACCCTCATCAAGCATCCAGCAATGCCACTGAAAAACTGGGTAACTTTCACCAAACCAAGGGCAAGCCAGACAGAAATGGAAGACAAGCTGGGCCTGCACCCACATCTCCCTAAACCCGGTCTTGAACCCTCTGAGTCAGTCCTTATTAAAATCCAGTCCTCTGAGTCGTCCAATGGCCTTACGTCGGAGGACTATGATAATGTAGCCAACAATGTATTTCCGTTCGCGTTTATTGAAAAGTCTGACCTTTCGGAGTATCCCCTCATTGCCACTTTAACAACTGATAAGTTAACAAACAACTTAAAAGACGTTAATAATGACTCACTTGATAAAGAAGCAGACACATTAAATGAACAATACATTAAAGAAGTTCTCAAGCGTGTAGTAGACCAAGAGGACAATCGGGCCCAAGCTGCCGAAGAGGTTATGACTAAAGTGGTGCAAGAGCCTAAAGAGACACAAGTGGGCAGTTTCTTCGCCGATGCAGAAAAAGAAGCCCTGATAAACCTCCTCAAAGAGTATGTTGTTATGTTCGCCTGGTCATATCAGGACATGCCAGGACTCGATCCCTCAATCGTGGAGCACAGAATTCCCCTGGATCCAGAATCCAAGCCTATCAAGCAAAAATTGTGCAAGATCAAGCCAGAGTGGTCCTTGCAAGTGAAAGAAGAAATTGAGAAAATGCTCCGCGTTGGTTTCATCAGAGTAATTGAGTACCCGACCTGGCTCTCCAACATCGTGACGGTCACCAAGGCCAATGGAAAGGTCAGATGCTGTGTGGATTTCCGAGATCTCAACAAGGCCAGCCCTAAAGATGATTTCCCACTGCCCAACATCGACATGCTAGTCGACACAACGGCAAATTTCAAGGTAAAGTCCTTCGTGGATGGGTTTGCCGGATACAATAAGATCAAAATGTCCGAGGAAGATCAAGCCAAGACTGCTTTCACCACTCCGTGGGGGACATACTTTTACACGGTCATGCTGTTCGGTTTAAAGAACGCTGGGGCTACTTACCAGCGGGCTGCGACAGCCCTCTTCCATGACATGATTCACAAGGAAATCGAAGTGTATGTCGACGACATGATCATCCACTCCAGAGGATCAGACATGCAGCACATGACAGATCTGAGAAAGTTCTTCAACAGACTCAAAAAGCACTCCATGAGATTGAACCCTGCGAAGTGCACCTTCGGCGTCAAGCGAGGCAAAGTACTGGGGTACATGGTTACAGAAAGTGGTATCGAAGCCGATCCCAAGAAAATCAAGGCCATCATCGACATGAAGCCACCTCAGACACTGACAGAAGTGAAAAGTTTTATGGGAAGACTTCTGTACATCAGTCGCTTCATCAACCAATTGACATCTCTCTGCGATCCAATGTTCAAGCTGATGAAGAAGAACGCCGACATCAAATGGGACTCCGAGTGCCAGACAGCTTTCGAGAAAATCAAGATATAATTGGTGAATCCCCCAATCCTGTGCCCGCCACATGAAAACAAGCCACTCCTCCTGTACCTGATAGTGACAGATACGTCAATTGGAACAATGTTGGCACAAGAACAAAAAGATTCCAAAGTTGAGCATGCAATCTACTTCGTAAGCCGAAAGCTTCAGGGAAGTGAACTCAGCTACTCAGCATTAGAGAAAACTTGTACCGCCTTGGTATGGGTAGTCGGGAAACTGAAACACTACATACAGTCACATTCAGTGCTCCTGGTCTCCAATATGGACCACGTCCGATATCTCTTTGACAAGCCATCCCTGTCAATGAGACTAGCCAAGTGGTCATTCTTCCTGGCTGAGTTCGACATCAAATACATGGTCAGAAAATCAACAAAGGGCAGAGTAATGGCAGATCAGCTGGCAGACTTCCCGAACAGTGAACCCAAGGGTCCTGATCCGCAGTTTCTGGATGAAGGAATCTTTTCACTCGACAGCGCAAACCGCTGGCAACTCTTCTTCGATGGGGAAGACAACAAGAAGGGAAATTGTATTGGAATGCTCCTTGTCGATCCCAAGGACGAGCACACTCCCATAACCATCAAACTCAATTTTGAAACAACCAACAATGCAGCAGAGTATGAAGCTTGCGCAGCCGGTCTAGAAGCTGCTCTCGAGCGCAACATCTCAGAACTGGAAGTGTACGGAGACTCAGCATTGATCATCAATCAAGTGTCCAACAAATGGAAGATGATAGATTTGGGCCTTCAGAAGTACCATATGTACATGGAGGAGCTCATTGCTCAATTCAAGGACATCTCTTTCCATTATTTACCAAGAGACAGGAACCGCTTCGCAGATGCCCTGGCTACCCTCGCATCTCTTGTCGAAATTCCCGAAGGAAAATCAGTAAAACCCCTCAGAATAGGCAGACGGGAAACACCCGCTTACTGCTGTGAGATTGAAGTTAAAAATGAACCGATCGACAAACCCTGGTACAATCAAATCTACCAGTACCTCCAAAACGGAAAAGCTTCCTTCACAAATGAAGATGGAAAATACAAAGAAGGGATCAAAGCCAAAAACATGATGGCACTAAAATGCCTGGCATCCCATTTCGTCATTCTGGGGGGTATGTTATACAAGAAGCGCCACCAAAGGCCAGTCCTTCGGTGTGTAAATAAAGAAAAAGCCAGTGAGCTAATGAACGAAGTTCACAACGGAACCTGCGGTCCGCTCATGAATGCCAGAGCATTGGCACAGATCATCCTCCGTATGGGATGATACTATTGGGTATCAATGGAAACTGACTGCATCCAGTTCATCAGAAGCTGCAACAAATGTCAACGGTTCTCCAACCTCAATCACATCCCTTCTCATGAACTCTATTGCATGACTACACCATGGCCTTTTGCCACTTGGGGAATCGACGTCATCGGCAAAATCACTCCGCCAGGGAGCAATGGTCACGAGTTCATATTAGTCGCAGTCGACTACTTCACCAAATGGGTAGAAGCCAGATCATACAAGGTACTGAATTCTAAGAAAGTGGCCGAGTTCATCAAAGAAAACATCATGTGCAGATACGGAGTGCCCAACGAGATCATATCCGACAATGGGACCCACTTCGAAGGAGATTGTGACCAACTGCTGACCGAATTCAGAGTTACATGCCATAAGTCTTCTCCCTACAGACCACAAACTAATGGTGCAGTAGAGGCAGCAAACAAGACTCTTGCAATGATAATCAGAAAGATGACCGTCAGAGGTCGGGATTGGTCCGAGAAGCTACATCTAGCCCTCTGGGGATACAGAACATCAGTCAGAACCGCCACAGGGGAGACTCCTTTCACACTTACATACGGAATGGAAGCAATGTTACCCGTGGAATTGAAAATTCCATCCCTCCGAGTCCTCTTGGAAAACGGGATCAATGAAGTCGAATGGCTACAGAGCCGTCACGACGAACTTGCTCTACTCGACGAGCGTAGATTGAAAGCCATGGAGCACACTCATGCCTACCAAAGCAGAATGGCCTGAGCATTTGATAAGAAGGTCAAGGTCCGAGACATCAGAGGAGGCGACTTGGTGCTAAAGGAAAAGCCTCCTACGCAGACCAATCCCCTCGAAAAGTGGGAGCCTACCTGGATAGGCCCGTTCGTGGTACAAAGAATCTTCTCCGGAGGAGCCATGAAATTAGCAGATTTGGACGGGAACCCTTTCGTTAACCCCGTAAACAGAAGCAAGCTCCACAGATACTTCATTTGAGGAAGAGCACGAGTCAACTCTCCTTCCCCATACACCACCCCTCAGTAAAGTTAAAGTGCTAAAAGAGTAATACCCAACTGGATACATTCCCGATAATGATCCAGGTAAAAAATAGGGTCGCACTTCTTTTGTCTTTGTTTTTCTCAAAAATCACCTAAAGTGTCGAACTACGGTGACCTGAGCCCCTTAGTCCAATTGTAAAAGGGGAACGTAGGCAGCCATCATTGGTTCGGTCTCAAAAACAAAAAAAAAAACAAATAAGCATCAATCGCTTGTGTTTCGAAAAACTCTTAAAATTTAACCTACAAATTCATTACGGTTAAAACAATCTTTGATGAGTTCAAGCACGGTCAACTCTTGACTCGCTACACGCTAGCAAAACTATAATAAAACATTAATCAATTAATGTGTCTGCAATGACAGTGGGGGATACTCCGGACAGCAAGGTCAACCTAGTCCCCCGTACTTGGTCCTTCATCCTTCTTTCCCTTCCCTTTTCCGCAGCGAGTATTCTTCATCTTCACAGGAAATATTCATGTAGTCCTTCTACCCAGCTCAGGGACCCTTCCCGATGCCTCTGTCAAACCGGCAGCTGCCAATGCAGCCCTTTCCCTAGCTCTATCCTGAGCTGCCTCTCTCCGAGTCATCATGACCGTGCTTTGATCGGCCGCCCGACTAGCATTGGTCTCATAGTCAGCCATGTCATCCCCAGTATGATTTTAAGGGTTAGCCCCCGCTTCGGCCCTCCTCAAAGTTGAGCCGTCAGGGTAATCAAGACCCAGCAGCTCCCTCCGTCTCCACAAAATGGCCATTTGTGTCTCCCCCATACACTCTTGTACCAGTTCAGATACTGCGTAGACAGAACAATGCCCCCTCTCCGGTGAAAGAGAATCCTGGTAGGAAAGGACGCTTGCTGCCACAACGCCCATGAGAGAAGAAATATGGCCGAAGGATCTTCCATCGGAAGAGATCCCACCTCGAAGGTAGCAAAGATGACCCAAACCCGTCAATGGCACCTCGCTCCGGCCCGTCGATGTCGCGGCACCAAGGATGGAATGTAGAAAGCAGTCTGGGACAACCCCGGTACTCTGACAACCAAAAGACCCTCCTGAGCTGTCCGATAAGTTTGTAGCTTCCAATGAGGAACCCACCATCGCAAGTGATGTGTGTGGAGTCTGGCCATCCAGAGCTCCAGTTCAGCCTGATCTCCCCCTATCACCAGAGGATGTCAAGAAATGGATCAAGGGTCACAAGACACTGGCACCTCGGGCACCATCTGCAATCGCTCCCTCAACCACATAGTGAGCATAGCGGGACTCCCTCCCCACATGTATCGGCTGCCGGTCGCCATCCGACCTATGCTCAGGAACGTCTCGCCCAGGATCAAAGGCACGATGTCTCCCCCATTCTGGCACTACCTCACCAGGTCCAGTACACTGTGATGGCACACACCCAGGGACGTGAATGTGAACAAAGTAGCAATTGCGCACAGAGCAAATGCATCCCACGCAAAAATGCTCCACTCGACACTGGCAAATTTATCGGGCATCCCCAAAATGTCAACATAATCTGTGTTTAATATTAGCATCCCGTATGCTTCTTCAGCTGGGATACTAAGCAGAGACACTAACTTCTCAACAGTGGCCATGCCACCCGCCAAGGGTAGAACAAGCTATTTCGTCTTAGGTCCTCCTAATATGGCCCGAAAATCTTCAAACGTGGGCGTGATCTCGTTGTACAAAAAGCTATACACGTACCTCCGTACATCCCAGAAATGAGCCGCAGCTCTCAAAAGATCCCAATCCGGCATGAGCTCCTTCAGAGCCCAAACCGATTTCATCCCGTAACAACCCTCAAAAAACCCTTGCTCTGCCTCGTGTGGTGCCGTACCCACGACTGGAAATTGTCCAAGTATCGCTCTTGCATCTGAGACGATAGCCTAGGAAATGGAGCCATGGAAAGAGCAAAGAAGACCTTCAAGAATTTAAAAGAGAAATTCAGTTGATTGATCGAAGCAAACGTGTTGTTTTCACAATTGCAAAAACTGAACTGCAATTTAAAAGAATCTGGAAATTGAATCCAAGTCCTGTCAGACTGTTTTTCAAGTTGACTGGGTCAACTCTGCAGCCAGCTGCTTCAAATTGGAAACATTTCCAAACCAAATCCTGTTCAAGCCTCATTGAAACTACGTGCACCCATAGTTTCAATCAACCACTGCCAACACCACTTCCGCCCCGGCTCGTAATGCTGGCAATTAATTAAATAACAGTGCATATAGGCATAAATTTTGACCAGTTCAAATTTTTGTGCATGTTCCATTTTTATTTATTTATTATCAACCTACTTGCTTATTTGCCAAAAATAACAGAAGGTAATCACTAAATAAATGTGCAAAATACAAGGTTCTGCCTCAAAGGCCCCTTTCAAGTACAAGTCAAATTGTTTGGACAATACACACATTTTGTCTAAAAAAAAATCAAGAAAGAGGACTACTCAGAGTCCTGCTCGTCATCTGAGCACTCGGCACGTCTCAAAGCCACTTGCGGATCCATCGAGGACAGGTAATCTCCAAATTCCTCCAGGCGGGAATACGAGAAAGGCCGCCTCTGCGCCTGTGCCCTCGAGAACTCTCCCTGTTCGTGCCCCGAGAATGAAGAGTGATGAGCTCCGAACCCCGCCGTCTCGCCAGAGAACTGGCCAAACCCCTACGTAAAGTCTGCCCCACCAGCCGTGGAGGCAGACGAACCTCTCGCTGCAAATGGCCTAGATGGCCTCAGCTCATGCACAGCTGCACTCCTCCGGGAATTACACCGCAGGAACTCCACTAGTCTCCTGGCGTAGTTGGCCCACCCGTCCAAACGTCTCACGGCCTGGTTGTATATACGGCCAGACACCTGCAAATCAGGGAAGCCGTCAAAAGACAAATAGATAGTACAGATGCAACATTTGCAGAATGCTACTATCAAGTACAGAAAGTCAAAGTACTCACCATGGCATTGGGGTCCACTCTGTACCGAGGCCTCGTCTCCTCCGGAATAGGGATCACCAATCGCCTGCAAGCACCATCAAGCCCCTCATACGTAGTCCCGGGGATATCCAGGGCCCTCGCCCTCCCTGTGCAGCACCTGCGGGCTCCTCAGCCTCGTCCTCAAGAAGATGTCATAGTCGGCACCCTTTATGATAAACTTGGTATAGAACACGCCCTATCTATACCGCTCCAGATCCTCCATTGGTATCAACGAAGGATGCTGCATGTGTGGAGGTGGGTCCATTGGAACCATAGGAAGGGACCCCAGACCATGCTGATAGGTCACCCTCTCCCCCAAGTACATCGCATCATAATGAAGCCCCACCGGCGGCCAGCCTTCCGGCCGACATGTGACCTCCCACTGGCGAGCTGGACCACAAAAGCATTAATCCGGTTCCACCAAGTTAGCTGGATCCGCCCAAAAAACTCTCGGCTCATGGCCAGAGACACCTCCTCGTAAGTCAGTCGAGTACCCTCCCTCGATGACACCAGCTTCTTCGCCTCCTTTTGCCAAATCAACATGGCAAGAAACAAGGACTCATACTCCTCCTTGGTCTCCCACCTCTGCAGGTGGAACACCTCCAAAAACCACACCTGTCAAGCACATGGAAAGTTATGTCAGCTACAAAGCAGATACATACGAGTACAAAATGAGACAAGGAAGAGAAAAAGACGGGAACTTACATCCAAAGCAAACGAAAAGCAGCATAAGGTGTTCTCCTCTCCCCGCGAGAACCTATCCAAAGCATGATAGAGCTCGGCCAGTCCAGCCTCCCCCCATGCAAACCCGCTCACGGCATCCAGATCAGTTAGCGAGCCAAGCAGAGGGAAGTGACATGATGTGTCAGAAGTAGGAAACAGGGTAGCTGACAAAGCAAACCATAAGAACCCTCGAGTCGGACGCTCTCGCGGTCATCCTCAGAGACCCTCCAAATAAGAAACAATACCCCTCCTCGGATGAGCCTCCATCGGCCCGCACCAGAATACCCAAGCCCCGGCATCGGTAATATCAAAACCCAGCAACTCCGACAACCGCCCGGGTGTAGCCATCTACCCACACAAATGTGTTGCCCTGCACTGCAACCCCGTAATCGCCGCAAAGTCAGTGGGAGTCACAGTCGCCTCCCCCCACCTGAAGTAGAACGTGTGGGTCGTATCCCACCAGTACTCGCTCAGGGCAACGTGTAAAACCCTTGCCCTCTGCGTCGAAGCCACCGCAGCAACTATGTTGATGAATCCAGCCAAACCGGAGTCAACCACAAACTGCTGTGGACTCCTCTCTCCGTCCCGAGCCTCGTCTGGGAGTATCTCCCACAGTGCTCTAACTGCCTCGAAGGCTCCCCTGCTCTTCATGTTGCGAACGTCAACCGACCCTCGCCCCTGCAGATGAACATGGCAAGAATACGTTAATACAAAAACTACATCAACAGAGTGCACAAACGCATGTCGAAATGATGAAACACGGAAATAGTTCTCATTTTCCTAAAATATGTCCATCCCAGTTGGAGTATTAACGGTCCAAAATCCCAAAAAGTTCAAATATTTTGAAAACTCCGCAATTCGGAACTTTCAAAACATTTGAACTTTCAAAACATTTCGAAAACTCCGTCAAATTCGGAACTTTCAAAACATTTCGAAAACTCCGTCAAATTCGGAACTTTCAATCATTTCGAACATTTCGAAAAAATTACTCCGTCCCGAATTAAACTTACTTTAATTTCGAAAAACACCTCTAGGCATGGAATTTTGCAACCAAAATTTTTATGTCATCTACCCATAACGTCAATTGAACTACACTCTAGTCAATTTCGACAAAGGCACACAGCAAAGTCCAAAGCCCCAATTCGGGCACCAAGAACCCTAACTCATTTCTAGTCAAATTCCTAAAATTTAAAGAATGCACATTCTTAAAATTAACGAAATTTAGAGGAAGTTTACCTGTCTTTCGATCCCTCCCTTGGATTTGTGAGTGTCCCGAGCCGGATAAAACTCCGTTGGATCCACGGGAAGAGCGGTGGTTCGAATGGTCCTCACCAACCTCGTTCTTTCGTTGTCGGTCCTCCTATGGCGAGCCATTGGTCCCAAACCGGCATCCATGATGATTTTCCCTCGAAAATTTGAACAAAACTCGCGAAATGGGGAAGAATTTTCCTCTCTTTTTCTCTCTTCCTCGCCTAAAAAAATGGGGAAATGGTACCAGTTTGCGTCGGCCTGTTGATGATTTGAACCTAGTCCGGTTCGGTCCTGTCCGGCCGACTCTTTGCAAATGAAAAGATTCCTTGCCAATTTGGCCCTCGCCTTCTCACAATTTCAATTTTACCCCTTTAGCCCCCGAAAGTGTAAAATTTCCCCAAGTTAGACCTTTCTAACACCCCCTTCCCCGAGGTCAAGTCCCGTTAGTTTCTCACTAACGTTTCGTCTCCAGACGTTAAATTTTCGCTAGTTTTCACTAACATTCATCTCCGTACGTTAAATTTCAAACCGTCTTCTGACGTTAAATCACAACTTCATCTCCGCACGTTAAATTTTCGCTAGTTTTCACTAACGCTCGCCTCTAGACGCTAAATTTCAAACCGCCTTCGGACGTTAAATCACAACTGCCTCCATACGTTAAATTTTTTGTTAGTTTTTACTAACGTTTGTCTCCGACGTTAAATTTCAAACCATCTTCGGACGTTAAATCACAACTTCGTCTCCAGACATTAAATTTTCAGTTAGTTTTCACTAACGTTCGTCTCTAGACGCTAAATTTCAAACCGTCTTCGGAGGTTAAATCACAACTTCGTCTCCAGACGTTAAATTTTCAGTTAGTTTTCACTAACGTTCGTCTCCAGACGTTAAATTTCAAACCGTCTACGGACGTTAAATCACAACTTCGTCTCCAGACGTTAAATTTTCAGTTAGTTTTCACTAACGTTCGTCTCCAGACGTTAAATTTCAAACCGTCTACGGACGTTAAATCACAACTTCGTCTCCAGACGTTAAATTTTTAGTTAGTTTTCACTAACGTTCATCTCCATACGTTAAATTTCAAATCGAAATTTGACATTCAAACGCTCATTTCTGCCCCAAACTGACGTTTGACATTCAAACGCTCAGTCGCGTCTTCGGATGTTAAATCGCAATTCCGTCTCCCGACGTCAAAATTCCCATTGGTTTCACCAACATTCATCTCCCCGGCCGTCAATCGTAAGCCCGATCATCCCATTTCAGCGGCCATCAAGGTAAGCCCGCACAACAATCCCTCTTGGCCATCTTCGTAAGTCCGAATACCTTTTCACTCCAGCAAGTGAACATTTACTTCCCCGGCCGCCAGTCATAAGCCCGATCATCCCAATTCAGCGGCCATCAAGGTAAGCCCGCACAAAAATCCCTCTTCGGCCATCTTCGTAAGTCTGAATACCTTTTTACTCCAGCAAGTGAACATTCACTTCCCCGACAGTCATCGTAAGCCCGATTATCCCATTTCAGCGGCCATCAAGGTAAGCCCGCACAACAATCCCTCTTTGGCCATCATCGTAAGCCCGAACATTCCTCCCCAGCAGGATCCTAAGACCATCCGTCTAAGAAGAAACGTCAATCAATCCCCTCAGTTCCAAACTGTCTTCGTTAGAACTCTGGACGCTTTTCCCCAGCAATGTGTCAATCTCTTCCGAGACCACATCCCATTCCTAACCCCGTCGTTAGAACATTAATCCTTCCACGTTGTTATAAAATCCATTTGACGCGACCGTTCCCGTCATTTCCACCCTATCCCCAGCAGATAAAACCTGGCCGTCATCATAAGTCCAGTACCCAAGGCACGAACACCTTACAAAATCAATCTCAAGGCACGAACGCCTTTGTCTCGTGGCTAATACGTCCTCATAACTTTGCCTAAGGCACCACACGCCCTCATATGTTTCAAGAATCTCGGTCCGAGGTGCCACACGCCTCGAATGTTTCAGCAATCTTGGTCTCGAGGTACCACATGCTCTCGAATGTTTCAAGAATCCCGGCTCGAGGTGCCACACGCCTCGAATGTTTCAAAGAATCCCGATATGAGGCGCCACACGCTCTCGTATGTTTCTGCAATCCCGGTCCGAGGCACCACACGCCTCGTATGTTTCTTCGTAATCTCGCTCGAGGTGCCACACGCCCTCAAATGTTCCAAGAACCCCCCGAGGCGCCACACGCCCGCATGTTTCAAGAATCCCAAATCCGAGGCGCCACACGCCTCGAATGTTTCAAGTAACTTTGGTCTCGAGGTGCCACACTTCCCGAATGTGTGCCCAAATTCTAATTTTTTGTGTTTTTTAGATTGGATTCACGCGAGTTTGAAAACATCCGATTTAATTTGAAAAACGGAGTCGCCACGCCATTTTGATTTCTCAAAACTTTGAAAAAAAGGATTTTAGGGTTCTGGAGGTTAAGTTACCCCTTGGGAAGCTAACGGATCGTTGCTTCACCCAAGGTGCCTTTGCCATAACAAGTCTCCCCTAGATTCCATTTCTCGTGCTTGCTTTGCGTGCTTTCTTGTGGCAGCATGTGTTGAAAAGAGAGGGGAGGAGGAATGTCCTAAGTTGTTCTTCCGGACGTACAAACCATTTAATTGGTTTGTCGCTCAGGATTCCTTGATTTTTATGTGTTCGGGACTTTGATCCCCAAGCCCTCATTTTGGACTCTTGTGATCATCGCTATTTGACCTTTGGGTCTTGCGTGATCGAGAGAAGGACTCTCTTTTTAGAATCCAAAATGGGGTTCTTTAGGAAAGGAGTGACCTTAGCCCATCAATCCTACGCCTTCGAGACGATTGAGCTTATATGTGGAGCTATCATGCTCTGCTTCTCCCAAGCGATAATCGGAGATATAGGTTTAAGGTTTTATCCCTTTCTAAAGAGATTGTGGCACCTTTTTAATGGAAGAAACGATGTAAAGATAGGATCTTTACACCGGTCCATTCTCAAGGTCAAGCTAATGCACGGGACATGGGGAATGCATGTTAAAAATGACATTTTTAGTGAAAAGATGACATTTTTTGGGTGCAAAGGATGCTTTTTGATTGCAAAATGATGCTTTTTGATGTAAAGAAAAGATTTTTATGCAAAGGATGCATTTTTTATGTAACAAAGAAAAGTAGTATTTTATATGCAAAGGATGCATAAAGACTACGCTCCTTGAGCAAGCAATCTGATGCTACTTTGATTATAAAGACTTCGATTTTTAGTGCAAAGGATGCATATTTATGTATAAAATTGAAATTGGGTTTTTTAGGGGTGCAAATGATGCAATTTGAATATAAAGATTATATTTTTAGTATGCAAATGATGGCATAAAGATATCATTTTTTATGTAAAAAAGGGACTTTTGTGTGCAAAGGATGCACCTTTAACTCAAAGATTACATTTTTATGGGCAAAGGATGCTTATTTCATGCAAAGGATGCAAAGGGGAGGGGGTATGGATTTATATGAATAAAGATAGGATCTTTTAACAACAAATACTCAAGTCCCAAGCAAGATAATAGTAATATATGAATGCAAAGTGAGCAATTATATCACATAGAACAAGTATAATGCAAGGTAAGGGAGTGAGATAAGTTACCAAATGGTGCAGACCTCTTCTTTCTTTGCTGATCTTGCTCTGCAGTGGATGGACCAACTTGGAAGGCTTCAAGGAGAGGAGGGAGGTGGCTTCTTAGCACCTCTTCAACTTCTTGGATTTTCGCAGCAGTGGCTTCGAACGTGAGCTTTTGGTACCGGGAATATGGTATGTTGTTTCTTTTCAAAATGTGGTAGAGGAGGGCTCTATTTGATAGGCAGTCTGGGATAAGGCTAATGACCAGCCGTGCGGCTAGGAGTTCCCTCCTAATGCAACAGGTGTGGCATTATCCTGTATGACTCAAAGATGTTTCTAGAATCACTTGCAAGGTGCAGCACTTCTAGAAGGTTTTCCATATTAAGGAAAAATGTGCCCTTTTTAATTCTAAATCAGCCTCCCTTCATTCCTCGGGAAGGTCTCGGAACAAGTTCCGAACTGCTCCTTGACTTTTAGGAAAGTCTCGGGAAATTGCCTAAAACTTAACCGGAAGGCATGAGCCAGATTTGGGGTACTTACAAAAGCCCCTCAAGCAACGCCTGGGCTTCTGCGTGTGGCGAGCGGGGTTGTCGATAGAAAAGGATCCGATTCCGGCGAGTGCCGAGACTCCGATTAGGGTGACTCAAGGTGGTCGAGTGGCTGAACCTTTGGGAAGGCTACCTACGATCCCGGAGGAATCAAGCGATCGTAGTTCGAAAAAGATCCACCGGGAAAGGGGGTGTCATATGTGACGAATTGGCTGAATCCTTAGAAGTAGGCTACCTACGTATCCCGGAGGAATCAAGCCAGGCCGTAGTTCAAACTTTTATTGAGTCGAAATGTTATTCCTTCATCCGGGAATAACGGAGATCGAAAGAGAGCGAAATGTTATTCCTTCATTCTGGAATAACGGAGATCGCGAGAGAGTGAAATGTTATTCCTTCATTCTGGAATAACGGAGATCGCGAGAGAGGTCAAAATGTTATTCCTTCATCTTGGAATAACGGAGATCGAAAGAGAGCGAAATGTTATTCCTTCATTCGGGAATAACGGAAATCGCGAGAGAGCGAAATGTTATTCCTTCATTCTGGAATAACGGAGATCGCGAGAGAGGTCGAAATGTTATTCCTTCATCTTGGAATAACTGAGATCGAAAGAGAGCGAAATGTTATTCCTTCATTCGAATAACGGAGATCGCGAGAGAGGTCGAAATGTTATTCCTTCATCTTGGAATAACGGAGATCGAAAGAGAGCGAAATGTTATTCCTTCATTCTGGAATAACGGAGATCACGAGAGAACAAAATGTTATTCCTTCATTCTGGAATAACGGAGATCGCGAGAGTGCGAAATGTTATTCCTTCATTCTCGGGAATAACTGAGATCGCGAGAGTGCGAAATGTTATTCCTTCATTCTCGAATAACTGAGATCGCGAGAGAGCGAAATGTTATTCCTTCATTTTGGAATAACGGAGATCGCGAGAGAGGTCGAAATGTTATTCCTTCATCTTGGAATAACGGAGATCGAAAGAGAGCGAAACGTTATTCCTTCATTCGGGAATACACGGAGATCGCGAGAGAGTTCGAAATGTTATTCCTTCATCTTGGAATAACGGATATCGAAAGAGAGCGAAATGTTATTCCTTCATTCCCGGGAATAACGGAGATCACGAGAGAGCAAAATGTTATTCCTTCATTCTGGAATAACGGAGATCGCGAGAGAGCGAAATGTTATTCCTTCATTCTGGAATAACGGAGATCGCGAGAGAGCGAAATGTTATTCCTTCATTCTCGTGGAATAACGGAGATCGCGAGAGAGGGTGAAATGTTATTCCTTCATCTTGGAATAACTGAGATCGAAAGAGAGCGAAATGTTATTCCTTCATTCGGGAATAACGAAGATCGCGAGAGAGCGAAATGTTATTCCTTCATTCCGAATAACGGAGATCGCGAGAGGTCGAAATGATATTCCTTCATCTTGGAATAACGAAGATCGAAAGAGAGCGAAATGTTATTCCTTCATTCGGGAATAACGGAGATCGCGAGAGAGGTCGAAATGTTATTCCTTCATCTTGGAATAACGGAGATCGAAAGAGAGCGAAATGTTATTCCTTCATTCGGGAATAACGGAGATCGCGAGAGAGCGAAATGTTATTCCTTCATTCTGGAATAACGGAGATCGCGAGAGAGGTTGGAAATGTTATTCCTTCATCTTGGAATAACGGAGATCGAAAGAGAGCGAAATGTTATTCCTTCACTGGGAATAATTCCTGAGATCGAAAGAGAGCGAAATGTTATTCCTTCATTCGGGAATAACGGAGATCGCGAGCGAGCGAAATATTATTCCTTCATTTTGGAATAACGAAGATCACGAGAGAGGTCGAAATGTTATTCCTTCATCTTGGAATAACGGAGATCGAAAGAGAGCGAAATGTTATTCCTTCATTCGGGAATAACGGAGATCGCGAGAGAGGTCGAAATGTTATTCCTTCATCTTGGAATAACGGAGATCGAAACAGAGCGAAATGTAATTCCTCCAGTCGGGAATAACGGAGATCGCGAGAGAGCGAAATGTTATTCCTTCATTATGGAATAACGGAGATCGCGAGAGAGGTTGAAATGTTATTCCTTCATCTTGGAATAATGGAGATCGAAAGAGAGCGAAATGTTATTCCTTCATTCGGGAATAACGGAGATCGCGAGAAAGGTCGAAATGTTATTCCTTCATCTTGAAATAACGGAGATCGAGAAGAGATAGCGAAATGTTATTCCTTCATTCGAGAATAACGTAGATCTCGAGAAAGGTCGAAATGTTATTCCTTCATTCGGGAATAACTGAGATCGCGAGAGGCCGAAATATTATTCCTTCATCTTGGAATAATCTGAGATCGAAAGAGAGCGAAATGTTATTCCTTCATTCTCGAATAACTGCGATCGCGAGAGAGCGAAATGTTATTCCTTCATTCAGAATAACGAAGATCGCGAGAGAGGTCGAAATGTTATTACCTTCTCGGCAATAACCGAGATTTTTTTAACAAGAAACGTTATCCCATTCGCGATAACGGGAGGATTTCCTGAGGACACGTTATCCCATTTGGCAATAACGAGGATTTCCTGAGTAAACATTATCCCATTTGGCGATAACTGAGGATTTTTAGGAGACAACGTTATATCTATTTGGATGTAATGGGAAAACTTGGGAGAAAGCGTTATTCCTTTTGGAGATAACGAGAATATTTTGGGCAAAAGTATTTCCTATTTTGATTTGGTAATCAATTAAGGTTATTTTTCTTGTGCATGTCACATGATCCACGGGCCGACTCTTTTATGGGAAGGCAATGTGAGAGGATTTTTATGAAACAATGTGTTTGGATGCATGTGTTTGGGAACCGATTGAGACGGTTTTTGAGCATGTGGGGTTGTATCCCTGCGCGAACCGAACCGTCGTTGTTGCCGAGATATTGTCAACGTGGACTAGAATTCTCTGGGCCGAGACTGGTTTAAACCTTGGGTCTTGATTAATGTTCCCTTCTCAAACTCTCGACACTTGAAGCCGATGCCGATGTGCTTTAGAACCAAAAAGCATATGTTGAAGTGACCAAACCTCTCTTCTAGTGATGGATGCGACTTATCGGGGCCCCGGCCTAAGGAAAACTTTCCGCAAAGCCCCCATGTCTTACTAAAGCAAGGAAAGATCCTTTCATTGGCAAAGCCCCGATTGCAAAGCCCCTGGGCTGACGAACCGAGTAGGGAAATTTTTAAGTTACAAAGAAGCGACTTGGTGAAGCCCGAATCCGATGACCTAGCAAAAATCCCAATATGATCGGGTACCGCAGTAAGCGATCCCGAGGTTAATCTAACCAAAACCGAATCCATCTTGTGACATGGTGAGGAACCCGATGCGGACCCAAAAATGGTCAAGAAGCTCCAAACCTAAGGAAATGGCTTGGTAAAGCTCCAATCTTGAAGAGTGTCAAGACAGCCCTAATGAGAATTGTAGCAGAAGAGGGAAACCTATCTTTTTTCTCTCTTTTTTTTATTTTCTTTAGTCAATCAAATAACCTTAAGAAGATGTGAAAGAAAAGATTCTCAGAAATTTATACATGCAGGGGCATATTTTTCAAAAGGTGGGAATAGATCCCGATTTTGTGTTATTTTGATGGTCTTATTCAACGTAGGAACAAGAACTCGCTGGTTTGACTCTTTTGAGAGAGTATAAGCGTAGAAAGGTTTGTAAAAGTGTATGGAAGCCCCGCCGATTTAAAATTAGTGTTTAGCACTATCTTTCCTAAGATGTAGAAAAGGAAGACTTGTCAAGACATCTGAATACTTGTTTTATTCACAATGATCACAAGATTGCTTAAAACCCTTTATTAATGTTCGGGTTATTCAGCCACTAATCTCGATATGAACAAACATTTTTGATTAATCATGAGGAGAAAGTCAACTGATGTCGCGGATCAAGGTTGGCTGGTGTGAAAGAAAGGTTTGTGTATAGGGAGGTCATTGATGAGACCGGGTTTTCTGGGATTTGAATGTGTTTATGGGAAATGTCATTCGCTGAGACCGGTTTTTCTGGAATTTGAATATGCTTATGGGAAAGGTCATTCGATGGGACCGAATTTTTCTGGAATTTGAATATGCTTATGGGAGAGGTCATTGATGAGACCAGATTTTCTGGAATCTAAATATGCTTATGACCTGACCATTTCTCGGTTGCCTACGTTCCCCTCATTGTGAGGAGCTCAGGTCGCCGTAGTTCGACCTTGGCCGGATTGTATTTGGCTTTGGGAAATGGGATTTGTGGTTCCTTTAGTGATAAGGCTCGGATGAAAAGTTTGGATGATGAGGCATGAGCCTCGGGATGATTCATTGACCAAGTCATCTTTGGACGGTGGCTTCTGATTTTCGTCTTTCAATTGGGGGAGAAAGGATTTGCATGTGCCTAAAGGCTTATGAGATGCTTCTGCTTTTGCTTCGATTGCCCCATTGTTATCGAAAACATCTATTATTCGAGCTTTGATTTTGCCTGTTCATCAATCTTTTGATTGGCGATGCTGGGTCCTTGGCCTCATTTCATTTTTTTTTTTATGTGTGCAACCCCGTTTTTTGCCTAGACCAGTCCCTTTACAAGGTTTTTAGCCTAGTCGGGTATTACTCTTTTGCACTACATTTTTTTTTATGTGCAACCCTCTTTTGCTCTAGACCGCCCTTTTTGGGATTTTCACTTAGCCGGGCATTACTCTTTTTGCACTAAGATTTTCTCTCCTTTTTTTTTTTTTTTGAAACACCCGAGGGCCAAGGCGAGCCTCTGCTTGAACCTTCTTGATACTCCTTGAGGTCTAAGGCAAAGCTCCTAGGCTGTTGTCGACACGTGGTCAATCTTTCGAAGCCGAGTAGCCTTTTGTTGTCCCTTGACGATGCCGCCGTCGTTGACTTGGTCAAGATGGAGGCGGGGGCATGGATTGGGAAAGTGTATGGCTTGATGAAGGCTTTTGTGAAGTAAGGAAAGTGTACGGCTTGACGGAGGCCTTTGTGGGGTAAGGAAGGTGTATAGGAGAGCATTGGTTGACTTTCTCACACCGATTAATCGTAACGTGAATTATTTCGAGAGATTACTTGTTGAGCAATGCAAGTGATCATATAAAAATAAAACCATTTCATTAAATGTAATGTAGGTGTGCAAATAATGCCTTAAGTCTAGCAAGAAAAGAAGAAGACTTCTTTTATAGAAGATTGATGATTAATTACAATGTCCGAGGAGGACTTCGATTGAAAGAGGGAAGTACTAGAACCTACGAGAGTTGACCGAGAGACTATTTTATTTCTTAGTCTTGCTTCGAGGATAGGTAATCCCTAGCCTAGCTACTCTTCGCCGGTCGGACCGCCAGTGACACTTGAGCTTTCCATTTTCTCGTTAACTTCGACTTCCATTATGTGCCCATGATACGGTGGAAGTGGAGGGATTTGAGGCCACGGGCACTGAGCAAGGACAAGGTGTCCAAAGAAATGGGCCGGAAAAGTCACTGGGACGAACTTTGTCGACCGAGCATATTGATGGAAGGAAGTGAACTCCGGGAGGACTTTGAGGGGTACCGGGATCCGCTTGGGAGGATCCAAAGCCGGGTCTTATCTTAGGAGGCGAGGTGTTGGAGCCCCGATGGCCCGGGATGTTGGAAAAGACCGAAAAGGGGTAGTCCTTGGTAAGGGATCATATGTGGATGGAGGAGGGTATTGGGCCGTAGGACGGAGGGACTCGAAATTACTGTTTCGAAGTCTCATCTTCGACTCATGACCAGAGAACTGCTCACCTCAACCGTTACTTGAACTCCATGACGGCGGAGAGTACCGACTAGCATGGCCAACCGCTCTTTGTGAACCTTATGGGAATTTTCCAAAGCTTGGGCTAACTCTTCCTTCCTAATCATCGGATTTCCGTATCATCAATGTTTTCTCGTCATTTCGCCATTCTAAACCCCCGAGTAGACACAACCGATGATTCTCGCTCGGACTCGGTTCTCGAATCCCGAGGTTTCCGCACCGAAAAGCCACCGACCCGTATTTGTTAGTACCCGGTCCGAAAAGGCATTCTTAATGTCCGGCCCTGGCTTAATTAATTGGAAACCCTAAAATCCCTAAAATCCCTTCGTCCGTACTCCCGCCGTCATTTGCCTTCGTGGAAAGTACGCCAAGCAAAGTGCCGATCGAACCTCTTCTTTTGTGCCGATCGAACCTCTTCTTTGTGCCGATCGAACCCAAGATCATTGTGCCGATCGACCCTATCTTGTGCCGATCGACCCTTTAAAATAAGGCCGACGACCCTTCAATGGCACATGCCCCAAGTATCAAAGCACTATAAATAAGTGTGACTCGGCTCCCATATTCAACACACAATTCACTGTGAGAAACGAGACTACTCTTGTTTTACCCACATTCTTCCTACTCTCTTCGAATCGCCCTAGATTCGACCCCAAAGTCTTGCTACAATTGGTAAGACTCTTTTTAATATTTTTGTTCTCTATTATTATTGTCATATTATATTCGCATGTTTATTATATTTTAATTGTTCCTTTATGCTAGATTTAGGACCGTTTTAATATATTTAAATATGCTATAGCCGAGGATGATCTAAGGTTTCGCTTCCTAGAAAACCCAATGGATCTAGGAACTATTTCTTACTTTCCACCTTAGTTATAATTGTCCCATGATCAAACAATCCCCCAAGGTTATGAAACGCGTTGATTAGTTTGCACCTTCCGGAGGGCCTAAATCAAAGGTTCTAGGGGTGTGATCACTCAATTAATTACTTTCTCTCCCCTCCTCCTTATGCATGATCCTTCCGCTTTCTTTCTATCTATTCCCTTTGTCAACAGAACACCGCACACAACCAACCACCCTATATGCTAGAAAGACCGATCCGTCTGGGCAATAGGAGTGATAGCGTTTCTTCTTCCCGTTGTATCTCGACTCCCGAACCCCACTAATTAACTGTTTAGCCTTTTTCAAAGCTTTGGGCTATATCAAAGTGGCGTGGCGACTCTCAAAATTAAACTAATATTTTCATATGGTTTAAAAGCGAGTGTCACTAAATGAATATCCCATTTCGATTCGACATTATATGATTAATTATTTTAAACCTCCGAATGCGCGTTGCATCGGGACGGGGTATTCACACAAAGTGGCGACTCCATTGGGAATCTATTTTGAAACTTTTTCAAACTAAGTGGGTCGACTTTCGTTTTCTTGTATGGTGTTGTATTTTACTTTCTTTTCTTTTCCTTCTATTCTTAATCGTTGCATTGCATGCATGCATCTCCTAAAAAAATCTTTCTCTTAAAAAAGAATTAGACTTCTTTACCTCACACTACCACCGTCCGTGTCACACCGCACAGCCTACCCCTTAACCTATCGGAAAATCCAAAGTGCGGGAAGTGTGGTGATCATGTCGCTCCCTTCCGAGTCTCACTTGGCCATCCACTCATCGTTGCGCTTCGGCTGCACGGTGGGAGCCCGAAACCTAACCCTTGTGTCACCCACTTTGCTAGGAGTACACTTCGTGACCGGTTGGTTTGACTAGCTTTTTCATGTAGACAATTAATAAGGTCTTTGTGTTAATTCACTACGAATCAATGATAAGTCAAGATCTATAAAGAAAATAAAGGCACTAAAAAAATTGATTTTCCTTTTAAAGGACGTACCATGTAAAGTTTGAATGCTAGATCTTGTCTTATCATAGGTCCGTAGTACTTCCCATATATATCATCTTAAATGTCTATAATGAGATTCGGTTAGTCATTAGGATCCACCACTTCTAGTGACCTTTAGTTAGTTGGCGAAAAGGGTATCCCTTCCAAACCAAGAGTAGGTTCTATAAAAAAAAATAGCGGGCTTTTTTGTAAATAAAATGCTTAACCGCTCCTCATTTCTAGGGATCTCTCCCTTCTGAAGGTCCGCTATAGGACCCTTCGAGGTCCGCTCTTTCATTTCTAGGACCCTTCGAGGTCCGTCCATTTCTAGGGACCCTCCTAAGTCCGCTCTTCATTTCTAGGCACCCTCCGAGGTCCACTCTCCACTTCTTTCATTTTTAGGACCCTTTGAGGTCCACTCTTTCACTTTCTAGGACCCCCTCCGAGGTCCACTCTCCATTTCTAGGACCCTCCGAGGTCCACGATCTCCATTTCTAGGACCCTCCGAGGTCCACTCCTCATCTCTTGGACCCTCTGCTGTCAAGGTCCTCTACTACTACGGACCGCCCTAGGTCCGGCTCTCTATCTTGGACCCTTCAAGGTTCACTCTCATATCTTGGACCTCTCCGAGGTCCGGCTCTTCACTTTCTAGTGGACCTCTCCTGAGGTCCGGGGCTCTTCATTTCTAGGACCCTCCGAGGTCCGCTCTTTCATTCCTAGCAATCCCTCCGAGGTCCGCTCTTCATTTTTAGGACCCTCCGAGGTCCACTCTCCATTTCTCAGGACCTCTCCGAGGTCCACTCTCCATTTCTAGGCACCCTCCGAGGTCCACTCTCCATTTCTCAGGCACCCTCCGAGGCCCACTCTCCATTTCTAACAGGCACCCTCCGAGGCCCACTCTCCATTTCTAGGACCCTCCGAGGTACACTTCCATTTCTAGGACCCTCCGGAGGTCCACTCTCCATTTCTAGGACCCTCCAAGGTCCACACTCTCTACTGGACCGCCCTAGGTCCAGTCTCTCATCTCTTGGACCGTTCAAGGTCCACACCTCTACTGCGGACCGCCCTAGGTCCAGTCTCTCTATCTTGGACCATTCAAGGTCCACTCTTTGACCCTTCGTGGTGCTCTTCCTATACTAAGTCCACTCTCCCAATCTTAGAACATTCAAGGTCCACTTCATCTTTTGGACCCTTCGAGGTCCACTCTCTCTATCTAGGACCATTAAAGGTCCACCCTTCCACCTCGAGACTCTTCGAGGTCCACCTCGCCTCTCTGACCATCCATGGTCCACTCCTCTACCTTAGACCCCCATGGTCTACAAGTTAGGACCCTTCAAAGTTCTACCTCTCATCTCTTAAACCATCCATAGTTTAGATCCTTTATCTCTAGCACCCTTCACCCAAAGACCAACCAAGGCCAATCCTCACCCAAGACCAAATTAACTCACCTAGATCACCCTCATTTGACCAAGGATCGAGTCATCTTCCTCTCCCTTTTTCACCAAACGGACTCTCCTCTCTCTTTCTCTAAACTTAACTCCCGGTTGTATCATCAATCGGGGCCCTCGAACTACGGTGACCTGAGACTCGTATCTTAAATGGTAAGGGTTACGTAGGCAACGGTCAAACTCAAAATTGTGGAGGTCAAATATTTTCTCAAGGATGCCTTAAGATTAATTATGAATCTAATTAAACTCATTGGCTTGACTCCGCCATATGTTCTTACTGCATTCCACACATCATGTCTCTGGAGAAAAGCATTGAAGCCCACAAAGAAGTCTCAAACATGAGGTTGGGAGTGATCAACCTCCTCAAAGACATGCATGAAATTCTGAGCAAGACCATTTGTCTTACATTCAGAATACTTGAGAAGAGTTCCTCCTCCTATTCAATTCCGGGGTCCCTATCATCCACATGCTTATGGTTCCCTTATGGTCCTACACATCGACTTTCTCATTCAGATGCCCGCTGTGGCCACTCAACCAACTAAAGGCATCAATACCCGAGAAGTTAAGATCAACATGGAACATTTTGATGACTTAGGAATGCCTCGTGGGTGAGTTCTTCGACATTTTGGTGGGAAAGAATTTGATCAAGCCGCCGAGAACTACAAGCCTATTAACCCAAAGGAAGACTTAGATACATCCAAGTTTTGCAGATACCACAAGTACGTCAAGTATACCACCGACAAATGTGTGCAACCGAAACGCTCAATTCAAAGATTGATCAACCAAGGGAAGACCCAAGGCCTCATTGATGAAGGAACCTCACCCTTCGAGGGAAGATTTAGATTCATTCAGTCTTTGTAGGTTCTAGTGGGTCTTTTTTTGGGCATTGATATGTAATGTCCACTTTGAACTAGTTACTTCAATAATAAAAAAGGTCTTTCTTTCTTTTCTCTCTCTAGACTTGAGACATAATCTTGCGCATTACTTTCAAGAAGATTGTTTTATTTATAATTATCACTTGGTTGCTAATCTCACCGATAAACTCATCGGCTGTGAATAAAGTAAACAATGAATGAATGCTTGATTGGGAGTAAACAATCCTCACCGTTCCTTCTTCATATACACCATCCCTATACACCCTTCTCTCATACACTCTCTACATACTCAACTTGCATATACTTTTCAGACACTATCTCCGTAGACCTCTTCCTTATACACACCCTCTATGCTCCCTCGCAGCATACACTTCCCCAAATACACTCTCCCCCACTTAAACATCTTTTCTATATGATCAAGATAAGCAAAGACCGTTGTTGCTCATCATTGAAAATAGCTTCACGCCTACCGCAATTTAAAGAAGCATGCAAGGAGTTGTTCCTTATCCTTCATGGCAAGTGCTACATGAATATCAACTTGGGGCTCACTCAACCCCCAAATCTCATGCCTCTCTCTTCCTGATTTTCCATTTGATCGATAAGCTTTCATTGAATATGCTCACATATCTTTCTCTATGGTCCGAATATATCATTTGCCTTACATTAATAAGTCTGGGTTAAATGAGTCTTTGCATTTATCTTAAAAATACTCTTTGAGAATGCTATCCAGCAAGAGCGATTGAAGCTTAAACCTCTCACCATAGAAAGCCATAACCTTATGCTCACTAAATAATACCCTTTCATTTCAAGATCGAAAAGTTTTGAAACCCTAAAGAAGAAGCCCATACTAGGGGTTCCCCCGACTCACAAAGGAAGTAATCACCTCCAAGCTCAAGAAAGGCGGAATGCAAAAGAAACTCATACAAGGGGCTCCCTCGAAGGGACCACCTCCAAACCCAAGATGGAAAAGGTAAAACCATCCTAAGTGCACACACACTAGGGGCTATCGCGAGCAAAACAAACTCCGAAGGCTTTTTCTCGATAAGAGGGTGTTTAAAAAAAAAAAAAAAAAAAAAAAAAAAAAAACTTCATCACCCCGAAGTGAACCTCCCCCATCTCAAAGGTTGTGAAAACGAGACATCGAGTGAAGGCTCCTATTCGTGACGGCAAGTTACCTCAATAAATCACAACAAACTCACGAGAAGTTAAGCAACAAAAATACCCTCTTGGACAAATCAGAACCAATTCCAAAGTCCATCCTCTCACTTTTAGGAGGATTCCATCACCACCCTTGACCTTATCAAAATCAAAGTTAACCCTCAACTCTTAGAGGTTCTCAAGAAGCAACAACAAGAAAATCCCCTCACCTTAGAAATTCCAAACACATCCCTCAAGCCAACCTCTCAAAGAAATGGCCTCACCGACACCTATCACTTTAAGAGGTCATGTTAAAGCATCACCCAATGATCGATCGCAACCCAGCAGTCTAGCTACAACCACTACCGGGATGGCATTCTCATTCTCGAGTCACTTGTTATCCTATGTGGAGCATATTGCATACATCTCGCCAAGTTTGGGGAACTCGTCCTATTCTTGAAATTCGTTTATCTCGACTCTTCAAGCACTCGTCTCGCAAAAAGTCTCACTCTGGGCTTTCGCATCCGTGCCTCTCAGCCGGCACTCTCGGTAAAAGCAAGGAGACGCGTGCCGTGACTATCTCCCTCGGCTTGTGAGAACAAAGGAGCAACGTAATCTTGAATTGAAAGACAATATAAAAATAGAAGGGGCTATAATCGCTTCAAAATCCCAATTTTTCTTCCGTCTCCAGCCTTGTTTCTTCTCACTAGCCTGTTTCTTCCACTCCAGGGCCTTTTTTCTATTTTTCATTCTTTCCCCATACAAGAAGATCAATGCAAGTGGCAGTCGCACGAAAATTTACCACAAAACGAAAATGACTGTAGCAAAGGAGAGCAAGTAAGCAATCTAACATCCTTCTCCTTCCAAAAAGTCAAGCCGTATTTCCAACTTCTAATCAAAGGCAAGCCTATTATTTCGTTTACTTATATAATTGGAATTTGACAAACCAATCAAGCAAGGTCCATTCTCAAGCAATCAAGATATAATTCGAACAAAACAAGTCTTTCAAATGTCTCTGACAAGTCTTCTTTTCTACAATCTAGGAAGAGCCAAACATCGTGCCCTTTCTCCGCACAACAGGGGCTTCCATACACCTTTTTCTACACCTGCAGTGATGCTTAATACTCTCCCCAAAAGAGTCAACCCAAAAGCGAGAGTGTCATACACGAAATCGAGATCCATTCCCACCTTTCAAAAAATGTGCCCCCGCACATATGGGCCATTTCCGAGTCTCTGTCCAATGGGATCGATCGACACCGTTGTTTGAAACAATGGGTCAGCCTCCGTGGCCGGGCAAGATTACTCTCGTCCGCAATAAGGGGATACATTGAATCTCTCTCAAGCCGGGGGCTTTTATTAAGCCGTTTCTCGCAGTGCTCTCTCTTACCGTATATCCCTTCGGGTTTAGCATTTGCAGATCATCGATCGGGGCTACGCCTAATGGTCACTTCATCAAATGTTGAGGCTCCCTCAATGTAAATAGGTCGACTATGTGGTTCTTCGTAAGAGGTCGTGGGCTTCGACCGAGGCTCCGACAAAAGTCATATCTAGCAAGGAAGGGCATCCTCGTCTATCAAGATCAAGCAATGTGGCAAACGCTGAAAAAGTTAGTTAGAAACATAATTAATCATGCAGGCCTTCTTTATCAAATAAACATACTTTCAAAATACCGTCCTCCTCTGGTACCTTGTTCAGCAAAAATCACTCTTTCGTCTCCACATAATTTTCAAACTCTTTCAAATCCACTCAAAGACGTATCTCCGTGACTCACAAGAATGACTCGGCCCTTATCATCCGGACATCAAACTTACCTAATCCCACCTTCTACCATAGACACTTACTGGCCGCCTCAGTTAAACCATAACCTTTCTGCTCAAACCGCCTTGTCCAGATTGACCGCCTTCTAAACCCCAGCTCTCCTCAAGCCTAGGTGGTAACAAATACCTTTCTAAATCCTAGCTCCAAGCCTAGGTGACAAATACCTTTCTAAGCCCTAGCCTTAAGCCCTAGATGACAAAACTCCTCTCTTAAAGCCCTAGTACCTTAAGCCTAGGTGACAAATACCTTTTCTAAACCCTGAGCCTCAAGCCTAGGTGACAAATACTTCTCTAAACCCTAGCCTTAAGCCTAGGAGACAAGACTCCCCGTCTAAGCCTTAGCAATGATCATCCCAAACTAGTTTAAATTCCGCTTGGTTCTTCGGCTCGGGAAGCCATAGTAATCCCAATCAATTCACACAACCATTCTTTCATTAGCAAGCATAGCCTAGTCAAGTCCTTTCGGCAATCACAGCTACGCTTCATCATTAGTGGCAAGTAAGTCCTGCAGGCAAACCTACCATTCTTCACAAGAAAGCAAAGCAGCCTCAAGTCCTTCGGGCAGCTAAGTATTCGTTCACCCATGACAACTGGCTACTGCAAGTCCTTTGGGGTCAAACCACCATTCTTTCATCGCAAAGCGAAAATAGCTCTAAGTCCTTCGGGCAAAGAATAAGCACTGCTTTTCATCATTAATGGGCCTAAGTCCTCCTAAGCAGTCACGCCTACTCAATCCTTATTTTCCTGGTGACTGCTTGACATCGCCAAATTTTCTTGGATGACAACCTCGATGAGTTTGATATCTCCGGGTGACTCCCGCAAGTCAAATTTTCACAAGAAGGGTCTTGACTCCCGCAGTCAATTTTTCATAGTGCGGCTGACTTTCAGAAGTCAATTTTTCACAAGGGGTGACTCCGCAGAAGTCAATTTTTCACCATAGTGTGATTTCGAGTCAAATTTTTCACAAGGGGGTGGCGGTGACTCCTCGCAGTAAGCTCACCCCACAGTGTGACTCAGGTCATTTTTCACAAGGGGTGATCTCCCGGCAGTAAGTCAAATTTTCACACCGGTGACTCCCGCAGAAGTCAAATTTCTCAGGTTTCTGGTGACTTTGGAACAACTTACTTTTTCACAAGGGGTGACTCCCTCAAAAGTCAATTTTTCACAAGGGGTGCCATCTCCCATAAGTCAATTTTTCACAAAGGGGTGACTTCCCGCAAGCTGGTTTTCACAAGCGGGGTTGACTCGCAGAAGTCAAATTTTCCACAAGGGGTGGACTTCCCGAGAAGCTCAATTTTTCACAAAGGGGTGACTCCCTTGGAAGTCCTAAACTTTTCACAAGGGGGTGACTCAAGGACAGGTCAAATTTTCACAAGGGGTGACTCCTGCATAAGTCAAATTTTTCATAAAAAGCGACTCCCGCAAGTCAATTTTTCACAAGGGGGTGACTCCCGCATAGCTCAAATTTTCACCACGGGGCGACTCCCTTGGCAGTCAAATTTTTCACAAAAAGGCGCGACTCCTGCCAGAAGTCACCCATTTTCATAAGGGGCGACTCCCGCAGAAGTCAAATTTTTCACAAGTGGGGTGACTCCCGTAGAAATCAAAATTTTCATAAAGGGGTGACTCCCGCAGGTCAATTTTTCACAAGGGGTGACTCCCGCGAAGTCAAATTTTCACAAAGGGGTGACTTCCCGCAGTAAGTCACCTCATGCATAAGAGGTGACTCCCGCCAAGTCACCACATTTTCTGAAGGGGCGACTCCCAAGTGAGAAGTCAAACTCTCACAAAACTTTTGGGTGATTCCCGCACGCTTACATTCCAAAGTTGACTTTCGCTACACTTCACGTCTTCACATTTCAAAGACTTTCATATAAGTCACATATTTCCGGTGATTCCCACACAAATCGCATCTTTTGGCTTGAGACGCTGCACGTCCGCCACTCTCGGGTACTAAAACGCCCCACTTCTTCCGAACTACGACTTGGCTTGATTCCTTTTTGGGATACGTAGGTAGCCCGACGTGGAGTCCAGCCGCTCGACCTACCTGGTCATCTTTTTGCGACTCGACTCGAGTCCAAACCTCACATTCGCAAAATCACTTTTCTCACCTCCTGAAATCCCTTTTTTCAGGATCGGATCCCTATTTTTCTATCGTCGACCCCACTTGTCTTACAAGAAGCGTCGTCGAGGGGCTACCGTTAGTACCCGGTCCGAAAAGGTATTCCAAATACCGGCCCGGTTAATATTAATTAAACCCTAAAAATCCCTAAAATCCCTTCGTCCGTACCCCGCCGTCATTTGCCTTCGTGGAAAGGACGCCGCAAAGAGCCGATCGGCCTCTTTGCCGATCGAACCTCTTCTTTTGTGCCGATCGAACCCAAGATCATTGTAGAGCCGATCGACCCTTCTATCCTAGAGCCGATCGACCCTTTAGAGGCTCAAATTCAGCTTACCGAACACTATAAATAGGGGTGCCCGGCTCCCATTCTCAACACACAATTTTCTCGGGAGAAGCGAGACCATACTTGCTTTAACCCTCGGTTCTTCTTCCTACTCTCTTCGAATCGTCAAGATTCGACCCCCAAGTCTTGCTACAATTGGTAAGACTCTCTTTTTAATATTCTTGTTCTTTATTATTGTCTTTATTATTATTGTTTGCATGCTTAGTATATTTTAATTGCTTTATTTCTTGCTTATGCCATATATGCTAGATTTAGGGTTGTTTTAAATATGCAATAGCCGAGGATGATCTAAGGTTTCGCCAAGAAACCCAATGGATCTAGGAACTATTTCTTTCCTTCCACCTTAGTTATAATTATCCCATGATCAACAAACCCCCAAGGATGAACGTTGATTAGTGCACCTTCCGAGGGCCTAACTCAAAGGTTCTAGGGTGTGATCATAAATAAATTCCTTCTCTCCCCTCCTCCTTATGCATGATCCCGTTTCTTCTATCTATTCCTGTAAACACCGCACACAACCAACACCCCACATGCTAGAAAGACCGATTCGTCGGGCAATAGGAGTGATAGCGTTTCTTCTTCTGTTGTAACTTGACCCCCGAACCCAATCGAATGTTTAGCCTTTTTTCAAAGCTTTGGGCTATATCAAAGTGGCGTGGCGACTCTCAAAATTAAACTAATATTTTAATATGGTTTAAAGCGAGTGTCACTAAATGAATATCCCATTTCGGTCCGACTTTATATAATAATTTATTTCAAACTTCCGAATGCGCGTTGCATCGGGACGGGGTATTCACAACAAGAGCACACAAAAATGACACAATTCACACACAAGGAGAATGAAGAAATTGTCCAAGTTGATTTAAAGAAAGTTAGACCCTCTTAAAAAAAACTTTTCCTTTTTCAAAAAAGAAGAAGAATGATACTGGTACGTGGGATTGTTAGACCACAATTTATCCCAAGCCCTGGATTAGGGAGCGATACAGGAAGGTTAATGGTTTCCACCTATATACCAAGTATCGTCTTCATTTTTTTTAAAAAAACAAAGGTTTTTCAATGTAAGTCCCCAGCGGAGTCGCCACTGAATGAACGGCCTCCGAAAAAAAGTTTGTTTATCTTTTGATTTTTGAAAATTTTGGGAGTCGCCACGCCGTTTTTAAAGGAAAACATTGAGAAATCTATTTTGAAAGAGGTTTTGAGTTCGGGGGTCTGGTTACGTGTTGGGAAGAACTTGAGAGTTCACCCAACACGCCTCTTTCGAGACTTTCAATCAAACTTTGGACAGTTATAATCATTCAAAAGGTGTGTGCAATATTGTGAATGTGTGCCCCAAATTTTGTTTATTGGAATTCACGCGAGTTTGAAGACATCCGAGTTATTTGAAAAACGGAGTCGCCACGCCATTTTGATTACCTCAAAACTTTGAAAAAAAGGTTTTATGGGTTCGGAGGTTAAGTTACCCCTTGGGAAGAACGTTTGGCGTTCACCCAAAGTGCCTTGCCGGAGCAAGTCTCCCGAGATTTCATTAATCGTGTTTGCTTGCGTGCTTTCTTTGTGTGCATGTGTTTGAGAGTAAAAGGGGGAATGCATGATGAAAAATGACTCTTTAATGAAAAGATGACATTTTGGTTTTAGCAAATGATGCTTTTTTTGATTGAAAGAAATGATCTTTATGCAAGTGATGCGTAAAGATAGGATTTTTATGCAAATGATGCATTAGAAAAGGTTTTTGAATGCAAAAGATGCATTTTTATTGGAAAAGATTTGATCTTTATATGCAAATGATGCATAAAGATAGCATTTTTATTGGAAAATAGGGATTTTAGGTGCAAAGGATGCACCTTTATGAAAAAGACTACATTTTTATGACAAATGAGGTCTTAATGCATGCAAAGGGGAAGGGGGTGATAAAGATGTGATCTTTATGAATAAATGCCAAGTCCCAAGCAAGATATATGAATGCAATGAGCAAGTATATCAATTAAAGTGCAAGGTTAGGGCGTGCGAGGTTACCAATCGTTTCCTTCTCTTCTTCGGACTGGGAGCTAGGAGGAGAGGTTCGTCTTGGGTCTTCAAGGAGGAGGGAGATGGCTTCGAGCTTCTTCTTCGCCTTCTTGAGCCTTCAAGGGTGTTCTTCACGTCTCGATTATATTGCTATGGAGTGTGTGTTTTTGTTTGTTGTCAATTCAGTGTGTGTTGAAATGGGTAGAGGAGGGCTCTATTTATAGGCGCCTCCGGATAAGGCTAATGAAGCCGTGCGGCATGAGGCGACGAGCTAATGCAGCCGTGCGGCGGCTTATCCATTGTGACTCGGCATTCTAGAATCATGCAAGGTGGCATTATTCTAGAACCTTCCCCTCCTAATTAAAAAAAACGTGTTTCTTAATTAGGAAGGATTCCCTTCAGCCTTTATTTAATTAAAAACAGTTCCAGGAATGTTTTTTAACGTCGGAAGGTACGGGGAATTACCGGAAAACTTACCGAAAATGTCGGGAAAATTAACCTAAGGCATGAGCCAGATTTGGGTACTTACGAAGCCCTCGGCAACGTCACTTGCAAGGCGAGTGGGGTTGTCGATAGAAAAGGATCCGATCTCGGCGAATGCCGAGACGGATTGGGTGACCAAGGCGGTCGAGTGGCCGAACCTTTTGGAAGGCTACCTACGTATCCGGAGGAATCAAGCCGAGCCGTAGTTCGGAATTAGGATCGGCCAGGGGAGGAAGAAGAGAAACCGGGTCTCTTGGGGAAAAAGAAGAGAAAATGACCTAGGAGGTCAAGCAATTGATCCCGGGGATATGCTAGGAGTGACCCGGGTGGTCGGATATACGAACTTCTATGAGGGGCGCTTTATCACCGAGGAGTGACAAAGAAACGGGGTGACCAAAGTGGTCGAATGGCTGGACCTTTTATAAAAGGCTACCTACGTATCCCGGAGGAATCAAGCCTTGATCGTAGTTCAAGCATCACTAGATAGTTAGGAACGATGTCTAGGATCCTTGAGATTTTGACAATTCGGATGCTGTCACCTGACGAAGCTAGAGCTTATGGCGCTATCTCTTTATGACGGAAATAGAGGTAACTTAAGTTGGGAAACTTGAGCATATGTCACTATTCGCGGATAGAGGTAGCACAAGTTGAAATGACTTGGGCATACGTCACTATTCGCGGATAGAGGTAGCACAAGTTGAAATGACTTTGGCATACGTCACTATTCGCGGATAGAGGTAGCACAAGTTGGAATGACTTGGGCATACGTCACTATTCGCGGATAGAGGTAGCACAAGTTGAAATGACTTGGGCATACGTCACTATTCGCGGATAGAGGTAGCACAAGTTGGAATGACTTGGGCATACGTCACTATTCGCGGATAGAGGTAGCACAAGTTGGAATGACTTGGGCATACGTCACTATTCGCGGATAGAGGTAGCACAAGTTGGAATGACTTGGGCATACGTCACTATTCGCGGATAGAGGTAGCACAAGTTGGAATGACTTGGGCATACGTCACTATTCGCGGATAGAGGTAGCACAAGTTGAAATGACTTGGGCATACGTCACTATTCGCGGATAGAGGTAGCACAAGTTGGAATGACTTGGGCATACGTCACTATTCGCGGATAGAGGTAGCACAAGTTGGAATGACTTGGGCATACGTCACTATTCGTGGATAGAGGTAGCACAAGTTGGAATGACTTGGGCATACGTCACTATTCGCGGATAGAGGTAGCACAAGTTGGAATGACTTGGGCATACGTCACTATTCGCGGATAGAGGTAGCACAAGTTGGAATGACTTGGGCATACGTCACTATTCGCGGATAGAGGTTGCACAAGTTTAGAGTTCTGACAATTCGGAGGTTGTCACCTAGTGTTATCCCGTTATAACGGAATTAACTGGAGGCGACCAGGAATAAAGCTTGATTGCTAAAGAGATAAGGGATATTTTACGAAAAGATGTTATCTTGATTAAAAGATAACGGAAATTGCATGCCCAAGTGGAAGGTCCGGGCGGGATTGTAATTTACGCTCGGAGCGAATGAAGCCGCGGCATGAGATGGAGAAAAAGGAGCCGTACGGCTAGAGACTGTTTTTCAGTTATTTAAAATCGATTTGAACGGGATCGGGCACTTGTTGCCGCCCACTTCAGCCGAGAGAGAGAGAAGAGAGAGAGAATTTCGAGATTTCTTCAACCCTTTTTTTGCTTCTATCGATTGGAATGGATCCGGAGGGCAATCCCATACCGAGGCAAGCAAGAAGAAACATCTCGGCGGCCGCGAGAAGGAGGAGAAAGGAGCTCGTTCGGACGGAGAGGAAGTATGACTTCCTTACGCCTCCATCGGAGCTTTACCCGGGAAGAAGGGAGCATAAATCAACGAACCCGCGATCGGTTGGGGTAAGCATTCTTATTTTGCTCAAATCCGATGATTTTGCTTGAATTTTGAATGATTTAGGGCTTGACCCGAATTTTAGGATTTTTTGAATGATTTTTTTTTTTTGAATGATTTTGAGATGCATGAACAACCTATGAGGCTAAGAATGTGCATGTGCAACTTGTTTGACAAAAATTATGAGAATGACTCACTTTTTTCTCGCAAAATGAAGTAAGAATGAGAATTTTCAAAATATGAGGCGGGGTTCTTGCCTTGTGCTAGAACTAGGTCAAAATTCTGATTTTCAATGAGAAAACATGATTTTGGAAGATGAAAATGATTCATGCATGCCATTTTTTGAAAGAATAATGCTTATGTGCGAAGAATTGTGATTTTGTGCTTTAGGAAAGCAATGACGCGTTTCAAGTGATGAAAGACACGTTTTTGATGCAAAAGATATGCTAGAAAAACTTTTGTGAATGCTTTTCTTTTGAAAATATGTGCACTTTTGAATATATGCATGCTTTTGAAATGATATGAAGGACTGACGCTTCTTCTTTTTCTTGGTGCTTGTTTACAGGAGAACAAGTCTAGAGGACCATCGGAGATTGCAGTTAAGCTTTGGCAGAGGATGCCGGATTTTGAGAAGAATGGGGTAAATCCCAAGCGGCTGGTGAGGGCTACCGGCCTGGATGCGTTTGTAGAGGCCATCGGCAGGGGTGTTCACATCACCTCTAAGAGCAAGGGCTTGGTCCGGGCCCTTTACGAGTTACAGTGGGACGGTACACATAGCTTTCACCCAGTGGGGAGAGGCGACAGTGACTCGCCGATTTCACGGCTATTGCGGCCTACGGTTCACCGGGAGGCCCGTGACTTGGAGAGACCACATTACAGCTGATGAGTTCCAGGCTTTGGTCGGGTTTGAGCTGATTCCCAAGGGGCTGGGGATGGAGACGCGGAACGTCGAGGTAGCAGTTCAGACTTGCATGCAGAACTTTCTTTGCTAATGATGTGGCCCTTGGCCCAGTGGCTAGAGCATTCATATGGTTGATGCTATCGGTCACTATCTTCGCCAGTGCAGGACGCTAGCTATGACTTGCCTCCTTGACTCTCTGGAGGATGTGGATGGGATAAGGACGGTCTCTTGGGGCGAGGCCGGATTGGCGGAGTTGTACTTCTCGTTGGACATGTACGGTCGGAACAAAGGGCTTCCATGGGCTTCTCATTTGCCCTTGAGGTAGTCTCCTTTCTTTTTCTTTTCTCTTTTCCTATCTTGAGACTTTTATAAGAGAGAAGTGACCTTTTGATGTTTTGAACATGCGGGCTGGTTTTGTGAGGTGATCGGGTTCTTCCACTTGGAACCCATTGAGTGATGTCACCATCTTCCACTGCTATGGTTATTTGGAGGAGATGCGAGAGATAAATTCACGGGTAAGACCCGGATTACCTTCGATTACAAAATGGTGAGGCCGGTCATCAACTTGGGGATGGGCACGACGGAGTGGACTTCTACCCCACAGGGCGGGTATCCGGAGATTTTCTTTGGGAGATGCCATCGAGGTGACGAGGCGAGAGGAGGTGGCTCATTTGGGGCGACATGTGATGTCATTTACTTGGGGGACCGCTTCTCGGCGGCATGGTCATGTTCCCCGCTAGATGCCATTACTCCTTCGACCCTCCGGCACGGATCTTTGCGGCCCGAGGGGATTGGCCGGAGGATGAGATTGCCAGGTACCGGGCGGGCGTAGGCTGCGGAGTACTTTGACATGGACACCCCCTACGCTGTGTTTGTGGAGCGGCGCACGAGGACGCCACAAAAGCTAGTGAAGCTAGCGGTCACTCGGGGATATGGGGAGGATGAGCCTGCTTGACCCGCCGATCCCTCCCTGCGCATCTGTCCTATGTGGTCCATGGAGTGCCGAGGAGGATGAGGATACTGTCCCCGATGCTAGGGAGCCCCGGTACACCTTGCGCTTGATAGCCTTTGTAAGTGTACTCTTAGGGTCTTATTCCCTTTTTAGCTTTGATTTTACGCTTTTGCAATTTTACGAGATTTTCCGAGATTTTTCTCTTCTTTTCTCGGAGTTCCGGCTCGCACTTACGATAGGGTGGTCGGGCGGAATAGGGTGGAAGGACATGTGCCGGTCTCTTCTCGAGGAAGCCGGCTCGCGCTTCGAAGGCGGCGGCGGATGCACAGGAGCTCGGGGCGCAAGAGACGGCACGTCGGGGGCACGGCGTCTACCTCATCGGCCTCGGAGTACTCTTCCGGTGCCATGCCTCGGAGGCGGGGACCCAACGGCGGCGACATTCTGGAGCAAAATGGCCGAGTACGGGCACGATAATGTCCATTTGTCGACGTGAGCGACCGGGAGGACTTGATGAGGAGGCTAGCATTTATGAGTTGAGTAGCGATGAGGAGGAAGAAGAATCGGAGGCCTAGGAGGTCTCTAGAATAGATTTGGAACGAAAACAAACAGTGAACAATTTTTATGCACACCTTGTTTATTTTTTGCTTTATTTGGGCGCCGATGGGGCGAAAACATTGTATTTACATTTTATTTACTTTTCTAATTTATGCTTTCTCAATTTGCATATTATCCGAGCCTTGGGGCAACTTTTTGCTTGGAATTGGGGCTGGCCAGGGCCAAAATAATTTATAATGGTATATAAATGCTTGAATGGCTTACGGATATATTTTTGTACGGGTTTTGGTTGAAAAAGTGGGGTGAAAACTCCACTTGGGCAGCAACTTTGGTTGCTTTGCAGAATTTCTGCGAGAGGGCTAATGTAGCCGTGCGGCATGGCCTTGAGGGAAAATGAAGCCGTGCGGCTAACGGTTACATACATTTGGTGATTTTACGAATAAAAGCAAGGCTTGGCCATTTCATTTCATTTTCACTCTAGACTTGTCCCAATTGTTCCCGAGCATATTTTGGACCTAAAAGCACCATCTTTGAACACTTTGCGATGGAGAATCCCGTCGGATTGCAAAGGGAAGCGAGACCATTTTCTATCCAGGTCTTCAATCTTGGGCGAGACATAACTTCCAAAATCACAAGGGGCAGCTTGACTCTTCCTTCAAGATCAAGTCTTTATGGCATTTGAGGGATCTCCCGCCCGATTGGGACTGTTGAGAGCCGCGGCAAAGTGCAGGACGTGCGGAGACATGTTTCTTGCTTCTCTTACAATGAAATTGTCCCAACGCACGAAGACTTGAGCCTTGATTGGGGTCCCGAGGCGAGGCTACATCTATTCCGGCTGATCGGGGACGTGCGGTGACGGTAAAGCTTGCATCTTTTACTGCGAGATTCCTTTGGGAGAGGCTGAGAGGATGATGGTAGCCCGGATAGGATTGACCTTTACGATATCCCGGGCGAGGTTTGGGTCTCCCGGATATGGCTGCGACCGCGGTAGTTATGGATGCTTTCATTCTCTGCGTATTCTCTGTTTTGTTCAACTGCTTGAATCCGTGGGGATCTGTCATAGTGGCCTCTTGGACATGGTCGAGGCTGCGGGTGGGAAGGATATTGTCCCGCTGATTTTGGGAGAGACATTTCATGGGATCGATAGGATGGCTCGGGAGACCGTTTCATGAGGTCAGGGAGTCCGGCTATGTTGACTACGTAGGCTGCAGGAGAGGCTCGGGGCTTTGCACAGGGCTTTGCCGACTCGGTGCCCTTGGGTGATTTCTCGGAGAGGTGCGCCTAGGCGGCGAACAGGGTAGGCTGGGAGGCGATGATGGCTAGGCTATCCACTTCGGACATCCGTTGGTGGATACCACATTGGAGGTTGCGGACCAAGAGGATATTTCGGGAGTCTTATGCTTGTGAGGGTTCCAGGATTCTGCTGGTCATCCTTCTACATACCACTGCTTAGTATCCGGGCGGTTTGGGGCTTTACGGGAGCCTTTGAGTGATTGGGAGGACATCCGGACCATGGAGGTGGTGTCATTGGACATGAGAGATCCGGCCGGCTTCTCTTTCTTCTCGAGGGCTTGGACATATCTGCTTTCCCACCCAGGGCTATCTTCGGGAGCGGGAAGAGCACCATCTTGACCACTTGTCTACTTGGGTACGAGAGGGAGATGGGAGCGACTCGGGTTATCTTGGAGGATAGACGTCGAGCTTTATTGGGAGGCGGCTGCTGACTCGAGTAGGACTACGAGGGAGACCGAGGCTAAGGCGAGTTGCCATAACCAATCAGGTGACTTGGTCGGAGATATGGAGGCTCGGTACAAGAGGTTGTCAGGAGGTCGCTCCTTTGGCGAGGCTCGGAAGGAGGAGGTGCGGACTCGTGCTCGGATAGAGAGAGCACTCATTGATACGGGGTTGGTAGAGGCTCCGGTGAGGATACCGAGAGGTCGGGATGAGGGATACCGACATTATTGAGAAGAAAAGGAAGAAGACTCGACGAGGCCGAGGAAAAGGGAAGAAGACGAAAGAAGACTCGGCGAATGACGGCACAAGTCTTTTCTCAAGATCCTCTTATTGCCATTTGCAAACACATTAGTTTATTTAGGCATTTTATTGTATTTTAGATCTTTGTAGCGAGGTTAGCGAGTTAAGAGGTAGACCAGGTGCTTGAACTCATCAAGAAGTTTTTAACTTGTAATGAACAAGGCATATTATCTTAAAAATTAATCAAGACACATTTCATGGAAATTCAAATGTCTTTTTTTTTTTTTTTTATTGATCAGGACATATTTCATGGAAACTTAATCGTCCTTTTTATTGTTTAGACCGAACCATATATGGCTGCCTACGTTCCCCTTTTACAAGAAAGGCTAAGGGGCTCGGGTCTACGTAGTTCATTACGGTGAACCAATTTTTTTTTCGTGTGCGGCCACCTGTTTTTGCCTAGACCGCCCTTTTTGGGATTTTCAGCCTAGCTGGGTATTACTCTTTTTGCACTAAGATTTTTTTTTCTCTTTTTTTTTATGTGCAACCCTGTCTTTTGCCTAGACCGCCCTTTTTGAGGTTTTCAGCCTAGTTTGGGTATTACTCTTTTTGCACTAAGATTTTTTTTCTCTTTTTCTTTTTTTTTTTTTTTTTTTTTTTTTATTAGACATAGTATCTTCGGAGTTTATCACCGTTGGTGGGTGGACAAAGGGATTGCCATCCAAGTGCGCAAGCTTCATGGCTCCTCCCGATAATATCTTACGCACCACGTAAGGGCCGATCCAGACGGGTTCCCATTTTCCAGGGGGTTGTCTACGGTAGGGGCTTTACTTTCGGCACTAAGTCGCCTTCTTTGATATCTCGGCCTTGACCTTTTTATCAAACGCTCGGCCATTCGCCTCTGCAGTAGGCTCGGGTGTGTTCCATGGCTTTTAGCCTTCTCTCGTCAGCGGGGCTAATTCATCATGCCATTGCGCAACCATTCCACTTCATTGACACTTTGTTTTCCGGGAGGACCCTTAATGACGGGATTTCCAACTCCACTGTAACACTTGCTTCCATCCCGTAAGTTAGGGCAAAAGGAGTTTCTCCTGTGGGCGTTACGACAGACGTTACGTAGCCCCAGAGTGCTAGGTGCGGCTTTTCGGGCCAATCACGACCACGGATGGCCATCTTAGGATGATCCGCTCGAGTGTCTTATTAGCGGCTTCCACGGCTCCATTGGTGCGAGGTGCATGCGGGGACGACTTGTGGCGAGTAACTCGAATTACGACGGCGGTCTATCGCAGTCTCCTTCGAAGTGTGACCCATTATCGAAATGATCTCGTTGGGCACCCCATATCGCACATTATGTTTTCTTTGATGAAGCTGGGCCACTTTTACTGGAAGTGAGGACCTTGTAGGACTTGGCCTCTACCCACTTGGTGAAGTAGTCGATGGCTACCAACACGAACTCGTGCCAATTGCTTCTCCGGGGCTATTTTCCCTATCACGTCAATGCCCCAAGTTGCAAAGCGGCCAAGGAGTCGTCATGCGGTACGAGGTCATGAGGTGGGAGATGGTTGAGATTGGCAAACCGGTGGCATTTGTCGCGAGGTTCGGACGTCTTTGAACGCGATCTGTCTCCATGGAGATCCGGTAGTAACCCATTACGAGGATCACTTGCATCGGGGCTCACGGCATTCGTGTGAGGACCGCAGGGACCATTGTGGACTTCGGTCATCAACTCTCTGGCTCTTTCTTGAGTGACACATAAGAGGAGTGGTCCTTGATAGCGTTTCTTGTACAGGTTGCCTCCTAGAATGACATAATGGGAAGCCAACCTTTTCAGGGCTTGTAAGCTCTTGGCTCTGATACCTTCTTTCGGTCTACCTTCTTCGTCTCTGAAAGCTGACTCTCCGTCTTTGAGGAATTGGTAAATCTGATTGTACCAAGGTTCCTTTATAGGCTCGGGTCCCAGGTCCACTTCACAACAGAAGGCTGGGGCTTCTCTTCTACCCACTCTGAAGGGCTTTATGGCTTTTCCCTCGGGGATCTCTACCAATGAGGCTAGAGTAGCTAGGGCATCTGCGAATCTGTTCTTTTCCCTCGGCAAGTAGTGGAAAGTCACTTCTCTGAACTGTCCAGTCAACTCCTCCATATGGGCATGATACCGTTGCAAATTAGGGTCCACAGTCTTCCACTTGTTGGAGACTTGGTTGATGATCAGGGCTGAGTCTCCGTAAACTTCGAGCTCCTTGACATTTCTTTCTAAGGCAGCCTCCAAACCAGCAATGCAGGCTTCATACTCGGCGACATTGTTCGTGGCAGGAAAATTCAACTTGAGGGCTATGGGGTATGCTCATCTTTCGGATCGACCAATAGCATTCCTACACCGTTTCCTCTTTTGTTAGCGGCTCCGTCAAAGAACAATTGCCATCTATTTTCAGGCTCAGTGCAAAGATCCCTTCATCTGGAAATTGGGGTTCGAGGCCCTCTGTCTTCATTACTTGGGGAAATTCGCCGGGTGATCGACAATGCTTGACCCTTGATGGCCTTTCTACGGTCACATAGTTGATGTCGTATTACGCCAAGAAGAAGGACCACTTCGCTAAACGCATTGAGAGGGAAGGCTTGTCAAAGATGTACTTGATGGGGTCCATTTTCGAGACCAAATTCACGGGGTGGGCTTGCATATAATGCTTCAACTTGCCGACTACGGACCGATCTGCACAAGTCTTTTCGCATCGAGTAATTGAGCTCACTCCCCGTAGCTTCCAGTGACAAAGTAAATGGCATTTTCTACCCGAGAGTCTTTCTTTTCTGAGCAAGCATAGCCCCAGCCGTGTATGTAACGGTGAGATAGAGCAGAAGAGGCTTCGTCTATGTGGGGGCATAGTACCGGGGATGTACTAAGTATGCCTTGATCTCGGTCAAAGGCATCTTGGCATTCTTCGGTCCATTACGTGTCCACATTCTTCTTCATGAGCTTGAAGATGGGCTCGCACATAGTGGTCAAGCGATTGATGAAACGGGCGATGACTGCAATTTACCCATGAAGCTCTTGACTTACGTGGGTTTGAGGTGGCCTCATATCCATGATGGCTTTGATCTTTCGGGGGTCAACTTCTATACCTCGCTCCGTGACCATGTACCCAAGCACTTTTCCCCTTGTCACTCCGAAGGTGCATTTGGCGGGGTTTAGTCTCATGGAATGTTGTCTCAACCTCTCAAAGAATTTTCGTAGTCAACAAAAGTGCTGCCCACCTTCTCCTTTGGAGTGGATTATCATGTCATCTACGTAGACCTCAATCTCCTTGTGGATCATGTCATGAAAAAGCGCGGTCGCCGCCCTTTGGTAAGTAGCCCCGGCATTCTTGAGCCCGAATGGCATTCTTGTATAACAAGAGGTTCCCCATGGTGTGGTGAAGGCTGTCTTTTCTTGGTCTTCCTCGGCCATCTTGATTCTGGTTGTAGCTCGCAAAACCATCAACGAAGGATTTGACTTCGTGAGTTGGCGGTGGAATCCACCGGGATGTCTATGTTTGGCGAGAGGGTAGTCGTCTTTGGGGCGGCCTTGTTCGGATCTCGGAAATCCACACAAAGCAAACAAGACCTTCCCATCGGCCTTGGTTACGGTCACGATGTTGGACAACCATGTCGGGTATTCAATAACTCGATGAACCCTACCCGCAGTAGCTTCTCAATTTCTTCTTTGACATGTAGAGACCATTCCGGCTAATCTTTCTCGGTTTACATTTCTTGGCTTAGCATCTGGTGCTAGAGGAATTTCGTGCTCTACTATCGAACCTGCCTAGCCCCGGCATATCTTTGTATGACCATGCAAACACGTCGATGTATTCTCCGAGCGGCTCGATCAATCGTCCCTTTCAACCCCCTGGAAGAAGCTTCCAATCTGTGTCTCTTTAGGTTCCTCAATAGTACCCAAGTTCACACTTATCAAAACCTCCTCGGCACTTGGGCCCGGTTTTCCTCTTTTTCGAAACCCGCTTAAAGATTTCTTTAATGTATTGTTCGTTTAGTGTGTTTGCATCTTGTTCAAATGATTCATTATTAACCGTTGTTAAGTTTTGAGTTAATTTATCATTTGTTAAGTTGGCAATAAGAGGATAATCGTAAAGATTTGTCATTTCATTCAAGATAAGGGGAAAGATGACATCGATTACATTTTCATAATCCTCAGCGTGAGGCCTTCGGATGACTTCCGAGGACCGGAATTCGAAGATTCCCGACTCGACCGAATAGACAACAGGGTGTTTGACACGACCGGGTTGAGGGAGGACGGTACCAATCCAAGCTCCGTGATCATTTGCCGTCGACTGGCATCGGCCCCGAGAATGTCTCCCAATTCTTCAATGGCATTTCGTCTTAGTTACCAAAGTGCGAGGATCAAAATGACTTTCACCATCGTCTCCAATAACGGCAACTATCTCATTGTCTCGAATCAAGTCGATCAAGTCTCGGGATTTGTGCTTCTTCGTCAAACAACTCTTGCAAACCCCACTCGATCGTCTTCATGTTGCTGGCAAGGCGTCTATCTCAAGCTAATCGTTGGAAGAGCTAACTCAAAGGCGGAGAAGTCCATTGTCCCTGATGCCGACTCTTTGACACTGGCCGGATTTCCTCAAGACGTACTCATTCTCGAACTAGAGTGGTGGCCCTGTGGATATCTCGGCAAATCAAGGAACATTCTTCGAACGGGATTGGGCCGGCTTTCCCCTAACTTTCTCAAGGTTCTCTAGAAGGGTTTTACGCAAGGAGATCCGGCGATCACTTTCATCATATTGTGTCCCTCCTTTTATAAAGTAATGGGTCGAGACAGACCGTAAGGATGGAGATGGACCCCTTCACCTTTCGTGCCTTTAGCTTTTCTCGGCATCCCGAGAGTTCGGTTTGTACCCCAAGCCATATCTCGGTAGTCTCGCTCCTTCACATCAATGATGGTGTTACGACCTTGAAGTCTTCTACCCAATCCAAGTCCCGAAGATAACTCATTTTTCGCATCATTCTCATGGCAGGAGGGATTTTATCGGAAGTAGTGGTGAGGTCAGTGCAACACACTTGTGCCTTGGAAGAAGCTACGGAGAATCCGGTCAATGCTAACCCTTCATCATCGTGCTTGATCTCCAATATCGGGATATCCCCAGTGCCGGGTTCCTTCTACCGTGACACTGTCCCCATAAATGGTGGTGATAGTTCCATCACTCGACCGAAATTTGACGCACCGATGCAAAGTAGAGGCTACCCCGTTTATCCGGTGGATCCAAGGCCGTCCCAAAGAAGGCAAGAAATGAAATCGGAATGTCAATAACTTGAAAATCAACGTCCATGACCCTTTTTCCGAACCACATCTTGAGAGTGGCGATCCCCAAAACTGATCGTGGCAAAGTGGAGTCATAGGCCTTAATAGTTTGCCTAGAAGGCTTTAAGTCCGTTGGCTTCAGATCCAATAAATCCATCATTTTAGCCGGCAAGACATTCATCGTGCACTCCGTCGACTAGTACTCGTGGCAATCGACGCTCTTCTAACTCGGACTGTGATGTAAAGAGGTTCGTTGTGACTAGCCCCATACTTTGGCAGGTCCAATTCAAGAAGGTAATGATGTTTCCGTAGTGGATATTTCCAATCATTTGGACGACCTCATCTCGGGGTGACATCTATGGGCACCATGGTCTTGGCCAAACTTTCTTCTAGCTTCAACTTATGAGGGTACGAAGAGGTCAACAGGGACCATAAGGAGATATTGGCTTGGGTACACTTCAACCGAGTTAGGACTGGATCCTCCTTATCGAGTCGGGCTTTTCTCGCTTCTGGCTTATAAGGTCTTTTATCTCGTCTTTGGCTCCGAAATGGCATTCCTTTTGTCACCCTTAGCCGCTCAATACTCATCCGTCTGCATCGAGTCATCACATAGACATTGGATTTTCCTTGGTCATTATTCCTACCGGAGGATTCTCAGTTCTTTCAAAGTCGAGGCGGATTCTTACCGGCGTATGGCCAATTCCCGCCGATTGATCTGATTGACGGTGTCAGTTTCAAGCATAGGCGGCTTCCCGAATCTCGGGTCCTGTGTTACCGGCTTTTTGACCTTTTCTCTCGAGTTTGACCGGCTGATTTCAACTTCACATTCTCCGTTTAAAGCTTTCACAGTCTCATTCAAACTTTTCAAAGTCAGCATGCAACAAGAATTATCACTTCCGGATTTTGGAGCTTGGCAAATGGCTTTCTCATCCGAACCTAGCAACTTCTTTAACAAAGTAGGATCACAGTCCTCATCACCGTCAAGCATGTCTTTCTTTCCCTGGGGTCAACCTTCGACGGCATCTTTGACGTTGGCCAAACATTTTCTCGAAGTGGGAAATTCCATCATCAATAATGATTTCTGCGGGGTCAAACCTCATGGCGGGTTCCTTTTCCTTACCGTCAGAGATATTTTCCGGGCTTTTTGGCTTTCCGGGCTAACCACTCCTCTATTGTCCCTTCCGGCACTTCGACCGTGTCTTCATCGCTGTCACTACGTAGCTCTCGTGGGAACTTTCGCCTTGGCTCTTATGACCAATGAGGGCAAAAGGTGTCGGGATACTTGACGCCATACGAGGGGTATCTCAGACTCTTCCCGGGCTTAGGGATTACCAGGAAGACGTCATTATCATCGTAGGACATAAAGGGACTGGGGTCGCCTCTAAACTCGTGACTCTTTCCAAGGCATCCATACATTCTTCTTCGCACCAAGTTTCGTGAGTGACTACTAACACTGCTTTGTGATAGAGTCTACCCTTCCCGATGAGAGTTTGGCTTCGGCGACGCTTACATGTTCTAGATCGCGGGAGGAGCCCACTTCCCTCTTTTGGCTAAAGCTTCGATCAAGTCTCTCCATTCACCTACCAAGTCCTTGTACGGAGTATTGAACTCTAGGATATAGGACTCATACACTACCTCATCCTTCTCCGAGCCTCAGATAGGCCGCAGACACACCTTGAAGTGATTTCATCCCCTATTCTAGGTCTCGTGGCTTTCGCCTCATCTTGCCCTTCTGTTTCACTTCCGTTGGCTCCAAGTCCATTCCTTCTACCGAACCGTCATCATCACCGTAAATCCACCCATTCCTATTCTCGTTCCCGATCGACTCTTCGCCGTAGCCGTCCGAGAGGTAGGCAAATTCACAAGCGTTGACAAAATTGGAAAGGTCAAACCGGCACCGGGATTCCAAGGTAGGGAAATTTGGCTCAGCCGAAAGGAGGAAAAGGGTCCCGTGGGGGATTCAGAGGAAGCGAGGGTGTCGGGACCCTAATGGCTGGGGTATTGGAGGAGACCGAGAAAGGACAGTCTTTGGCAATGGGTTATATGAAGATGGGGGAGGGCATTGGTTATAGGCTAGCTCTTCTTCCCCGGTCATCTCGGTTACCCAAACCAAAGATCAAGTCTGTCAAATCGGTCATTCTCGACTCTCGAAACCGAGGATTCTCGCGAACTGTCTGAGGATTCTGCGCTAACAAGTCGCCGACCCGGTGTTCTCACCCACTTCTTTCTCGTCGCGGGAAAGGGATAGGAAAGGTTTAGACTCGGGGTAGGTGTTTAGTCCGAAGGCTCGTGCAATATGCAAATTAGAATCTTCAAGTTTACTTAAAATGTTGTCTTTTATTAATATCTATTTGGTTGGAAAAGGGGTTCCGCCCTTCTTTTTCACAACTACTCTAGATCCCGGATCGCCGGGTTCCGTCACTACGTCTATAAGCCCCTCGTATTCCACCCGTATTTCGACCTCCCAGGGTGGATGCCCCGGCGAGGGTCCTATAGGGCACGCGGATCCCACCAACCGAGAGTAAAGAACGCTCCTATCGGGTCTAGCGGGTCATAGGACCTTTCAACGCACGAGCGATGCGGATTATAGTCAAGGCAATACCGGAAAGTCTCGTCTCTCTCGCCTCGACGGATCTTTGACAGAGTTTCGCTTGAGCGAATGACGGTTTTTGACTTTCGGTAATGTCCGAGAGAATAATAGGCATGGGTCGGGCGGTAAAAGCCGGATGACACAAAGTGTCACATTGAACTTCGTTGCATACGCAAAGGCGTGAGTCGGAATCGAAGTCAATGCCGGTCAAGATCTTGCCAATTTTTCCTTGTCGGAATTTTGGCAGTAGCTTCGCTTAAGCGAAAGATCTTTTGATTTTTGGCAAAGACTCGGTCTTGACTCTTACGCATTCCGTGCGGGTCAAGGTCAATAGTCAATGTCGGAGTCAAGATCCCACCGATTTTTCCTTGTCGGAATTTCGGCAGAATTTCGCTTGAGCGACAATCTTGGCTTCCGTTATGAGCTAAGGCTTGACCTTTACGTGGGTATGCAACTGGGCTATATGACACGGACTAGACCAAAAACCAACCAAAAAGTCACGGTTTTTTGAAATGTGTGACACGGACTGTGCATTGGTCGACACCGGCCGCCATGGGGAGGTTGGGATGATTCCGTGCGCGCCCGGGAGCATCGTAAGGCCGTCCGTGACTGCACTGGAACCACCCTCGGGTTTGAAGGACGTGCGTGCAAAAGTGTACAGGATATATCAGGTGCGCGTAGTGTGCGGTCTCCTAAAAATGTTCCTTTTTGAGTTAAAACAGAGATTTTCATAAATGTGTTTTAAAGGAATGATTTTCGGGACGGGGGAAAATGCAACACGTAAGCACGTAAATTTTCTGGGAGCCCCAGTCAGTCGTGGAGCTGAGTAGCACCAAGCTGCTAGGACTGCCAGATTAACCATGATTTTTCCTGGTGGAATTGCCACTGAGGTCGCCCGGTCAGAATCCAAGGAGGATTGAGCCGTACGACTGCATGGATCAATTTTCCAGGTTCCACTCCTTTTGCTATTTTTCGGGTTGTTTCCCGTTCAAAGTATGCACAGATTCCAAGATGCAAATGATGAAATGCAAGGTAAAGAAAGCAAGCATGATTAATGAAATCAGCGACGGGAGTCTAACCCGCTCAAAGGGAAAAGCTTTCTTTTATTTTTTATTTTTTTAAAATTGTTTTTCGAAAAGGGATACTGGTACGTGGATTGTTAAACCACCGGTTATCCCAACTCCCACGTCAGGGAGTGTACAGGAAGGGTAAGTGGTTTCCACCTATATACCAAGTATCGACTTTTGTTTTGAAAATAAAGCTTTTCTCCTTTGGGATGATCCCCAGCGGAGTCGCCAAACTGTGAATGTGTGCCCCAAATTTTGTTTATTGGAATTCACGCGAGTTTGAAGACATCCGAGTTATTTGAAAAACGGAGTCGCCACGCCATTTTGATTACCTCAAAACTTTGAAAAAAAGGTTTTATGGGTTCGGAGGTTAAGTTACCCCTTGGGAAGAACGTTTGACGTTCACCCAAAGTGCCTTGCCGGAGCAAGTCTCCCGAGATTTCATTAATCGTGTTTGCTTGCGTGCTTTCTTTGTGTGCATGTGTTTGAGAGTAAAAGGGGGAATGCATGATGAAAAATGACTCTTTAATGAAAATATGACATTTTGGTTTTAGCAAATGATGCTTTTTTTGATTGAAAGAAATGATCTTTATGCAAGTGATGCGTAAAGATAGGATTTTTATGCAAATGATGCATTAGAAAAGGTTTTTGAATGCAAAGGATGCATTTTTATTGGAAAAGATTTGATCTTTATATGCAAATGATGCATAAAGATAACATTTTTATTGGAAAATAGGGATTTTAGGTGCAAAGGATGCACCTTTATGAAAAAGACTACATTTTTATGACAAATGAGGTCTTAATGCATGCAAAGGGGAAGGGGGTGATAAAGATGTGATCTTTATGAATAAATGCCAAGTCCCAAGCAAGATATATGAATGCAATGAGCAAGTATATCAATTAAAGTGCAAGGTTAGGGCGTGCGAGGTTACCAATCGTTTCCTTCGCTTCTTCGGACGGAGCTAGGAGGAGAGGTTCGTCTTGGGTCTTCAAGGAGGAGGGAGATGGCTTCTTGAGCTTCTTCTTCGCCTTCTTGAGCCTTCAAGGGTATTCTTCACGTCTTGATTATATTGCTATGGAGTGTGTGTGTTTTTGTTTGTTGTCAATTGTGTGTGTTGAAATGGGTAGAGGAGGGCTCTATTTATAGGCAGTCTGGATAAGGCTAATGAAGCCGTGCGGCATGAGGCAGCGAGCTAATGCAGCCGTGCGGGCTTATCCATTGTGACTCAGCATTCTAGAACCATGCAAGGTGGCATTATTCTAGAACCTTCCCTCCTAATTAAAAAAACGTGTTTCTTAATTAGGAAGGATTCCCTTCAGCCTTTATTTAATTAAAAACAGTTCCGGAATGTTTCCGGAACGCTGGGAAGGTCTGGGGAATTACCGGAAAACTTACCGAAAATGTCGGGAAAATTAACCGGAAGGCATGAGCCAGATTTGGGTACTTACAAATATGTGTCAACAAGCAAGGCATGTAAATTTGGAATTTCATTGATGGTATAAAGACTGGATACAACTTGTGAGCCATGATAGGGGGCAACACCCTTTACATATGATGACTTTCATTACAAGGCAAGGGCTGGAGACAGTCTGCTCAGGAAGCTTGGATGTCGTCCGACACAGGTCTTCCTCAGAGAGGGATGTCGGACGACAGGAAGCCTCCTAGTCAGATTGCCTCTTACAACAGCAAAGCTGCTCTGGAATCTGGGACAAGATTATTTCAACTATGAAGGAACACTATTCAGGGTCTAAGCTCATTTTGGGGTTGATTGGAGTGAGCAAAGTCAAGATTGACTTTTAATGATACGGATGTCATATGACATAGGAGACCCGAGAATGTCCATGTCATACGGAAAACCGCCTCCATCAATTTATTGCACCCAAATAGAACTTAGGCTCCCAAAGTAGTGGTAACTGGACTAACTACTTGAGCAAGCTTTGGGTTACAAAATGGGGGGATCAATTCTGATGGATCAAAAGTCCAAGAAAAGCTGTACAGCCTTCTGGGAACTCTATGTCGTATGACACAGGACCTCTTGAGAGTCCTATGTCATCCGACATAGGCAGCCTGTTTCAGTGCCCTTCAGTCAGATTGATCCTTCCTTGTTCCCAAAGCAAACCAAGCTATATTTATTAACTGAAAATAGTAAAATAGTAACACTACGTGAGTATTATGGGAGGATCACATGGCTTTAATGGCCAAATGTGATGAATCACAAATCTATGGCCATTTTCATGTAGCCATCACCTCCTAACTCAAGGGAAACCAAACAAGATTCAAACTTTAATGGTGCTAATACCACCAAATGTTCAGATCTGAGGTGGGGAGAAGTGAATATGGGAGATTCACCTCTCCACCACCTTTGTCATGCCAAATCCCAAATATTTCACATAATATCAAAGCAAGTAAGCATGCAAGATGATATAGATGTATGCAAGAGTTGATGAGAGAGAGAGAGAGAGGGTTTAGTGGCTACCTATTGTAGTCCACAAGGTAAAAACACCAATAGTATGGTGTTTACCCCTTCAACACACCAACAAAGGAAGGCTTTATTTGGATCTTGGCTTGGGTATGTGTATGTGTGAGGAGGGAGGTGAGTATGTGTATGAGAGAGAGAGGATGAGACTCTATTTTGACAGAGTTTCCCCTCTTACTAAAATCCTCCCAACCAGTCCTCTCAAATGATCAGACATGCCTTATATTTATAAGCAGGCTGATGGGAGACTCCATGTCGTTCGACAGAAGGAGTTAAACCGCCTTGGGGTCGTCCTGTGTCAGACGACAGCGTACAGCTTTGTGGCACAGTTGGGCCGAATGGACGGCAGGCCCAATGGGTTGGGTGATTAAATGGATAATTGGTCTCAAATTGCATTTTAGCAAATAAATGAGCCCAAAAATCAAGGAAAGTGGACCCAAAACACGAGTTCGGGTCGGGGTACTCACAAACACCAACCATACAGTTATATGTCATCACAAACCATTTTGGCTCAGTTTCAGCCCCATTTCCAAGCAAAAAAAATTGCCCCGAGGCTCAAGTAATATGAAAATTCATAAAGCATAAATTAGAAAAGCAAATAAAAGAGTAATACATTGTTTTCGCCCCATTGGCGCCCAAATAAAACGAAAAACAAATAAAATGGGCATGAAAAAGGTGTTCATTGCTTGTTTCCTTCCTCCTAGATCAATTCTAAGGAATCCTAAGCCTTCGACTCCTCGTCGCTGCTTATCTCATAGAAGCTAGGATCCCTCATCAAGTCCTCAGTATCACTCACATCAGAAAGGTTCACATTCACGTGCTCGTACTCTGCTAGCTGCTCCAGGATGCAGGTGTTGGGTCCCTGTCCCCGAGGCATGGCGCTAGAAGAATACTCTGAGGCCAAAGAGGCAGAGGCAGTGCTCCCAATGTGCCTTCTTTTGCGCACGGGCTCCTGCACATTAGCTCCAGCCCTGGAAGCGCATGCCAACTTCCTCAGAAGGGACTGGCACACGTCCTTCCAGCCCCTGTTCTGTCGTACCAATCCATCGTATGAGCGAGCAGGAACCTGAGAGAAAAGAGAAGAAAACTCAGAAAATCTCAGGAAAATCTCAGAATTGCAGAAAGCAAATAAATCAAAAAAAGGGAAAAGACCCTAAAGGTACTCACAGTGCTGTCAGGCGGCAGAGTATACCAGGGCTCCCTTGTGTCAGGAACGGGAATCATGAACCTCCTCGGTACCCCGTTGACCACATATGAGAGATGAGCAGGAGGCATAGGCGGGTCAGTAGGCTCAGCTTCCCCGTGCCCCTGAGTGACGGCCAGCTTCACTAGCTTCTGCCGCGTCCTCAACCGCTGCTCCACGAAGGTGGCATAAGGGGTAGCAAAGTCAAAATACTCCACGGCCGCCACGCCAGCCTGATACCTCGCAATATCATCCTCTGACCAGTCCCTAGGCTGCAGCATGCGAGCTGGAGGATCATGAGGTGTGATGGCATCCAAAGGAGGGACAAGGCCATGCTGCATAGAGAAACGGTCCCGCAAGTAAATGACATCACATGTCAAGTCCGTCAACCACCTCCTCTGCCTAGTCACCTCCACGGCATCCCCTAGCAGAACCTCCGGGTACCTCCCCCAAGGGTAGAAGTCAACTCCATCATGCCCATCCCTGTTGATGATTGGTCTCATCATCTTATAGTCAAAAGTGATCCGGGTCTTCCAGGTAAACTTGTCTCTAGCATCTCCCCTCCAACGAATCATGGCCGGGAAGATCTCCGGATCACTCTGCTGGTTCCAGGGAAAGAACCAATCACCTCGCAAAACCAGACCTGCATGTTCAAAACACAAAAGGATCATTTTCTCTCATAAAAGTCTCAAGACAGAAGATTAAAAGAGAGAAAAGAAAGTGAGACTACCTCAAGAGCAAAGGAGAAGCAGTCCATAGAGGCAGCCTTGTTCCGGCTGTACATATCCAAAGAGAAATAAAGCTCCGCCAATCTGGCCTCATCCCAAGAGACCGCCCCAACCTCATCCAGATTCTCCAAAGAATCAAGAAAGCAAACCATAGCCAGCGTCCCAGAGTTCGCAAAGATGGTGACCGACAGCATCAACCACAAGAAAGCTCTCGCGAGCTGGTGGGCGGTCACCTCATTGGCGGCAAATCCCTGCATATACTCCTGGACTGCCACCTCCACATTCCTCGTCTCCATCCCGAGCCCCTTAGGACGGAGGTCAAACCCAACTAGAGCCCTAAACTCCTCTGCCGTGATGTGGTCCTTCCAAGTCACAGGCCTCCCAGTGAACTGCAAGCCAGTGATAGCAGTGAAGTTGGCAGGCGTCACCGTGATCTCCCCCCGGCTGAGATGAAAGTTGTGGGTGGTATCCCACCAGAACTCTGAGAGGGCCTGGACTAGCCCCTTACTTTTGGAGGTCATGTGGATACCTCTGCCAATGGCATCAATGAACAGGTCAAGACCGGTAGCCATTACAAGCTGCTTTGGGTTCACCCCATCTTTCTCAAAATTGGGCATCCTTTCCCATAGTTTCACTGCAACCTCAGAAGGTCCCCTCGACTTGTTCTCCTGTAGGAAAACACAACAAAAAAATGTGTCATTCCTTCATCTCATTTCAAAAGCATGCATATATTCAAAAGTGCACATATTTTCAAAGAAAAGCATTCATAAGAGGTTTCTAGCATCTTTTGCCTAGAAAGCGTGTCTTTCATCATTTGAAACACGTCATGTCAAGCACATTGCTCTCCTAAATACAAAAATTCCAATGTTCAACATTCTTTGCACATAAGCATTAATTCTTTCGAAATGGCATGCATGAATCCTTTTCATCGTCCAAAATCCCGTTTTCTCATTCATGATCAAGAATTGACCTAGTTCTAGCACATGCAAGGACTCCGTCACATTTTAGACATTATTTTTCATACTTTATTTTCGAAAAAATGGATCATTCTCATTATTCTTCAAGTAAATCACACATGCATGTTCATTTATCTCCTTAGCCTCATAGGTTAATCATCAAAATTCCAAAATCATCAACAAAAATCCTAGGAAAATTCGAAAAATTCCTAAAAATTGGGTCAAGTCCCAAGTCAATCAAAATTGACGGAATCAAGCAAATCAAGAATGCTTACCCCAACTGATTGAGGTTTCGTTGATTTGTGTTCTCCCCTACCGGGATAAAGCTCCGATGGAGGCGTGTTGAAGTCATACTTCCTCTCCGTTCGAACGAGCTCCCTCCTCCTTCTTCTAGCAGCTTCGGATATGGTCCTCCGTGCTTGCCTAGGCATTGGGTTCCCTTCCGGATCCATCTTGAGCCAAGAAAGTAAGAGAGTTGAAGAAATTTAAAATTTTCTTTCTCTCCTCTCTTCTTCTTCCTCGGCAGAAACAAGCAAAATAATGTTGTTTGCCCGTTCAAATCCAGTTTTAAATAATCTGGTGAAATTAAACTTCAAGCCGGACGGCCTCTTTTGCCCTCATCTCGTGCCGGGTGGCCTCTTTTGCTCTGAGCAGAAAATTACACTTATGTCCCTGGACTTTCCATTTAGGCATATAATTCCTGTTATCCTTTAACTAGAGTAACGTTGTTTTCCCAAAGGATATCCGTTATCTCTAAGCAAATAGACTTTCCTCCCGAGTCGCCTCCGTTACTTCCGTTATAACGGAATAACGCTAGGTGACAACCTCCGAATTGTCAAAACTCAAACTTTAGCTACCTCTATCTCACAGATGGTGAAGTACGCTCAAGTTCTCCAAACTTTAGCTACCTCTATCTCACAGATGGTGAAGTACGCTCAAGTTCTTCAAACTTTAGCTACCTCTATCTCATAGATAGTGAAGTACGCTCAAGTTCTCCAAACTTTAGCTATCTCTATCTCACAGATGGTGAAGTACGCTCAAGTTCTCCAAACTTTAGCTACCTCTATCTCACAGATGGTGAAGTACGCTCAAGTTCTCCAAACTTTAGCTACCTCTATCTCCTCGATAGTGACGTAAGCTTTAGGTTAATCAGGTGACAACCTTCATTAATTGTCAATCAGGTGACAACCTCCATTAATTGTCAATCAGGTGACAACCTCCATTAATTGTCAATCAGGTGACAACCTCCATTAATTGTCAAATCAGGTGACAAACTCCATTAATTGTCAATCATGTGACAACCTCCATTAATTGTAAATTAGGTGACTCCTCCATTAATCGTCGAAACCTCAAGGATCCTAGACATTGTTCCTAACTATCTAGTGAGACTTGAACTACGACCAAGGCTTGATTCCTCCGGGATACGTAGGTAGCCTTTCATAAAAGGTCCAGCCATCCGACCACATTGGTCACCCTTTTCATGCCTCACTCCTCAGTGGTGCATGAGCCTTTCATAAAAGGTCCAGCCATCCGACCACATTGGTAACCCTTTTCATGCCTCACTCCTCAGTGGTGCATGAGCCTTTCATAAAAGGTCCAGTCATCCGACAAATTGGTCACTCTTTTCATGCCTCACTCCTCAGTGGTGCATGAGCCTTTCATAAAGGTCCAGCCATCCGACCACAACGGTCACCCTCTTCCTTCATCACTCCTCAGTGGTGAAGTAGCCCCTCATAAAGGTCTAGATATCCGATCACATCAATCACTTCCTTCATCTAGCATATCCTCAGTAGGATCAGTCACTTGACCTCCTAGGTCACTTTCCCTTCTATTTCCCCAGAAAGAGACCAATTTCTCTTCGCCATTCCCCAGCGGATCTTTTCCGAACTACGGCCTGGCTTGATTCCTCCGGGATACGTAGGTAACCTACCTTAGGTTCAGTCAACTCGTCACATATGACACCCATTTCCCCAGTAGATTCCGAACTACGATTATGGCTTGATTCCCACTCGGGATACGTAGGTAGCCTTCCAAAGGTTCAGCCACTCGACCACCTTGGTCACCCAATCCGTCTCGGCATTCGCCAGATCGGATCCTTTTTTATCGACAACCCTACTCGCCCTGCAAGTGACATTGCCGAGGGGCTTCTGTAAGTACCCGAATCTGGCTCATGCCTTCCGATTAAGTTTTCCAGCAATTCCCCGGACTTTTCTAAAGTTCAGGGGCAATTTGGAAACTTTTCCAAACCTTTCGAGGGGCGAAGGACTTGCTAGGAATTAAAATTTCACGTAGTCCTTCGCTGGAAAAGCCCTTCTAAAAGGCCACCTTGCATGGTTCTAGAAATAAGCTGAGTCATCTCAGAATAAGACCGCACGGCCTCATTAGCCCTGAGGTTACAGCCGCACGGCTTCATTAGCCACTGCCAGACTGCCTATAAATAGAGACCTCCTCTATTCATTTTAAGAGAGGATTTTCAGTAGTGTTACTCTACCAAAATACCACCACGAAATTTCAGAGAGCTGAGAGTGTCAAAAACCACCTCCCTTCTCTTCAAAACCTTCCAAAGTTGGTCCTTCCCTAGGCAAACTTCAAGGAGATAGAGGAACACCACCATTGGTAACCTCTCTTCCCCTTTTTCTTGAAAATATACTTGTACTTATGTGATATATTGCTTCTTGCTTTACATATTACTATATACTTGCTTGGTACTTGATATATTGTCATTAAAGATCCCATCTTTAGGCATGTAAATCATATTACCCCCTTTTCCCCTATCACATAGGATCCATGGAAGATCCAACCCAAGGATGAACAATGAGACCTCAAAAGGCTTGTTCTAGGGTGGATCTCTCACATGGTGATGTGAAAAGTAGCATCCTTTGCACTTAAAATATCATCTTTACATATAAAGTAGCATCCTTTGCTCTTAAAATGACATCTTTATATATAAAGTAGCATCATTTGCATCAAAATAGCATCCTTTGCATCAAAATAGCATTGTTTGCATCAAAGTAGCATCCTTTGCATTCAAAATGTCATCTTTATGCATAAAGTAGCATCCTTTGCACCTAAAATGTCATCTTTTTCATTAAAAATGTCATCTTTAGCTTAAACATGCATCCCCCATGTCCCTCATGGTTGGATCTCTCTCCTAGGATTGCCTAGTGACCTCCATAAGGCACAAAAAGGCATAGGATGAGTATAAAGATCCAATCTTTATACCCCTTCCCTAGTCCCCCTTGATACTTGGAGCATCTCTTGGAGCAAGATGGTGTAAAGGTCCTATCTTTACGTCATTTCTTCCACCTAAAGATGACATAGACGGATTATCCTTTAGAAAAGAATGAGCCCTAGCCACATATCTCCGATCATCACTTGAGACGAGCATAAATGTCCCGAAAGAGTCCAAATCGTCTCAAGATGTAGGATTGATAGGCAAAGGTCATTCCTTTCTAAAGAGTCTCATCCTTGGACTATGAAAATGGTGTCCCTATCTTGATCACATGCGACCCAAGGTCTCATCATGATGATCATAAGTCCAAGATAAGAATGGGACCAAAGTTCCTAATATATAAAAATCCAAAGAATCCCGAGCGATAACCAACTCATGGTTTATACGTCCGGAAGACCACTTGGTACATTCCCTCCTTTTCAAAACACACATCCCACACACGAAAGTACTAAGGCAAGTATGAAAAGTAAATCTTGGAAGACTTTCTTCGGCAAGGCTCTTTGGGTGAACGACGATCCGTTCTTCCCAAAGGGTAACTTAACCTCCGAACCTAAAGTTTTGAGGAAATCAAAATGGCGTGACGACTTCGTTTTTCAATTTAAACCGGACGTTTCCAAACTGATGTGAGGCGGTGATCCCCCTTACACGAGAAAGCGATTTTCCAAAATAAAATAAACAAAAAAGAGAGCCGCTATCTTGGGCACCACATTCACAGTGACGCGTGAGGCGCTCCGGTTTTTTTTCTCTTTATCCGACACGCGGCATTCTCTGATTGGTTCCCAGAATTTTTGGATTTAATATTTTATCCCAAATCTTTGAGCAGAATTATCACCTAGTAAATTTTTTTTTAATTTTTTTTTTCACCAAAATTCATCATTTTTTCCCTATAAATTGATACAAGTTTCATTTGATTTGGACACAAAAAAAACACTCATTTTTCAATCATCCTTTTTCATTTTAGCCTTTATTTAAAAAAATTCATCATCCTCTTAGTGAAACGGATTGAATTATTACTTTGTTAGGAGGGAGAGAAAGCACCCATGTGAACCTATGTGAAAGTGTTGACTTTCACATGCCCTTCTTCCTTTCCCCTCCGTGATTTATGTACACAACCACTCTATAAATAATTCACACCCACTGCAACAACAATCATCCTTCTTCACTTCTCAATCTTTCCTTCTTCATTTCTCAATCTTTCATTCTCCCTACACCAATGGATCCATTCAGAATTCCTTTTGTTGTCGAAGCCTACAAAAGGCAACTTGAATGGGAGGAGAGTTTTATCGTCAACCCACTTTTGGAACAAACACCGAAAAAAAGACAATATTTGAAAAGAGATCATGATGTTCACAATAAGAGTCTGGTTGACGACTACTTTGCTGAAAATACTAGGTACAGTAATTTCTTCCGCCAACGATATCGGATGCGGAAACATGTATTCCTTCGAATCGTCGCGAACCTATCAAACCATGACAACTACTTCACACAAAGATTCGATGTTGTTGGCAAAGAAGGCCTATCTCCATTAGCAAAATGTACCACGGCGATGCGAATGTTAGCATATGGTATGTCCGCCGACCATATTGATGAATACATACAGATAAGAGGCACTACAGCATTGGAGACGTTACGTAGATTTTGCAAAGGGGTCATTCAATTGTATGAGCAAGAGTACTTGAGAGCCCCAACTGAAAATGACCTGCAAAGAATACTTCATGTTAGTGAGATGCGGGGGTTCCCCGAGATGATTGGGAGTGTTGATTGCATGGACTGGGAATGGAAAAATTGTCCTACTGCTTGGGAAGGTCAATTTACTAGAGGTGATAAGGGAACCACAAGTGTTATTCTTGAAGCAGTTGCCACTTATGATTTATGGATCTGGCATTCCTTTTTCGGATGTCCGGACACATTGAACGATATAAATGTTCTTGACCGATCGCCATTGTTCGATGATGTTGAACAAGGAAAAGGTCCACGAGTTAATTTCTATGTGAATCAACGTCAATATAATATGGCGTATTATCTTGCTGACGGTATCTATCCTTCTTATCCGACTTTCGTCAAATCAATTAGACTTTCTCAAAGTGATGAAGATACGCTATTTGCAAAATATCAAGAGGGATTTCGGAAGGATATAGAACGTGCATTTGGAGTGCTCCAAGCTCGATTTAAAATCATTCGAGAACCAGCTCGAATGTGGGAGATAGACGACTTGGCTATCATTATGAGGTCATGTATCATATTACATAATATGATTGTTGAGGATGAACGAGATACGTATTCTCAGAATTGGCTTGACTATCATGATGAATTCGAGGCAAGTGAGTCTAGTACACAACAATCATTGTCGACTGAGGTACTACCTGCATTTGCAGAGCATGCGCGTACTAGATCGAAAATGCGTGATCCAAGAGTTCATCAACAATTGCAGAAGGATCTAGTCAAGCACATATGTGCAAAGTTCGGAAATTTGTGATTTAATAATTTTATTGTCTTTCATTACTTGTGTCGCGAGCTAAGTTTATCGTAATTTTTCTTATTTTTAATAATAATTATCGTCATTTATCTAATTATTTAATTGCAAAAAAAATAATTAAGTGTGAAATATTTTTTTAATTATAAATAATAATAATAATTATTATTATTTTACTAATCATAAAAATAGAGAATATAAATAAAATAAAAGTGGTGGGGTATAGAATGATGAGTTGAAGGAAGTTGAAATTTAATTTAATTCAATCATTGTAGGGGGTTTAAATGAAATGGATAGTTAAAATATGAGGTGGATGAGATAAATATTAAAGTGGTTAAATGAAATGAAAAAATGAGATGAAATCATTGCTCGTAGTCTAATTGGCGCGGAGACTGACGGTAGGATTTGTAAAGGAGTATAGGAGCATACTCCCTCCGTCCCATAACAAGCGACGCAGTTACTGTTCCGCACGAAAATTAAGGAAAAAGTGAAAAGGTTGATGTGTTGTGAGTGTAGATAGTTGAGTAGGAGAGAGAATGAGTGGAGAGAATAGTAAATTATAATAGTGTTGTGAGTATTATAATAATGTAGGAGAGAGAATGAGTGGAGGAAATAGTAAAGATTCTTTTCTATTTTAGGAAGTGTTACTTATCAGTGGGACGCACAAAATAACAAAATGTGTCGCTTGTTATGAGACTATGAGACGGAGGGAGTATATTTTTAGATTGTATAACCAAATTTTAGAGTTTATTTTAGAATACTACTTTGCCTGAAAACGTTACACCTGTGAATTATGTGTGCGATCGAAAATAGATGTGAATTTAAAAGTGATTATCAAACTACCACGTGGAGATATGCTGAGTAATTAATTTTTAAAACGTAAAATCTAGGGAGAAATGCGTTTCTCCATAAGTTATGGAGAAACGGGTTACGGGTATCCAGAACCTTTTGAAAGGATATTCAGAAACTTTTTGTATTGGCCATGACCTTGTCCCATGGTTACTTCTGAATATCAGTCTCAAAGGTTACGGATATCCGAACCCTTGAAAGAATATCCGTAAGCTTATGAAAGTGATATCAGAAACCTTCAAAATGATATCCAGAAACTTTCAAAATGTTTCGGATATTCATTTGATGATTTCTCGGATATACATTTGAAGGTTTACGGATATTCGTAAACCTTCAAAATGAATATCCGTAAACTTTCAAAATGTTTCGGATATTCATTTGATGGTTTCGGATATACATTTGAAGATTTACGATATCCGTAAAACCTTCAATAAGCAATTTCGGTCTTGGCCTTGGATTTGGCTTCAAATCTATTTTTGGATATCCGCCCAAAGGCTTCGGATATCCGTTTCAAAGCTTACGGATATCCAGAACCCTTTGAGACTGATATCCAGAAATTTTCTTCTGGTTATCAAACGTATAGCTTCTGGCTATTAAAAACGCGTTTCTCCATAGTTATGGAGAAACGCGTTTCTCAGCAGACCTACTATTTTTAAAATGTTCTCAGATTACTTTCTCAGGAGCGTGAGCGACTCAACGATAAAAAATAAATAAATAAATAAATAAATAAAATATATATATATATATATATATATATATATATATATATATATATATATATATATATATATATATATATATATATATATATATATATATATATATATATATATATATATATATATATATATATATATATATATTGTACACGTTAAAAAGATATACTTCCTCGGACCTAAGTGCACAATTTGACTTTTCACGTAAATTAAGGAGAAAGTATTATATTGAAAGTGTTGTTAGTATGAAAGTAAAATAGGAGAGAGAATGAGTGGAGAGAATAGTAAATTATATTGGTGTTGTGAGTATAAAAGTAATGTAGGAGAGAGAATGGGTGGAGGGAATAGTAAAGATTTCTTTCCATTTTAGGAAATGTGCACGTAGGTTTGAAAATCTCAAAATGAAAATTGTGCACGTAGGTGTGGAATGGAGGGAGTATATGTTTTTAATATTCATCGGACTGAAATAGTAATTACATATAGACCGATAACTTATGTGCATGATTTTGAAAAGAGATTTTTGGAAAGAGATGTGAATTTTTTAAATTACATATAGACCGATAACTTATGTGCATGATTTTGGAAAGAGATGTGAATTTTTTAAATTGGCGATCAAACGAGCATGTAAAATAAACAAGTTATGAATTTTTGAAAATTTAGTTAAGAGAGTGATCATACTTTTAACGTTTATTTCAGAAACGAGACAGATTTAGTGATTTATCTAAAAATGTTTTCTTTTATAAGTAAAAATGAAACAATAAATACAGATATATCAGTAACCTTTAAAATAATCGACAGATTAAATAGAAATTTTGTAAACTACGGAATCAAAACCCGTAAGGTATGTTCTTATGGATCAAATGTCAGTCTTTAGTCTCTAAAGATTTTGTGATTCATGACCATAGAACAACATTTCAGTAATTTATCCCCTGGTCAATTACAAATGCTGCAAGTGCCCAAATATGAATTATTTGATATCATGTTAAGCTACATGAGAAATGCAGTTTTGAAGCCTGATGAGCCCGGACCAGCTAGACCGGGCCCAAGCTCAGTCTGGTCCAAAGGCCCAGTATGATGTGGCGTTCCCTAGACCGCCAGAATCAAGACCGCGGACAGATAGACTCCTAAGGTCCAGACCGCGTTCCTCTCATCATCATCCTACTCCAGTCCGGGAAAATCTTGACCGTCAGCCTGGTGACTGCAGGAGTGGTGACCGCAGACATGGTGACCGCTCTATCCGTGCCCGCGTCAACATAGTTGATCGCGCCCAAGATATTGACTGCGGACTCAAACCTGCCTCCCGGTTATCTTACCAGCCTCCTGGTTAAATATCAAGGCTTAGTGAACAAGTTATCTTACTGGTTCTAACATGCAAGTAGCCGGCTCACTCCCATCGCATTTAATGCGGCTTAGTCAGGCGCCTACTATTGCATTTAATGCGCCGCGCCGGATACAGACAGTGAATCTTCCTTCCCTGACAGACCCAATCAGATGTGGACACGTGTATGCGGTCAAAGACTAAAGTGCCCCTTAGGGCTGACCTCATGGCTTACGTCAGCGAGCAACACCCCATTACTTATAAATAGAAGACCTTTGTCCCCTTGGACAAGGTAAGTTCCAAATATACACTGTAAGCCATATTACTCTCAAACCCTAAATACTCACACACATTCAAGGCATTCCAAGCCTTCTAAATCTCAGTATTCTTACTCTCACACCCGAGGGCCTGAGTTGGATTAACATCCAACTTTGACCTTAGCGGTGCTTCATTTGTGTTGTGTTTCTAGGTACCTCAACCAACTAAATATGTCCTGCCAGATATCCTTAACCGTTCAGACCCTGATTTACTTGGCGTCATCAATGGTTCCATTGCCGGGAAACGCCACTTGTTTCTCGTAAAATTTTTGTTTTCAGACACCCCTCGTGTTCTAAACAGCTGACTATCAAAAAGCCTTTCTTTTTTAGTCATTTTTTCAAACATGTCTAGAATTTTGGAAAACGCCGGTCATTTGACCCTCCAGGAGGATGACCAGCCCACCCCTTCCAATGTCAATAAAGATAGGCCGAGTACCTCTGTTTTTCAAAGAATGGGGGCGGTGCTCAAAGTCTAAACAACCTCTCTCCTGCTCAAAAGGTTCTGAGGAGGCTATCCGAGGAAGCCCGAGCCGAAAAGGCCTAAGCCCTCCTAGATGAAAGCCCAAAAACTCCCAAATCTCCTATAAAAGTTGCAATCACCTTCCTAAATACTCCCCTCTCCCCTGAGCAGAACCTGAAGAGGCAGGAGATCCTGGCCACCAAGTCCAAACTGGTCGTTGAGGCCATGGCCATCAACGACGCTCCAATGGACCTATTTGAGATAGAGGCAAATGGCGGAGTACCACTCCCGGAAGGGTCACAAAGGTTCTCCCAATGAGCCCCTGCTAACTCGCTTACTAGTCAAGCAAGGGGGCAAAACGGGCTGAACCAACCCTCAACCGCGATCAGGTGGCCAGACACAGTGTGGTGCAAGTGGATGATAGCGAGGAGAGAAGGGAAGAAGCACAGTCAAATCACCATGCGAGGTCCCAAGCCCGACCCTTGGCTTACGCCGGGGAAAAGGTCGTGACTCCACGTGCTAAGGGAGCAAGGGTTGACAATCAGAACCCCGAGTTTGTCAAGTTCATGCACGAGATGTGGGAGACCCACCAAAAAAGGCACAGAGGTGTGGCCGCACAATGGATGCCTTCAGCGACAAGATTGCTCGGGCACCCATTCAGAAGGGGAAGCCTCCCCAGATGGAAACATACGATGGCTCTAAAAATGCCAAAAGCCATATGGGGCGGTTTGAGGGACAGATGGCCCTATTCTTATCAGACGAGTATGTGATGTGCAAAGCCTTAGCTGCGACTTTCACGGGCAAGGCCTTATCCTGGATGCTGGCCCTCAAGCCCAGGTCCATTAAAACCTACGGCCAGTTCAGGCACCTCTTCTTGAACGCTTTTGTCGGGGCCGGCGAGCCCGCACGACCAAAGACAGATCTTGTCCGAGTCAAACAGGTCGCCAACGAGACCACCAAAATCTACATCTCTAGGTTCCGAAAAATGAGCGAGCAGATTGTGGATTTGGAAGAGGGTGATATTCGGCTCTACTTTGAGGGCGGTCTCACCTCCTTTTTCCTCAAAATGAATTTTGCCTCCAACCGGCCTAAGAGCGTGAAGGAAATGTATGAGAGGGCCTCTGTCATTGCCTCAGCCGAAGAGCCGAATGAGGCCTCTCCTCGAGCTCCTGTTAAAGAGAGAATCAGCCAGGTCCAGGAGACCGGCCAGGAAGCTGCCCGCGGCAAAAACCAGGGAAAGAACCGCAGTCGTGGGACGGACAAGCTCCAAAAAATCACGGAGGAAACAGTGTTCACTCCCCTCACCGATGCCTGAGCAGTAATCATGAGAGCCATGGAACTGCCCCCTCCTCCCCCCATGGCCTAAAAGCCAAATGAAAGGAGCCGGGCTAAATTCTGTGAGTACCACAACGATCACGGTCACACTACTGAGGGTTGCTTCCAATTGAAGCGAATCATTCAGCAGAGGATCAATGACGGGGAGCTAACAAAATGGGTCAAGGGCCATAACAATGCCACCAATAATAATAATCCCCCGCGGACACGAACACCACGTGGTCCCGAGAGGAGTGAGAGAGACAATGATGATGATGAGTTGAGTGACTATGAGATAAATTTCATTGGAGAGGAGCCTCCATCCAACAAACAGCTCTTCCTCCAGATTCGAACCTTAGAGAAGGTTTTCTTGATTCTCCCAATGGCTCCAGAAGAAGAGCAAGAAATTGGGTTCAAAAGGAGTGAACTTGCCTCCTCCCTCTTTCACTCTACTCAACCCCTAACCCTCCACATGAGAATCAATCGGGCAAACATTGGCCGAGTTTTAATCGATATAGGCGCGACCAGGGATATACTCTACTACCATACTATGGTAGGCATGAGGATGACCGAGGCTAACCTGACTCCATATGCGGGCATCCTCGAAGGGTTCACCAATCACGCCATCGGGGTAAAGGGGACGATAGTGTTTGAAGTGACTATTGGGGAAAAGCCCATGCAGAAGTCAGCCAAAATCACGTTTATGGTGGTTGATCTTCCTTCCCAATATAATGCCATTCTCGGCGTAACTGCTCAGGCCGAATTGGGAATAGTCGCTTCCGTTCCCCACCAAAGGGTGAAATTTAACACCCGGGCGGGGTTGCCACGATAAAAAACGAGCACGGGAGATTCCTCCGAGCACTGGAGGAAAAGAGGAAAACGGAGAAAGGCCAGACATCCTGCCCGCAGAAAGAGGGCGAGGACAAATTGAGAAAAGGGAAAGCCCATGAACTTGTTCTGGCACCCATTCCTATTGGCATGCTTTCTTTCCATTCCACAAAGGTGGAGCTCAAGACGAGCAGGAAGTCCAAGAAGTTGGCCCCTATTGAGGGAGGTTATATTGATAGGGGAATTGAAGGAAAGATTGACCGAGAGGTCATATATTCCATGGCCGCGCTGCCCGGAGCCCAGGCCAACCCCCCAACCATTGTTATAGACTCCTTACACAATTATGAAATCAGCGACCTCCGGCCTAACGACGAGCTCGAGGAGGTGGTAATCAACTTCCACTACCCCGAGCAAACTGTTAAGGTCGGGCTGGAAATTCGCCCCGAGGAGAGAAGGATCTTGATCGAGTTCCTTCGAGCAAATTGTGATGTGTTCGCTTGGAGGGTGGAGGATATGCAAGGGATCAGCGAGGACGTGATCCTCCATAAAATCAATGATGACCCATCCTTCAAGAACATCCACCAAAAATCAAGATACTTCTCCCCGGAAAAGGAGATAGCGATCAAGGAAGAGGTTGAGAAGTTACTTAAGGCGGGGATAATTAAGGAGATCTCCTACCCCAAGTGGCTAGCAAACGTAGTCATGGTCAAAAAGGCCAATGACAAATGGAGGATGTGCGTTGACTTCACGGATCTCAACAAGGCATGCCCCAAAGATTGCTTCCCTCTTCCTCGCATAGACAAATTGGTGGATTCAATAGCCGTTCACAGAGTATTGAGCTTCATAGACGCATACTCCGGTTATCACCAGATCAAGATGGCTCCCGAAGATGTCCCCTCCGTAGCTTTCATCGCTGCGGGCAAGACATATTGTTATACAATGATGCCCTTCGGGCTGAAAAATGCAGGAGCCACCTACCAGCGAATGGTCAATATTGTCTTTAAGAACCAATTAGGCAGAAACCTTGAGGCCTACATTGATGACATGGTTATAAAGACAAGAGAAAACTCCCACGAGCTCGACGTGGAGGAAACTTTCTCAAACTTGCGCCGCAATAGCATGAAGCTAAACCCCCTAAAATGTGCATTTGGGGTCAAAGCGGGCAAGTTCCTTGGATTCATGGTCAACCAGCGGGGAATAGAAGCCAATCCGGAAAAAATTCAAGCGTTGTTGGACATGAGGCCTCCTGCCTGTGTGAAAGATGTGCAAAAGCTAAATGGGCGCATTAGCGCACTAGGCCGCTTCATCTCGCGGTAAGCAGAGAGATGCCTCCCCTTCTTCAAAACTCTAAAAGGGGGGAAGAAAGCTGACGAATTTGCATGGAGTCACGACTGCCGTCAAGCTTTTGAAGAAGTAAAGAGATACCTTGGGCATCCCTCTCTACTCAGCAGCCCGGTGCCCGGGGAAGAGCTTTTTCTGTTTTTAGCAGTTACTGATCTGGCAGTAGCTGTTGTTCTTGTAAGGGCGGAGAATAACTCCCAAAAACCAGTTTACTATGTATCTAAGGCACTGTCCTCCATAGAAGGGTGTTATTTAAGTATAGAGAAATTATCTTACGCCTTGCTTGTATCTGCTCAAAAATTAAGAGCTTACTTTTCTGCACATCCTATAACTGTACTCACTGAAGCCCCGCTTAGAAAGGTTTTACATAAACCAGAGTCCTCGGGGAGAATGCTAGCTTGGTCTATCGAGCTCACTGAGTTCCATATCACCTACTCCCCGAGAAGGACAATCAAAGCGCAGGCCTTAGCTGACTTTGTAGCAGAATCGTCATTTAAGCTAGCGGATAGCGACCTAGGGAAGAGAAAGCGAACATAGTCAGAAGAAGCCCAAGATAGCTCAGACACTGAAATTGTACAGCCCAAAGAGCGTCCAGAAGAAGTGTGGACTTTATTCATAGACGGCTCTGCGAGAAAGTTAATGAGTGGAGCGGGCATACTCTTGATCGCTTCCTGCGGGGAGAAATTCAAAAGAGTCTTGAGATTCAAATTCGAAGCATCGAACAATCAGGCTGAGTATGAAGCAATTATAACAGGCATGGAATTGGCCAGATACTTGGGAGTTCAGAATATTGAGATCAATAGTGACTCTCAGCTCATAGTAAATCAAATTAGGGGGGAGTATGACACGATCAACCCAGTGCTAACTCAGTACTGCGGTCTCGCAAAAACCCTTATTAAAATTTTTACCTACTATGAGCTGAACCAAGTTATGAGAGAGGACAACACAGAGGCTGACCTCCTCTCCAGAATAACCGATCAAGAAGTCTTAGACTTGGAGACAGATTGCCAGATAGAATTCACGGAGAGACCTGCTATAGATCGGATTAAGATAAACAATATTGGGGATCAAGTAAGGGACTGGGTAGATGAGATCAAGGATTACATCGAGAAGCAAACCCTCCCCGAGGATCCAACAAAGGCTAGAACCATTGGAAAGGTGTCCGCGAAATACCTCGTCCTGGATGGAGTACTATTTCGATGATCATTCACCAAACCTTTGCTGGGATGCGTCAAAACTCACATGGTCACCAATTTGCTCTATGAGGTCCATGAAGGAGTTTGTGGCGGACATCCCGGTGCTCGCACTCTCTCAGACAAGATCAAATTTCAAGGATTTTATTGGCCTACGATGAGGAGAGATGCGCAAGAGTACGTGAGAAAGTGTGACAAATGCCAGCGATTTGCAGACATCCCCAGACTACCATCAACAAAGCAGACTTTGGTTGTACCATCGTGGCCGTTTGATACGTGGGGGATTGATCTAATAGGACCATTCCCAACTGCACGAGGAAGCATTAAGTATGCCGTCGTGGCCGTGGACTATTTTACCAAGTGGACAGAAGCAAAGGGCTTAGCCACTATCTCCGAGGAGAATGTTATTAATTTCGTCCACGATCACATCTATTGCAGATTTGGGGTTTCACGAGCAATAATTTCGGACAATGGCACTTAGTTCTCTGCAAAATTCACAGCTGAATGTGAGAGAATGAAAGTATAACATCGCCAGTCCGCAGTTGCTTATCCCCAAAGGAATGGCCAAGCCGAGGCAGTTAACAAGTTAGTCCTGACCGCCCTAAAGAAAAATTTGGAAGGACGAGGAGGACGATGGTTGGACGAGCTCCAGACCGCGTTATGGGTTGTCCGCACGACGATAAAAAATTCAACGGGAGAAACTCCTTTCTCGCTCACGTATGGGTCAGAGGCAATGGCTCCAGTTGAGGTAGCCCTACCCTCGTACAGAGTCACATACTTCGATGAGTCTCAAAACGAGGCAAACAGAAGGTATGACCTGGACGATCTTGAAGAAAAGAGAATATGGGCAAATGAAAAAATGGTGAACTACAAGCAAAAGGCAAAGAAGCACCATGATAAAAGAGTGAATAAAAGAATTTTTTTAGTTGGAGATTGGGTACTCAGAAACGTGGAGGTACAAGGGACCCAAGTTGGTTTCAACAAACTCTCCCCGAAATGGGAAGGACCGTACGAAGTTACCCAAATAATCAAAGAGGGTACCTACATATTGCGGACAAAGGAAGGAAAAGACCTTAAGCACGCTTGGAATAGCGATCACCTTAGAAAGTATTTCTTTTAAAAATCTTTGTAAAAAGGTGGGAGAAACAGTGAATGTATGAATATTGAATCAATTTTTGTGCAAAATTAGTGTTAAAACTGTTGTAGAAGAATTCCCACCAGCCTCAAAAGCTAAGGTGGATGCCCGCAAATGGATGCCGGTTGGTTAAAGGGCCAACATAAGAGCCCCTACCTACCGATGCGCAAAGATCCCTTACGATCGCACGCCTATATGGGTACAAAGGCCATTAAGCCCGTACTCGATCGCGGACAAGATACTCTGTCGTGTCCGCGTGAACCACTAGAAACGTGTGGATATAGATGCAAGTGGGGACAAAGGCCAAAGTCCGGACCCACTAAATGCGCGAAGGCCTTAGGTGTCCATTACTCGTATGCATGTATGTACAAAGGCCAACACATGAGCCCGTTATATGATCGCCACAAGACTCCAAAGAGTCAGACCGCGTGAACCACCAATCGTGGATACAGATGCTGGTAGGTTAAAGGGCCAATATGCCCCTACCTACTGTTGCGTAGAATATTGCCTCATGGCCACAATCTACATGCCCTATGAAAGTAGCTTGCCTTGGCGCTTTTAAACTTACACCACGGATTGCAAGTTCGAAAAAATAAGTGTAAATGGAAGGGAGTGATCAAAGAAGTTAGAAAAAGCCAAATAGACAAATGGGGTTAAGGCCTCAAAATTTGTCCCAAGGCCATAACAAACGAGATCATAGTGAAAAAGGGCTGACTCTCATAAAAAATCCAAGAGATTTTGAATAAAGGGTTAGGAAAACTCATAAACGCGAGCAGAAGGCCTCTTATGCCTCTGACCACGAAAAAGAGTCCAAAATTAATTGTTCCAAGTCAAAACGCTGAAAAAAGAAAAAGCAAGAATGCAAGTACCAAGGTACTCAAGTATTGCTAACACTTAAGACAACCTAAAATGATAAAGCAATTAAGAAAATACTTCTATTAAATAGAGAAAACGATTAGAGTCCTACAATCTATTACATATGGAAAGAGAAAGAATCCTAGGCTAAAGGAGCTGGGTCCTTGGGATCTGTAGGGGCTGTCTCCTTGGCCGCTTCGGATACTGGCGTTGGAGAAGGAAGAGTCTCATCAGCGATTGTAAGATCGGTGATAGGTTCAGTGGAAGCTGGAGCTCGGGCTGCCCGAGGAGGAAACAGATCGCTAACTGCAGGCCCATTGGGGAAAAGGCGAGCAGCAGCTTCTTTATAGGAGAGCTTGTCGTCCCCAAACCTCATGGCATCCATTTGTTCGATTAGGCTTGTGGTCGTGACCTCGGCCACAGGAGGCAGAGAGGCTGCCACCGCCAGCTCCAAGTTCTTGACCTCCTCCTCAGACAGAGGGACCAATGCATGCCCGAGCAGGCATACAGCGTCAGTAGCAATAAGTGAGCCTATTAAGGCCAACTGCTGAGCTGAGAACTGGCCCGTGGCAGCAAAGTTCCGTATCTGCGTTTGGTAGGCGATCTCGTATTGAGCAGAGCCTTCAGCGGCGATCGCTTCCTTATACTCCTCAGACTTTTTGAATTCCTCAACTGCCTCCTTGCGGGCAGCGAGCAGGCATGCATCCCTCTCCAACTCGAACTGAGTCAGAGGCAGCAGCTTCTTGGAGAGCTCATCAGCCTTGGCCTCCAAGACCAAGATCTGTTGCTTAGAGGCCTCCAGCCTATTGAATAATTTAGCATTCCTATGCTCCAGATCGGCCTTATGCCCGCGGAGTTCATTCTGCTCTCCCTTGGCTTTTTACAAGTCATTCTCCACCACCACCAGCCGGTCAGAGAAGACCTTCAAATCCGCCTCCTTTTCAGAGAGGGATGCCTCCTTTTCGGAAAGGGAGGTAGTCAGGAGCTTCACCTTCTCCTCAGCTTTATCAAAATCGCGACAATTGGCCGCCAGAAGCCTAGTCTGCTCGGCAAGGTCAGCAGACAGATCATCGGTGCATTCCCGCAACCACATAATTTTATTGCCCGCCTGCGAGGAGAATAATTAGTGGTCAGAATGGATCTAAGAGCCCAATGTTGAAATAAAAAAGGTGGACAGGTCCTACCTCAGTGAAGGCAAGGCCAATATCCCCCATCAGGGCAGCCGGATTCTCCTTGGCCGCCACATTCTTCTAGAAGTCTGGGGCATAGAGCCGATTCAGGAGGCCAAGCCCGGCCACAGACTGATGAGGCCCACGGGCATAGAGATCTACCCCAGTAACGGCAGGCACGGTATCCAGCCTCTTCTTCAACGCCCACGCCTCTTCGCAGTTGCTAAGAGGAGCCAGAGTGTAGGAGGCAGAGCAGATAGTTCCCCCTAACCTATTTGGAGCAGAGGCTGAGACCGGGGCAGTCTGAGTGGAAGCTTGGGCATGTGTGCCTCCTCCCTTCTGAGATTTGTATGCCCTCTCCTTAAGCGCAAAATCAGCCTCCCTCTCTGTCCTCTTCCTAGGGTGATCCTGGTTGTGCCTAGAGGAAATGGTGTGACCAGACAGACTGGATACGCGGGCAGCAGACGCGGGGGGAGGGGACCCTTGGGGGGTGGAGGCAGCTCCCCGGTAGTAGGGATTACTTTGGGATCGGCCAGAGTGGATCCAGTTCTCCTGTTAGCAACAGGAAGAGTAGCATCCTTGCTCGGTACACCATCCAAGGCAGCTTGCCTGCTCGCTGCCTCTTTTTGTTGTTGACGCAGCTTCTTGGCCTTCAGCTCAGCAGCACTCAAAGTAGCCATCAAAAGTTATAGTCGTCTGGATCTACTCTGAAAGGAAAGAGCATTGGTTAAAGGCAGTTCGAGAAAGTAAAAAAGCAAAGCAAATTAGCAGTTTTCTCAATGACAGAACAGAGACCAATCCATTCCGGAGGGTCGAAGGTCGTGCCCAGCATACAGGTTTTGTAGTCAGCCTCAAACTGGAAAAATTCGTGCACCCGCCAGTCATGGTCACGAAGCTGGGGCCCTATTTCTACTCTAGGGGAATAGTTGCTTCCCTCCCTTCGAGGGGCCACCCCTGAGTAGATTAGCAAAGGCTCATAATCAACAATCGCGCCCAATTCATACACAGGTTGCACCCCATTGGTTACATACTTAGCTAAGTGGGTCTCCAGGGTAATTTGAAGGGCCTCAGACAGAGCTGAGTTAGGATAAGAGATAGCGGCCACCCTCATCGGGACAGGGCTGGACGGTTTGGAAAAGGCCCATTCGAACCTAGACTCTATGACCAAAATGTTCTTCTGGTTCCATTGGTCAAATTTGTTAGAAGGAGCAGAGAAGGTCCGGGCAAAGTTATTCTTAGCTTTCAGGCCCAAGTTGCCATTACTTATCTAGTTTTGGTAGTAGGCATAAAGCCTAGAAAGGGAGGGTTCGTAGCCCAAAACCCTACTGACAATTATGAAGGAGACAAGGGCCCTATTGCATTCGGAGTCAGGTGCATGGGGAGACAACTGTTGAAGTCAAGGAAAATTTCGATGAAGGGATCAAGGGGAAGTCTTAGTCCATTCTAGAACTGAGCCCCATAGAAGACGCAGGCCCTATTGTCCTCGCGGACATATGCTACAGTCTCAGGCCGAAGTTTCTCCTTCCCCTTTATCTGAACATGGCCAAGAGTGCGGACACGGAACTGCTTGGGGTCAACGTTATAGGTGGTGTATATGTCTTCTTCCCAGTCAATAGTGGCCACCTCCTTGGCTTTTCTCTTACGGCCCCGGCCAGGATTTTCCTCAACAACATGCCTCTTGCCTCTGGCAGGGACCTCCTCCTCAAGATCCTCCTCGAAGGCATCAACGATTTTTGTTGCCTTCTTGGATGTGCCCGCAGCCATACGGTCTGCCTCCTCGCGGTCATCCTCCTCGGTCTCCGTGCTCATAGAGCCAAAGAGATCGGTAGATGAACCCCTAGTAGGGGCCACCTCAGGTTCACTCTCCTCGCCTTCGACCATCTCACTCTCCAAGGGATCAAGTTCCTCACTGCTACTCAATTCGACCACGGGCACATCAGGGTCCTCGGTCTCGACCTCAAGGTAAATAGTATTCAAAGGCTCAACATCCAAAGGATTGCTCACATCCTCGGAGCCCGGGCACCGCTCCTTAGTCATTTGATTGGGATCCATCAGGTCAACTTTCTCCCAGTCAACTATTACCCCAGGAATGCGAATCGCTCTCCTCACTAATTCAATGACGTTCAAAGCCTGATCTCTCTCGTGGGGAAAGCTGCACAAAACCCCCATTACCAAATTTCTCAACCTATTTGTATCCCCCAACACCAAAACATCACCGTTCACAATTATATTTTTCTTTTTGGCCTCCCACAACCGGGGTGGGACAAAAGGCCCCCACTGATATTTCTCACAGAAATATTGGAAGCACTCCAAAGATAGCCTAAGCCAGGCATGAGCTACTTTTCTAAAGATTCCCCCTGTCCGTTTACAAATGGCAAAGGTATCCGGAGTGTTCCCATCCCCTAGTTCTAACGGACGACTGGGGCCAAACTCACGGGTCGTCATCAAAATCCAGAAGAAGAAATAGAAAGAGATGAGGAAGAAAAAGCAAAAATTACTTACGAAGTTTGAATCGAAGGAGGAAAACGCTAAGTACGCAACAAGATTTTTCTCTCTCTAAAGCAATTTGAAGGTTGGAAGATGGTAAAAGGGTTTGAGGAAGAAGGGTTTGCTATTTATAAGGCCTCCTAATACATGTTAACCCGTATTAATTAACCCACAAACCGTTCTCCTCGAACCACGAACCAACGCCAACATTTGAAATTTCGAAAAATTCGCCGGCTAGCATTTATGGCGCCTCTTGGATGGTGACACGTACCCTCCGTACCTGTCACGCGTTGTCTCTTCCCCTACCAAGGGACCCACCCATTAACCGGGAGGCAGAGCATTCAAGGTGCCTAGCGTGCCCGCGTCAACATAGTTGACCGCGCCCAAGATATTGACTGCGGACTCAAACCTGCCTCCCGATTATCTTACCAGCCTCCCGGTTAAATACCAAGGCTTAGTGAGCAAGTTATCTTACTGGTTCTGACATGCAAGTAGCCGGCTCACTCCCATCGCATTTAATGCGCCGCGCCGGATACACGGCTCCTGTCCACATCAGCGACATCCCCTCTGACAGTGAATCTTCCTTCCTTGACAGACCCAATCAGATGCGGATACGTGTATGCGGTCAAAGACTAAAGTGCCCCTTAGGGCTGACCTCATGGCTTACGTCAGCGAGCAGCACTCCATCGCCTATAAATAGAAGACCTTTGTTCCCTTGGACAAGGTAAGTTCCAAATATACACTGTAAGCCATATTACTATCAAACCCTAAACACTCACACACATTCAAGGCATTCCAAGCCTTCTAAATCTCAGTATTCTTACTCTCACACCCGAGGGCCTGGATTGGATTAACATCCAATTTTGATTTTAACGGTGCTTCATTTGTATTGTGTTTCTAAGTACCTCAACCAACTAAATATATCCTGCCAGATATCCTTAACCGTTCAGACCCTGATTTGCTTGGCGTCATCAAAGCCACTTTTACATTTTTTTAATCACCTTAAACTCTACTGCTTACTTTTTTTTTTTTTTTTTTTTTTTTGTACCATTTGACTATTCAAACAATTGCGATAACTTAACTTAGTTGTTTTCGGTCAAATTGTTGGCCACCAAAATTTTCCTATAATAAATGTTCCTTCTATCCACAAATTAATATCAAATTTCAAGAAATCTTTGACTCAAAATGAATGTCATTTTTGAGAAAAAAAAACTTTATCCCTGAATAATCTATTATCGAAAATTTTCACTAATTAGTTTATACTCGCAAAATAAATATTTAGAAAGTGTATAACAAGATTATTTATATGGATTTGTCATTAAATTATAAAAACAAATGAACATTTTCAAAACATTCCTCAAGATAAAATTTAAACATTTATTTAAGGACGGAAAGTAAGAGTTTCCGGCGACCCGTTGCCTGCAGCGACATTCCGGTGGCCTAAGATGAATATTTGGCATGGCAATGCCAGTGATTTATTCCTTATTTTTTATAAGGGAAATTGTAAAAACTAAATAATTTACTTAGGAAATATGATTATCTTTCTAATTAAAATATTGAAACTAGAACTTGTGTAAAAGCGGCATTTTAAGCAGGTTTAAGTCTCTCCGTCATATAGGTATCTATCTATATATAATAACAAGGTTTTGATAAATTTTCTGTCATTGAGGGGTATTTTAGTAAATTCACGCGGTGGCAAAAGGGAAAAAATTTGGGCTGAAATGGCATGTGGCGAGGTATGATTGGTTTAATTTTTTTTTTTTAAATGAATTAGGACACTTGTCGCCCGTTTAGTTAAGGGCATTTTCGTCATTTTACTGGCGCGTGTACTACACGCGCCGACAATGGCGAGTCATTGCAGCATTTTTTCCTTTTTTTTTCACACATGGCAAGAAAGCATTGACCGGAAGAATTTCAAAAAAAAAATAATTTATCCCATCTCTTTGACCTCAAGTAATATATATTAAATGAATTTTTTTAATTTTTTTTTTTACACCAAAATTCATAATTTTTTTTCCTCTTTAAATAGAGACTTCTTTCATTTGATTTGGACAAAGATAAAAATCCTCTTTTTTGAATATAAATTTGTTAATTATTTTTTACTAATTTTTCAATTTCTTTTTCGTTAAAATTAATTAAGTGTGAAGTAATTTTTTTTAATTATAATTGATAATTAAAAAAAATTCTCTTTATTAAATTTATTTTTTTTATTTTATTTTTTCACTAAAATTCATAAAAAATTTTCTCTTTAAATAGAAACTTCTTTCATTTGATTAGGGTAATAATATGAGGGAAAGATGGGCCTAATAGGTAAGCTACCCTGTGATATTTTCATTTTTTTTTTTTGATAATAGTTGATTTCTATAATATTGTTCTGATTGATTTTACATGTGTGTTTATGTGAAGATGATTAATGAAAAAAAATGAACATTTGTGTCTATATCTATCTATATGTAATAACAAGATTGTGATAAATGTTTGGCCTTTGAGGGGCAATTTGATCAATTCACGTGGTGACAAAAGTGCAATAAGCAAGTCTGAAAATCGACGTGGCAATATGTTATTGGGTGTTTTTTTTTTTTTTTACCAATTTGTACAAGTGACGGTTGTTTGATGAAGGGTAATTCGGACATTTTTATGGCGCGGCACGTTAATGCAGTTAGTTTCTTTTTTATTTTTATTTTGCCACGTGGCGCCCTTTGATTGGCGGGATGGATTTCAAATTTAAAAAAAAAAATCCTATTTCTTTGACCTCAATTATTTTATAATAAATTAATTTTTTTTAAAAAAAAATTTACACCAAAATTCATAAAAAAAAATTCTCTTTAAATAGAGACTTCTTTCATTTGATTTGGATACAAAAAAAAAATCCCACTTTTTTAAATATAACTTTCTTAATTATCCTTTGTTAATTTTCCTTTCTAATTTCTTAATATATTTTTAGTGAAAAGTGAGTACGTGTGAAATATTTTATTTAATTATAAATGATAATAACATTAATAATTTTACTAATCTTGAAAATAAAGAATATAAAATTAAATAAAAATGGTGAGGTATAGGATGATAAGTTGGATGTGGTAATATGGTAATTGGGTTTATTTTATTTCGATAGATCAAACAATTTATTTTTATTTTAAAAAAAAAAACTTTGAAGCATAGTAAATAAAGTATTTATAAATTTGTTGAATATTTATCCGTCTAAAAAAATTGTGTATTTGGCGCCCTTTGATTGGCTGGATGGATTTCATATTTTTTTTAAAAAAATCTATTTCTTTGACCTCAATTATTTTATAATAAATTATTTTTTTAAAAAAAATTTACAACAAAATTCTTAATTAATTTTTCTCTTTAAATAGAGACTTCTTTCATTTGATTTGGACACAGAAAAAAACCCTCTTTTTTAAATATAAATTTCTTAATTATTCTTTGTTAAGTTTCCTTTCTAATTTTTTAATGTATTTTTAGTGAACAGTAATTGAGTGTGAAATATTTTATTTAATAATAAATGATAATAATATTAATAATTTTACTAATCTTGAAAATGAAGAATATAAAATTAAATAAAATTGGTGGGATATAGGATGATTAGTTGGATGGGGTAATATGGTTATTGGGTTTATTTTATTTCTATAGATCAAACAATTTATTTAATTCTTTTTTAAAAAAAACTTTGAAGCATAGTAAATAAACTATTTATAAATTTCTTGAATATCTATCCGTCTTAAAAATTTGTGTATTTATAAACACGAATATCGGAAAAGATGGTCATCATTTTTAAAATTTTGATTGAAGTGTAAGTCATTTCATATTGTGGCATAACAAAAAATAGGTGAAGCAAATTTGTCGTGGCATGCCGTGATAGGGTGAAAATTTGGCGCGTGTCGTATTCACGTCGACTGAGGCACATTTACGCAGAGATATTTTCCTTTTTTATTTAATATTTTTTTAAAACTTTGAAGTATAGTAAATAAAGTATTAATAAATTTGTCGAATTTTCTATCCTCTCAAAAAATTGTGTATTAATAATAACGAATATCGTGCAAGATGACCATCATTTTTAAATTTTTGATTGAAGTGTATGTCAATATTATAAGAAATAAAGATAATATAAATTGATATTTTAAAAGATGGAGAGTAAGAAGTGGGTTGGGTTTGAGGAGGGAGTGGAGGTTTGGGGAATTTTTTTTTCATTTAACACAATTGTTGAATTATTTCTTGAACATTTATTTGAGAAATGAGAAAATTAGTATAATAATATTTTAGTCCAAAATTAGATTAGTTTCTTGGTTTAATTTTTTCATTAATTTAAAACTCATAATAGAAGTGAATATAATATATTTTTAAAAATAAGTATAAAATAATTAGTTATAAATCGCTATCTCTCTCTATATATAAAAAGACTTGCATAACTTTTAAAATAAACGAGGGCACATTTGTAGTTACTTGGTTAGAATTGAAAATCTATGTAGGGCAAAAAGATTATTAAAAATGAGTAGCTTATTTAAGAAGCTTTGTACATCATGTTAAACATACACATGTGCACACACATGAAAACACATTAAAACAAAATATCAAGTAACTAAATGAGTTATAATCTCAATTTTTATGAAATAAATTAAATTACTTTTATTAACAATTACCCAAATAAAATTGATAGTAAATAATTTATTTTGTTTCTTATTTTTTTATTGGTTAAAATTATGAGAGCCGTAAATTACACGGGCCTAAAGAGCCGAGTGAATGCATTAGGATTTTTTTTTTTTTATCATTGGACATATGTGTCGTCTATCTCTGTGGAAAGTCAATTTCAACATTTCTCTGGGCGTGTACTGCACGAGTCGACAACGATGCGTGTACGTAGATTTTTTTCCCTTTTTTTTAAAGAATTTTGACACATGTCTCCCGTTGATTGGCTGGCTGACTTCCCAATTTTTTTTTATCCGTTTCTTTACCCTTAATTATTTTATAATAAATTATTTTTTCTTTAAATTTTTTTAACACCAAAATTCATAAATTTTTTCCTCTTTAAATAGAGACTTCTTTCATTTGATTTGGATAGAGAAAAAAACTCCTCTTTTTTTTTAAATATAAATTTCTTAATTATCCTTTGTTAATTCGTCTTTTATTTTTCTATATATATTTTGTAAAAATTAAATAAGTGTGAAGTATTTATTTTTAATTATAAATGATAATAATAATAATAATAATAATAATAATAATAATAATAATAATAATAATAATAATAATAATAATAATAATAATAATTTTACTATTAATAAAAATAAAGAATATAAAATAAAATAAAAGTGGTGGATTATAGGATGATGAGTTGAAATGGTGTTGAATTTGTATAAACAAAACGATTGTGTATTTATAAAGTATATATGGTTATTTTATATAATAATAATATATATCTATTTAATAAGTGAGATGGTGTAATATGGTTTTTGTGCTTATTTAAGTTCGATATACCAAACAATTTATTTAATTTCTTTTAAAAAAATATTTGAAGCATTGTAAATAAACTAATAATAAATTTGTCGATTTTTGTATTCGTCTCAAAAAATTGTGTATTTATAAAGACGAATATCAGGGAAGATGCCCATCATTTATAAAATTTTGATTGAATTTTATGTCAATATTAGAAGAAATAAAGATAGTATAAATTGGTATTTTAAAAGAGGGAGAGAAAGAAGTGGGTTCGATTTGATGAGGAAGTGGGGGGTTTTGGCCATATTTTTTTTCATTGAACGTAATTGTTAGTATTTTCTTTTTCTTCTAACAATTAAATAATTTAAATTGAAAATAAATATCATAATTATGTTCATAATGAGTTAATGTAAATCAATATGACATGATTTTTTAGATGTACGATCATGAGTTAATGGAAATTTTCCATTTGAAAAATAATGATATTAGTTCTTATTAGGTAACTGTACTATCCTGTTGGTATGACCAAATCTTTTGTTCTTATTTCAAAAATTCTCTTCATCAAAATGAAATAAAATATCACCTGAACATACCAAAAGTGTCGAGTTGGGCCAAGTAGGCAAAGCCCAATCCTAAAGGCAGACATTGCCCCAACGTATCAAGAGGGCCAGGTCCAATCAATGCAAGGCCCAAAGCTCATGCCAAATATCAGTCGACTAAGCCCAGCGTCCGACCTATTAGGTCCCGACCTGACTTAGCCCGACCTTACAATCCAGACTCTAATACGGGTACGATCCATGCTCTACCCGTCAGTCAGGTCGACCCTTCTTCAAGTGGCGACTTCAACCTAATCACTCAAGCGTCGAGCTAGCTAAGGTAGACTTACATGGTCAAATCTTTCCATAACCGCATCTCTATAAATCAGGGACTATTTCAGGCACGTTCTCATGACAAGTAACTGCCGCTAGAATCTCGGAGCACATATCGCTCCACCAAAAATACAACAACCACCACCTATAAATACATCATCACTACCAACGGTGCAAAGGTAACTGCCATTTTGTTATCTGAATTCATTATTCAATACATTTTGAGCTATATACACTGTTATCTTACTCTCACGCCCGAGCGTCTTCGCCGGAGACACATCCGGCTAGTCGTGGGTTCTGATTTCAGGTCAAGAAGCCAGGTGATTGGTCCTGCCACGTGGAGGATTACTGATAAGCACAATTCCTGCAACATCAGTTTGGTTCCATTGCCGGGAAACTGTGCTTAAGCTTGACCTTGAAGATCTCATCAACCTACAACAATGGTGACTCCAGACGGGCATGTCGCAGACGCTTCTGAAGAGTTTGAAGAAGTGAACAATAACAACAATACGAACGCTGGAAATCTCAACACCAATGCTGAAAACGCAAATCTGCCTCCACCCCACCAAATCGCCTTCATGGTAGAGCAACACGCTCTACCAGTGTTGTTGACGGCAGGGGATTGCCAGATACGAGAAGGGGGAAAAGACACATGGAGGGACAAGGAGCTCCACCTCCTCCTAAGCGTCCAACTGCTCAGGGGAATGTTGGAAATAGGGGTGTCCCTCATCCAACCCATTGAGCAGAAGGAAATGTTATTGGAGCGAGCCCAGATTTTGGCCGAGCTATTGGCAATAGAGGAGGCTGAGAAAGCAGATATAAGATCAGAGAGGGTGGCTCCCTCTCAAACCTCAAACAGGCAACAGGCCAGGAGTGTTAGGCCCAATGAGGGTGTGGGTCAAAATGCTGATCAAAGGATGGTAGCCCGACCTCAATCGCCTGTCCATGTTCCGAGTAATGACTTAAGGGCTAGCCTCACCAGGAATAGGGAGCAGGAAGCTCAATCGGATTTGAGGACGCATTTAGAGGCTAATAGAAGCCGACGCGGTTCCCCTGCACGGACACAAAGATCAGGATCCCATAGGGACAGGAATGGGCGCAGGTCGCCTATCAGAGATGAGAGGCGCAGGTCGCCACTCGGAGGTAATAGGCGCAGGTCGCCTACCAGAGATGATAGGCGCAGGTCGCTATAAAGGAATGACAGGCAAAGATCTCCGGTGCGATCAGAAAGAGCTCCTTCCCACAGAGACAGGAGAAGCAGACAAATGACTCCACCCAGAAGCGAGGGCCAGAGGTCGAATGCTGTTCCCCCTGTTGGAGAGGACAGGCCTGACGCTAGAGAGTGGTTGTTGATGAAAAATAAGTTCGAACAATGGGAGGAGGAGAAGAAAAAGGAGATTGGAAAGGTCGAACGAATTGACTTTGCTCTTCGACCTCTATCCAAGGAAATCAGAGATAGTCGACCTCCTCCTAGTTTCAGGTTGCCTCTTCTGGAGAAGTGTTCGGGGTCAACCAATGCAAAGAGTCATATAGCACATCTGAAAGCCACAATGTGTTTTGTCGCCAATGAGGACGACAATATGTGCAAAGCTCTCCTAAGCACACTCACCTGGGCAAATTAACTTGGTTCAATGGTTTGGCCGCCGGTAGCATCACCACTTGGACATGCTTCAGACAAAGTTCCTAGATCGCTTCTCGACCGCCGGAGCTCGGAAAGTGACTCGTCACCGATCCGAACAACTTGGTACATGTTAAAAATGAAAGCTCGATGAGCTACTTCACCAAGTTCAAGGAAATGGTTGATAAGATAGAGGAGGACCTCACCGATAGGGAAGTCATCAACGCTTCCGAAACGGTATTTCCTCGCAGACATGGATTATGAACTCACAAGCCATACAGCCACAACTCGACAGGAGTTGTTTGAAAAGGTGTATAATGTCGCTCTAGCTGAGGAAAGGAAAGAGAAGAAGAATGGTAAGAGCCCCAAGACTGAGTTCGCCGATGATAAGAAGGACTCCAACAAGAATGGAGGAAACAATAAAAATGGCAAGAACCGGACAAGGGCTACAGAGAAGGTACCTGAGGCTTTCACTCCCCTTACGGTGAGTCGAACAGAAATCATGAATGTCGTCGAGTTGGCTCCACCTGCCCCAATGAACCCAGGCAACAAGTTCAGAAGGGACAATCGCAAGTACTGTGATTACCACAAGGACACGGGTCATCTCACGGAGGATTGTTTAGGCTTGAAGCGCATTATCCAAAGAATGGTCGAGCAGGGAAGACTCGACGCATATGTGAAGAGACCTCAAACTGGAGGAGGCGAGCAGCCTGCAGGTGGACAACAGGGACCGAGGCAACCTAGATTGAATCTGGGGGTCATTACAGAGCAAGCAAGTAACACTGCCATCAAGCACAAGATATTTCAGCTCAACAAATCCCCACATGTGCCTCCAAGGAGAGATATCAGAGATGAAGCAATCAGCTTCTACCCCCATGAATTGGCAACTAATATGGTGGCTAGGGAGCAAGTTCTTGTCATCCCAGGTCTCATAGACGGATGTACGACGAGCAGACTCTTAGTCGACACGGGGGCTTGCAAGGACATTTTGTTCTATAAGACTTTCAAAGAGATGGGTCTTAATGACGAGCAGCTTGAAAGATATGACGGCAGGTTGGAGGGCTTCACCAACCATCGAGTTGATGCTAAAGGCCAGATAGAGCTCGACGTCGAACTAGGCCAGCACCCTTACAGGGTCATGTCAAAGGTACAATTTATTGTGATTGATGTAAACAGTGACTATGCCGCCATACTTGGTATTCCTGGACAGGTCGCTCTTGGAATGGTGGCATCGATCCCTCATCAGCGAGTCAAGTTCCCTACACCTGCTGGAGTAGGCTGCGTACAAGGCACAGCTCGAGCCTACCTGGACCACGTTCTTCGGGAAAGGAAGAAGAGAGAGTTAGAAATTGAGACTGCAGATGGTTACTTGAAGCTATCCCAGTCGGTCACCAAAACTACTCGACTGTCAACAATCACCAATGTGGAGGAGTCGACCTATCGCTCAAATGACGAGGTCATGATTGAGTCGACACGTCACTCTGAAACCACAGAGGTCGATACAGATGTAGTTATGGTCGATCAAGTCCTCATAGGCAACCTATGCCTCCAGATCGACAACAACTCGGGGGCCACCACCACCACCAGCGAGGTTGCAGACAAGTTGGATGACATGATAGCTGAGGAAGCTCCACATTTGGGGGTCGAGGAGAGACACAGGGTCAGAGAGATAATCATTGAGACTCTGCAATTCAGGGATGGACCAGAGCTAGAGGCTGTGGATGAGCTAGAGTCAGTAATCACTAACCCTTCTTACCCTGACCAAAAAATTCAAATTGGAAAGCAGCTATCTGTTGAGGAGCGAGCAGAAATCATTGAGCTACTCAAGGAGAGTAATGACGTCTTCGCGTGGAGAGTAGAGGACATGAGGGGAATCAAGGAAGAGGTCGCCGTTCACAGACTTGAAGTTAACCCGACCATAAAGCCTAGACCCCAAAAGTTGAGAAGTTTTGCTCGCGACAAGGAAGAGGCTATAAAAACTGAGGTACAAAAACTTTTGAGTGCAGGGATAATCAAGGAGGCCACTCATACAACGTGGTTGGCCAACGTGGTCATGGTGAAGAAATCAAATGGCAAATGGCGGATGTGTGTCGACTTCACCACTCTCAACCTTGCTTGCCCTAAGGACAGCTATCCTCTTCCTAGAATCGACAAGCTAGTCGATTCCATTGCTGGTCACACAACCCTCAGCTTCCTCGACGCTTATTCAGGGTACCACCAGATTAAGATGCATGAGGACGACATAGTCAAGATGGCATTTCAAGCGGCTGGAGGCATCTACTTCTACAACATGATGCCATTTGGTTTGAAGAATGCGGGTGCAACCTATCAGAGAATGGTGAACAAAGTCTTTGCTTCTCAAATTGGCCGAAATATGGAGGCCTACGTCGACAATATGGTCATCAAAACTAAGGCCGGACATCATGTAGTCGACCTAAAAGAAACATTTGCCAATTTGCGAGCAAACGACATGAAGCTCAATCCCAGCAAGTGTGTCTTTGGAGTTGCAGCTGGCAAGTTCCTAGGATTTATGGTATCTCAACGAGGCATAGAGGCTAATCCGGAGAAGATAAAGGCCTTAGTCGACATGAAGGCTCCTACCAGTATCAAAGAAATGCAACGACTTAACGGGAGAGTGGCAGCTCTTGGTCGCTTCATATCTAAGTCAGCAGAGAGGTCTCTCCCCTTCTTCAAGGCCTTGAGGGGGACGAAAAATTTTGAATGGACGACCGAATGTCATTCGTCGTTCCAACAGCTGAAGGATTACCTCGCTACTCCACCTCTCCTGAGTAGCCCGACCACTGGTGAAACCTTATTTGTGTATCTGTCTGTAGGAGACAAGTCGGTTGCAGCAGTCTTGATCAGAGAAGAGGAAGGGCTTCAAAAACCAGTATACTACATCAGTAAAGCCTTATCAGATGTGGAGAGCAGGTACTACAATGCAGAAAAAGTCGCCTATGCTCTAGTCGTAGCTTCAAGGAAGCTACGAGCTTATTTCTTGGCTCACCCTATTGTGGTACTGACCAATGCGCCCTTGAGAAAGATATTGCACAAGCCGGAGAGTTCAGGTCGATTGCTCAATTGGTCAATTGCCCTTACTGAATTTGACATTGAATATCGACCTCGAAAGGCACTGAAGGCTCAAGCTCTAGCAGACTTCTTGGTCGAGCTTACGTTCACCAAGGAAGATGATGAGCAGCGAGTCCCAAAGGAGAAGGCCAAAGGAAAAGAACACGAGTTCCAGCCCGCCATTACTCTACCCGACGATTGCTGGAAGGTTTACTCGGATGGATCAGCAACCAAAAGTGTTAGTGGAGCTGGGATTGTCTTGATCGAGCCAGAGTCTGGAACCGTGTACGAGGAATCACTAAGGTTCAAGTTTGATGCTTCCAACAACCAGGCTGAATATGAGGCCTTGATAGCAGCTATAGAATACGCCAAGTGTTTTGGAGCAACTAAAATCATGGCTTATTGTGATTCCCAACTGATAGTCAACCAGGTCAGAGGCGAGTACGAGGTGCTTAGTTCCACGCTGATTAAATACTGCGACCTGGTGAAGGAGCTAATAAAAGATTTGGAATTTTGGGAGATTCAGAGGATTGGAAGGGAAGACAACGAGCTAGCCGACCTCCTCTCGAAATTAGCCACTTCAGATGAGCCACATGACGAGCCCATCTCTTTCCTCGAAAATCCAGCTTATGAGAGAGTAAAAATTCAGTGTGTAGAAGATCCTTCAAGAAATTGGGCTTATGAGAAGTGTTGGATCGAAGAAATGAAGGCGTACATAGAAAGTGGCGAGCTACCTGGTGACGAGAAGAAAGCTCGAGCAATCAAAAAGAAAGCTCCGAGATACGTCATTCAAGGAGGCAATCTGTTCAGAAGATCCTACACTCGACCATTGCTAAAGTGCATCCACCCTCAAGAGGTCGCCCTATTGATACATGAAGCACACAGTGGAATTTATGGCGGACACCCGGGGGCCAGGACTCTTGCTGACAAGTTAATCACTTTGGGATACTACTGGCCGCACATGAGAGCTGATACTCACAACTTTGTTCAACAATGTGATCAATGCCAAAGGTTTGCCAACTTACCTCTTATGCCTACCACCGAGCAGACACCAGTGATTGCAAATTGGCCATTTGACATGTGGGGTGTCGACTTGATTGGACCCTTCCCTCCCGTCCGGGGAAATTGCAAGTATGTGATCGTCGCTATTGATTACTTCACTAAATGGGTTGAGGCCAAACCATTAGCTCGCATCACCGAGGAAAATGCTATCAACTTCATTCACGATTTCATTTGGTGTCGTTTTGGTTTTCCTCGAGCCATAGTACCAGACAACGGGCTGCAATTCTCAAGAGCTTTTGAAGCAGAAATGAACCGGGTAGGAATCAAGCATTGGAAATCTTCTGTCGCCTATCCTCAAGGAAATGGGCAAGCTGAAGCAGCGAATAAACTGGTTCTGTCTGCACTCAAGACAGGTCTCGTAGGTCGACGCAACAACTGGTTGGACGAACTCTCCCTTGCTCTTTGGGCAGTTCGCACAACCACTCGGGGGCCTACGGGGGAAACCCCATTCGCTCTCACATATGGATCAGAGGCCATGGCACCTGCTGAGCTCAGATTTCCTACTGCTAGAGTAACATTCTTCGACCAGGAACAGAACAACATCAATAGATTGATCGACCTTTGATTTAGTCGACGAGAAGCGAGATACTGCTTACCTGCGAATGGCCAACTACAAGCAAAGAAGCAAGAGTTACCACGACAAGAAAGTGAAAGCAAGGTCGTTCCAAGTGGGTGACTATGTACTAAGGAAGATCGAGGCAACAGGAAGGAGAACCCAACAGAATAAGCTATCTCCTAACTGGGAAGGTCCCTATGTGGTTACCCGAGTCGTCAAGGAAGGAACTTACATGATAGCTCATCCTGGGGGAGAAGAGTTGAAGCACCCTTGGCACGCCACTCACCTCATCAAGTATTACTTTTAGTCTTCAACTTCCAAGTCTAAACCTGTTCTAGTTCTTGTTTCAAATTGATGTAAGCATGTTCCCTACTTCAATAAAAGCACAGTTTATTCGATCCAGCATAGTGTTACACCAATCCCAACAAGCTCGACTTTTAGTCAGCTTCGTTCTAATTAGCTCGATACGTAATCAGCTTTGTTTATTTAACAAGTCCGACTCTTAGTCGACTTCGTTCTAACAAACTCGACTCTTAGTCAGTCTTTTCTAATTAGCTCGATTCTTAATCAACTTTGTTTATTTAACAAGTCCGACTCTTAGTCGACTTCGTTCTAACAAACTCGACTCTTAGTCAGTCTGTTCTAGTTTAGCTCGATTCTCAATCAGCTTCACTCCTTAAAACAAGTCCGACCTAGGGTCGACTTTGTTCAAATGAGCTCGACCCTTGGTCAGCTTCGATGAGATTAACAGGATCGACTCTTAGTCAACCTTGTTACCAAAAGCCGCAAGTCTGAGGTCGACTGAACCTTTACAGGACAAGTCGACCTTAGTCTCAAGATGGCTCGTTGCCCTACTATATCTAACTCGACACTTACATCAAAAGCATACAACATGCAAGAAAGAGAAGTCAGTTACGATTAAGCATAAGTAAGTCTCCCAAAGTGGGCCAAGACTTATTTAATTAAAGCTACAAAAGTACTATGCCTCCCAAAAAATAGGGCCAAGGCATCTAAGTATTCATAAAGACAAAAAACAAGAAATGTTTGGGACTTGTTCATTACATAACCATCAGTTTCAAAATTTAATCTTTGGGATCGCCTTCAACCTGACCACTAGTAGCCGCTTGTTTACCTACGGTTTCCTCCTGCTGCTGGGGGCCGATTGGTTTACCTGACTCAGAAAATCCATGTCTTGGAGTATCACCATCAAAGGCTGGTGAGTCAGGCTCTTCAAGTTCGGCTAAGATGGTGCTATAATTAACTCGAGCAACAGGAGGAGGAGTCCAAACTTCAGCTTCGGCGGCCGCGTCATCTTTAGCTATAATCTCCAAGTCATTATCATTGTAAGGCACCAAGCTATGTCCCGGTCGAGCCGCCGTATTATAGGGATCTTCTGCAGCCCATTGGGCGAGTTGTTCAACTGAGATATCATAAGCAGGATCCACTGTAATACGTCGAGCCATGTGAGCTCGACCTACGTCCCAGAAGGCGCTGGCTTCCTTGGTGACATGAGCATGGAGCTCGTCACTTTCTTTATAAGCTTTCACAGCTTCATCTTTGGCAACCTTCACAGCATTGTTCAGTTCCAGCTCCCATTGTTGTCGAGCAGCATCCAGTTCCTCCTGTTTCTTGGCCAAGGTAACTGGAACCTCCTCCAGCTGTTGCTTTGCCAGCTCAAGATCAGCTGTCACCTTCTTTTTCTCCTCCTTGAGACGGGCGAGTTCACTGTTGGCCTCCCCTAAGCTCTTCCAGGCCTCCTCCTTCAATTTGATTTCATTATCCTTCAAAAGCTTCAAAGCATCATAAGAGTTATCCAAGTCCGAGTACTCCTCCTTCAGTTTGTCAAACTCTCCTTTCAACTTTGTATGATCTTCTTTCAACTGAGCTTGATCACCCTCCAGCTTCCCCAGTTCCTCGTTCTTACGAGCCAACATAGTCTTGGCCAGCTTCTCCTGCTCCTCTGCCGCCTTCCAATAAGTGGTGGCTAAATCAATCATGGCAAGGGACTGAAATAACGAGTTGATACAAGGGGTCAGATCAAATGAAAAGAAAGGAGGAGAAAACAGCAAGAGGAATGAGTACATTAAAAGCTCAAGGGTTACCTCGGAGGAAGCCAGCCCAACTCGAGCTCGACAAGCTTCTGGAGTCAATGGCTTATTGGTAAACTCTCTGATTAGATCCTGATCAGCTCCCCTCCTGACAATTACCTGGCCATATTCCAGTTCTGGATACTCCCTAGCCAAGCTGTTGATCCTGGTCAAAGGAGGCACATCACTTAGCTCAGCAACCCTATTCTGAATCAGCTCGTCATATGAAACTTGAATAGGGGAAGCATGCGGACTTCTGACTCCAGTCTCCACTGGCTCACTAGCACCGACTTGATTGGATGTCGAGTTCACTACTGATGGCCCAATCTTAATCTTCTTGCTTAGAGGGGCAGTATCATCTTCATCATCCCCCTCCTCATCTAACTCGATCACGGGCAACTTGGCCTTGGAAGCTTTTTTGGTCTTGGTTTTGGATTGGCCACGAGTCCTGGCTTTTCTAGCCTCCCTAGCTGGCTCCACGGCTTGATCAGATATGTCGACTTCTTCAGCGTCGACCTCTTCCATTCCTTGAGCGACGTCTCCAACTTGGTCCCCCTCCAGTTCCTCGGGGTTCTCCTCCATCGGTATAGAGTTAACAGGGTCCACATCCACCGTCTGCAAAATATCATGACGGAGAACACCCTCTCTCTCCCGATGTTCTTTAGCATTGGCTGCTCCGCAACTTCTCTTGCTCTTCCTGATGTCAATGGTTCGGCCCATACTCGCTTCTTGCTCAGGAGTTAAAACTACACCAAAGTTGAAATGATCAAGGGTTAGGTTGACATATAAAATTTCTGCATACGAGCAAAAAGTTCTATGTACGAATTAAATATGTGTGAGCTAATTATTCTACATACGAGCAAAAAGTTCTATGTACGAATCAAGTTCACAAATAAACAGTGAGCAAAGGTAAGAGGGATCAAGGTACAGTGAAAGGTTGAGTTCTTACCCCCAAAATGTTCTACCCGCTCCTTACAATAGTTGGCAGTCTTCTTACAAAAGTGGCACTCTTTCTCAAATCTGAATCGAGCTCCCTCATGGGTGACCCAATCTGGATATCTCTGACATCTAACTACTGGAACCATGGGCACTACCTCTCCTTCACCAACCATCAATCCAGCTCGGATAAAATTATTCTTGTTGGTTCCCAGGGCATCCCAACTGATAGCCCCCTTCTTGGTAAACTCCACCAACTTCTTGCGCAAATCATTATGCCAATATGGGGCCCAGTAGTTGTTCTCATCTACACCAGTCGTGTCAGCACTGGGCAAGGGAAATTCCCATCCTCTTCTACTTTCCACCACCGCCACGTAAGAGTTCCATCCACTAGCCTTACCAGGAAGATTGGCAAACAATTTGGGAGACTTTGGCTTGGAAGGAGTACTTATACCACTATCTTTATCAAACTTAATGCTAAAAAACTCCTTAAACACCTTCATGCAAGGCTCATACCCTAAGAACCTACAAACCATAATGAAGCAAACCAGTACCCTACAGGTGTTGGCTCCTAGCTGAAGTGGCAAGGCATCAGTGCACTCTAAGAACTCATTTATAAAAGGGTCAAGAGGTAATCTCAAGCCAGCTTCGAATTGGCCATAGTAGAAGGCCACCTTGGTAGAATCCTCCTCGAAGGTGTCCCCAAATTGGTTAAAGAAATCCCCCCTGCTATACAAAGTAACACTAAACTCCTTCCTATCAACCTCACAAAAGTCATGTATCATGCTCAAGCGAGATGGAAAATTCTGCTTCCCTCTAACTGGCCTTGGAGGAACGTAGCCCTTTTCATTCCTGCCCGGCACCACAGTGTTCTCGAAGGCATCAACGATACGTGGGCTTGACGAGGTCGATGCATGAGCTTCACCTTGAGTCTCCATATCTGTACAAGAAGAGGGGGAAACAGGGAAATCAGTTCTAAATGAAGTCTCAGGAGTCCTAGTAGACACACTAAGGGGCGACCTAGATTCCCCCGGAAATCCAATCCAATTTCTAATGAAAGAGGGTTTATTGGCATCCTTGACGTAAAACACAGCCAAATGGTCGAGAAGCTCATGAAAGAGATGAAATGACACGACTCTTGGGTCATCCGTTTCTAGGGCACCCAAGTCCTCTCCCACTGGTAAAGTTAATTCGGTGAATCGCAAGCCCCAACGGGTCAAAATCAAGGAACACTCCTCTACAGTTATCTCTTTCCACTCTCCGTTCAAATGTTTGTAGACTCTACGATTGATACTACAGTAACCATACCCGGCCCGAAGCCGCAACTAAAGGTCCTAGCCATGGATAAATCAAAGAAATTGCGAAAGTTAAAGCCCTAATTCTAAAGGATAAAGGAGATACCTTTAGCAGTTGAGAGAGGAACGAAGCAATGGAGGACAGAAGCACCAATTTATAGCAAGGATCAATTTCCCTTATCGTCGCCGGAATCACGCACAGAGTTCAGGAGAAGTAAAAGTTGTAAATGGAGAAGGATTCTTGAATTTATATCTTCCTGAATTGGAAAGGGCAAGGGGAAATTCAAAATTAATTTTCCTAATTAATGGCGGAAACAGTTTTCTAGGCGGACTCTCAAACGTCAAAGTTGTAATCATTATGGCAAAAACGGCGCTCCTTCATATTTGACCGTCCATCGCCGACGTCCAGGATCGTGCCACGTCATCTTGGGACGACTAAGCCTCAGAACGAGTAGAGACCTTCGAGTAACAACAATTGCCATAAAAAATTTCCTTAACTTCCTAGTCGACAAAGTCAACTCGAAAGTTGGGGGCCACTGAACATACCAAAAGTGTCGAGTTGGGCCAAGTAGGCAAAGCCCAATCCTAAAGGCAGCCATTGCCCCAACGTATCAAGAGGGCCAGGTCCAATCAATGCAAGGCCCAAAGCTCATGCCAAATATCAGTCGACTAAGCCCAGCGTCCGACCTATTAGGTCCCGGCCTGACTTAGCCCGACCTTACAATCCAGACTCTAATACGGGTACGATCCATGCTCTACCCGTCAGTCAGGTCGACCCTTCTTCAAGTGGCGACTTCGACCTAATCACTCAAGCGTCGAGCTAGCTAAGGTAGACTTACATGGTCAAATCTTTCCATAACCGCATCCCTATAAATCAGGGACTATTTCAGGCACGTTCTCATGACAAGTAACTGCCGCTAGAATCTCGGAGCACATATCGCTCCACCAAAAATACAACAACCATCACCTATAAATACATCATCACTACCAACGGTGCAATGGTAACTGCCATTTTGTTATCTAAATTCATTATTCAATACATTTTGAGCTATATACACTGTTATCTTACTCTCACGCCCGAGCGTCTTCGCCGAAGACACATCCGGCTAGTCGTGGGTTCTGATTTCAGGTCAAGAAGCCAGGTGATTGGTCCTGCCACGTGGAGGATTACTGATAAGCACAATTCCTGCAGCATCATCACCTTTTTTTTTTTACTAGATTTCTAATCTTCACTTTTTTTAACTGATTTCAAAAACTTATTTCGTATATGATAAACATGTTCGTCTGTTTTATTTAATTTTTTTAAATGATAAAAACTACAGAATTGTATATAGAGAAATGCATAATCCTTATGATTTATGTTTTATTTCTATTTTATTGATTTCTAAGTTTTATGTACTGACAATGTAGTCTTTAAGGAAGTATTTTATAATGTATAAACGAATTTAGTTTTTGTTTTATTTTAGTTAAATTTTTTATTTTTTGAATATATAGTAACGTCCCGTGCATCGCACGGGAGTCTAGTTAAGTTTAATACCTATGCTGCTGACTATAATTGATATTAGGTTTATAGAAATTAAAAAAAAAAAACTTTAGCTTGTACAAGATTTTTTCTCCTGGCCCACTTCTGAAAACCAACTTGATTTATATGATCCAGTCCACCTAACACTTGAGATTCCCCCATATAGGGTGCGTTTATTAAATCCCAAATGAAAAAACTTTTTTTTTTTTCCATATACCTGAACTCAACTTCATTTTCAAAATGTACCCCTCAAAGTTCACCCATTCACACATTGTACACTAAATTTTCAGGTTGAATCAATCATGAGGGATTATTTCACTTACCACCCTCGATCTTTTGAATTAGTAAGATTCAGCTAGTTACCACATAACCGAAAGGAAAACTAGCTCGCTGAAGCATAGTGAATGAGGATTTTCAATTTGATTTGGTCTGCTCTGCTACTAGTGAACCTACTTTGAAAATTACGGCTCGCATTCAACTAGGACCCTAAGATGGGGGTTCTTTTCCCCCTTCCCTCACAAAATCAATGTTTCAGTGTGAGCCGTCTGAGAAGTACCGCCTTCTAATACTAATAAGAATTACGCGTTAACCTAAGTTGACATCTTAGCTACCTATTATCACCGAACTCACTAACGAGTTAAGAAGGATTTTCATGTAATTTATTCATCATCAATCGTTAGACTTTATTTTCTGTCATTATCTTAACAACTGAACTTGTAATCCTCATCACAATATCATTATAATGCTACCAAAATTATGGACACCCATCACAATATCATTATAATGCTACCAAAATTATGGACAATAAGTTGGTCAAAATGCTAATTAAGTGGATTAAATTGTACTGTGATTCTTGAAGCTTAGTCAAATATAAGAATTAATTTTACTATTGCCCTCATAAAATTAAATCTCACTTTCCTCTTCTGTCATCTTTTGTTTAAACAAAGTAACTATTTTAATTTTAAATCTTTAAAGTGGCCAATTCAATATTTGAACTTTGCAGTGAGTAAGGGTGTTTACTGTACGAATTGGTTCGAATTTTGTCAAAATTTTAGAAAATTAGGACTGTATCAATATTTCGGTTCTGTAAAAGTTTAGGACCATGAACAGACCATTACATTATAGGATCGGTTCCGTCGATTCTATAAATTACATTATACTATAATTTTTTATGATAACAAATACTCCCTCCGTCCAGTTACATACTTCACACTTTCTATTTTGGGCGTCCAATTACATACTTCACACTTTGTCTCCTACATTATTTTAATACTCACAACACCATTATAATTTACTATTTCCTTCACTCATTCTCTCTCCTATTTTACTTTTACACTCACAACATTATATCATTATTTTTTTTCTTAATTCACGCGTGAACAGTAACTGTGAAGTATTAACTTGGACGGAGGGAGTATTCAATTGAATGTTATCACTAGTTAATTAAACAAAAAAAAATAAAAAAAAAGTGTCACAATATTTAATTCAAACCACAAAATAGACACCATTAAACATTAATTGTTCACCTTCAAACTTAATCATAATATAGAAAAAAAAAATTAAAACTAAAAGCTACAATTTACACCATCAAGTTTCAACTTTGCAATACAATTATTTGCTGGATAAACACAAAACAAACAAACAAAAAATTTGATGATCTAAGCTCTGATATCATGTAAGCTTTGATAAATATTGAAGAAGATATCTTGAGTTTTATTCATGTTGTAAAGACCCTATTTATACATAACAAAAAGAAGTGAATAAGGTAATAACAATAATATGACTAGGATTCTAATATAGTAAATATAATTTTAATTGGAGAATACTTCTAACTAAGGTAACTTTCCTAAGTTGGCTCAATACCAACTTAGGTAACTGAATATTTGGTAATCTCCTTCTTTATCTTTAACATAAACAACAAAAAACAGAGCTCGAATGTTCTGCAATTTTGAACGCAAAAAACTGAGAGAGACGTAGATTTTTTTCCGCTGCAGCTGCGCCGTCGATGAAAGATAGATGGTGGTGTCGTGGTGGGACTGGTGCGTCGAAATCAGGGCGCCATGGAGCCTTAAATAATCAAATTGATTTCTAGTAAAGAGAAGAGAATGGTAGAGGAGAAAAGCGTTGAGAACTTGAGATAGAGGATGGGGTGAAACAACGAAATGAAAGAAATATTGAGATAGGGTTTGCTGTAGTGAAGCGAACCTAAATAGGTAAAAAAATTAATTAAGACTTTTTTTTAACAAGAGAGTTTTAAGAATTTCAAACTATAAATAAATTATATATATATATATATATATATATATATATATATATATATTATAAAGATAATTGATCCGGTTATGTTACATGAAATCAGTACCAGATCAAATAATCGATTTCATAAAAATTTGAAATCAGGAACAGACCAATATTATTAGTTTGATCCGATTTTTAATAATCTGATCCGATTTTATTGATACGGTCCGATTTCACAAATTTTTTGAACAACCCTAGCCGTGAGAATACTTAGGTAAAAAAGGAAAATAATAATAATTTTTTTTACAAAGGAAAGAACTAAAAAAAAAAAAAACTAATTTAAGCAATTGCTCAAAATGGGCTTATATGAAAATTTAGAAAGAACTTTAATTAATTAAGAGAATTATTCACCCCTAAGTTTACTTCTAAAAATTAAGACTACACCCCTATTATAACTATTATACCCTTTAAAACCCTTCTTGAAGCTCAACCATTGCGACCAAAGTGATCATCCGCCATTAATGGTGTTCATAGCAACCTTTTGAGATGAATTTTTCAGCGGACAAATTTCGCGAACCAACCTTTTGAGATGGGTGGTGGTGAGCAGTGGTGGGCAATATATTAGTGAGGGTAATAAAGTCATTTCAATTAATGAATTTTTTTTAAAAAATAGTAATGCGGGAGTGATGAAGGCCAAACGGATAACCCGATCCGGCCCGGCCCGTCAACCAAGGGCCAAACGGACAAACGGGCTTTACCCAGCCCGTCTGTGAGAGTAAACGGGCTAAAGCCCGGTCCGTCCCGTCCGTTTTGAGGTTGTGAGGCCCGCCCGTATAGCCCGGATCCAAGGTTTCACGGGCCAAACTGATTTTACCTTTTTTTTTTTTTTTTAATCTGAAAATGCTTGAAATCATTTATATACGTTTTGGACGAAAATGCCCCTCTAACGAATTTATTAACGAATATATGGGGGCATTAAGGACATTTTTCAAAAAAAAAAAAAACGGGCCAAACGAATTTTGGGTCAAACGGGCTTCGAAGCCCGCGGGCTAAGCCCGGCCCGGCGACAATTTTCAAATTAAAGCCTGTACCGTTTTACTCACGGGCCAAACAACGGGCTGCGCAACAGGCTACGGACAATACGGGCCACGGGTTGCGGGCCAAAAAATTGTCCACAGATTTTGGCCCATTTTGGCCATCATCATGCGAGTGTTAAAGTTGCGGGATGAATAACAATTCCGTTAATTAATTGCTCATTTCCATCTTTTGCTTCACACTTCTCAACAGACAACAGGTAATAAAAAGTCCCACCCCACCCTTTCGTCCCAAACCCATAACCTCTCCATGTGCCCCCCCCCCCCCAATTCTCTCTCATTGATTTCTCTCTCTCTCTCTACATTTACATACACCATGCATGTGTTAGATTGAGATTCGGGGATTAAGAAATGTAACTAGTACTTGGACTCTTTTGAGACTTCGCTTTCTTTTTCTATAATGAATTGAAATATCTGTTTTGGAAATCCCTTTATTGGCGGTATTAGCTGCTGTGCTTTGCTTGCAGCTGGAGGGAGACAAGTTGGGTAACTGAGATTTTTCTGTTTCAGGTGAATAATGGCGAGGAAACCTTTCAATGATTACTTGATTGTGTTCTTCATTGTTGGGCTCTGTTGTTTTATCAGTTTAATTTCAGCTCTCCCCTCCGACTCCCACCCCAGAGATTCAGTTGAGTTCATTCAAGGTTGGTTTCGATCTTTTCATGCTGTCACTTCAGTATTTTTTTACTGTTTTTCTATGAATCATGGTTGTCGATATGTGGGGAATGTTGGGAATTTATTGAATTTTGCTGGTTGTGTAATGGGTTTTCTGTGTGTGTTGAGAAACCCTTGAATGGTTTTGCATTATTTTTTGAAATGGTTCATTTTTCAATCTTTTAGTGGGGTCGTTTGATTTGCTCCTGTATCAAATCATGATTATTTTAATGTTTGGAATGGTGGGAAATGTGATGAATTTGCTCTTAGGCATCACATTGTTTCCCAAAAATTGTGGTTGCACATTAGGTTGTATCAATGTGTTGTTTGGTGAATTTAGGAACATGTGTTTGGGGTTGATAAAGGTTTCGGAATGGTGTTCTATTGGGTTGTGTTACTTAATCTGAGTTGGTGTTGGAGTATATTTTAGGCGAAGACAATTTTGGCAAGCGGAAGGAAGGGATCTTGAGTGACGAGGCTGCGGAGGCTCATGGGCCTGCCGCGGCTCTGAGCACGCTTGTGTTGGCAGAGCACAGGACAAAGAGGCCCGACATTTTTCGTGGTTTTAGGAAATATAAAGGTGGATGGGATATTGCTAATAAGCATTACTGGGCTGTAAGTTTTTTTCTTTCCTTCTTGCTGATCATTGATTTGTAATTCGATCGATTTACTGAAATGTGATTGCTATAATAAGTTGTTATTGATCTAGCTTTGATGAGTACTTGTGATGGATTAATCATACAATATTATTACTGATCATTTCTCTGTAGTCTTGGTATAAGTAAGACAAGTCTTCGAAAAATTGTCGCGTTGCATGTTTTGTGACTACAAGTAGTTTGATTTATGAAATGCAATCTTGGGATTCAGTAAAGGCAATACATTTTCTCTATGGATTTGATGAGATAAAAGTGGGAAATTTTTTCCTCTTGGTCTCCTGCAAATTTTGTGTGTATGGAAATACGTCTAAACGAAATAATTATATGCACATACAGATGCATATACTATTGTGCTATAAATTATAAATTAGTTCTCCCCTAAAGTACGTTGATTCGTCTTTTATTTTTATAACGAGAAGATATCCAGCCTATCGATGACTGCAGTATATTGTTGTCAAAAAACCTTTATGTGAAAAAGGGGACTACTGCAAACTCTAGTCCCCCTAGCTAAATATAATTATATGCACTTCCACAGACTTCAAATATGTTCGCCACTTGTTATACTTGTGAGTTGGCACAGATTTGATGATAATGAAGAAATACATCTGATTTGCTGATCGTGAACTGATAATCTGATAAATACTGTATATCTTGATTCTCAGCCCTATAATAGTATCAATTTGTATTTATTTCTTATAGAATGATTTCTCACTTACTTTCATTTTACGTTGTGCGCTTTTATCAAAATAATAGAAACTAACATGCAAACAGTATCAGCAGGTTGACGTTGACCTAATAGTGTATCTACAGTCTGTTGGGTTCACAGGTGCTGCTGGTTTCATTCTTGCTGTAGTATGGTTTATTTCCTTTGGCCTGGCTTTGTTTGTACATTATATCTGTGGATGGAGCTTAAACATCAAAGGAAAAGAGTCCCAACGTTCACAAAGGATATGTTTGATATTGCTCATTTTCTTCACATGTGCTGCAGCGTAATAATCTCTTCTTGAAACTTCTTGCTGCCACTTAAATTTAGAGTCTATAAAGACTATAATTGCTCATGCATTAAATAAAATGTTCTTTCAAGTTTTATTCTTACCGCGACAAAATCTTCTGTACACATTTTTGTGTACTACTAATGATCCAACGGCTATGCATCATTGATGACATCATGGTGATGTCATCCTAATAACTCATAACCGTTAGATCACTAGTGGTACACAATGTGGTACATGAAGGTGCTACAAGAGATTTTGTCTCGTATCCAACGATTTGGGTTGGCTAACATAAATATGCCGTCTTCTTCTACAGAATTGGATGTATTCTTGTATCTGTCGGGCAGGATCAATTTCACAGTGAAGCAGTTGATACTCTCAACTATGTTGTTAACCAGTCAGACTTTACTGTGCATACACTAATAAATGTCACAGGGTATTTATCTCTAGCAAAGACTGTTAGTGTTGCTCAGGTTTTCCTTCCTCCAGATGTGATAAATGATCTAGACAAGTTGAATGTAGACTTGAATCGTGCTTCAGATACACTGAAGGAAACAACAAATGAAAACTCGGGAAAAATAAGAAATGTCTTCGATGGCATGTATGATCTAGTCTCTTTGTCTTCATATATCTATTCATAGTTCAGCTTTTTTACCAATTCCTTTATATATTTTTTCCTTTCAGGCGATTAGCAATGATTCTTGTTGCAGTACTTATGCTTCTTGTGTCTCTTCTTGGTCTCTGTATGCATCTTCAGAAACTCACACCGACTGTTTTTTATTTTCCTCTTTTATCTTCTCTTTTTCTAAGTTAATGATTTTATTTCGAATGTATTATTGCAGTGCTGTCGATCCTTGGGCACAAACACGCGATACACATGTAAGTTTCAAATATGATTATTCAGTTGTTGATTTCTCATTACACCCATAGAAAAATGCTACTCCCTCCGTCCCCAAAATATATGACCAATTTTTTTTTTTTTAAATGAGCTCAGCATATTTAAAAAGTTTTGGTCATTCATTTTTGGACAGAGGTAGTATTCAGCTGTCTTATCCGAAAGTATAATTGATGAGTAAAAATTTCGTACAGTGACACGGTAAAACCCACAATTTACAGTCCAATCTATTCTTGCCACATCAGCTATAGACCCTAAACCCACATTATTTTTATAGACTCGCATACACCCTAACACCACCCATGAAATCACAGATTTCCAAATTCTGGGCAAAGAACACCGAACCCAATTCAACTCCTTGCATTTTTTGAACGGATGTATGTGGCCGGCAACCGCCTCCAAATATCTCCGACCGCCAATTCGTAGCCATACCACCGTTCACCTTCCACAAAATCCATCATACCCCATAGTTCCAACAGCCGACTCTTCAAACCCTTCTCCTCGTTGCAGTCACCCTCACCGTCGTAGTACATCAGCGCCACTTTCTTCCTCCAGCCATCTACTAGTTCAGCAATGGGGCTGCAGTTTCACCAGCCTGTGCATCATTGGCCACAACTACGAGTGAGCAATTTTTGAGGTTGCGGGCGATGCAGTCCTTGTTTACCCGCGGAATTGGCATGATCACAATCGGATTGTGCTAATGAAATTGAATGCAGTGAAGGGGAGGGATTAGGGGTGACTTTTTGATTCTAATTTAGGGAAAAGGAGAAGTAAAAAGAATTTGTAAGAGCTTACCAATTTGATTGAAAATGGAAGAAGATATTCAGTTGGGGTTTTGCAGTCCTTGTTTACCTGCGGAATTGGCATGATCACAATCGGATTGTGCTAATGAAATTGAATGCAGTGAAGGGAAGGGATTAGGGGTGACTTTTTGATTCTAATTTAGAGAAAAGGAGAAGTAAAAAGAATTTGTAAGAGCTTACCAATTTGATTGAAAATGGAAGAAGATATTCAGTTGGGGTTAAGTGATAGACAGAGATCTAGAAAATTTAGGAATTATGGATATTATAAAACGTGATATATGGGGTCTTCTCACAGCCTCGAGTATATATGGATATGTATCATATATTTTAGGATAGGAGTCAGTATTTTAGGATTGTGATTGTAAATATTTGATTCCATAATTCTAGGCTAATTTAGAGAGTCCACAATTGTTCTAGTTACCTAGTATAGTACACTATGTATAGGCTAATTTAGAGATGCCGGGCTGTGAGAGTCCAAAGGAGTAGTAGAGACCTCAGCAGAAGAGGGGAGAGCAGAGGAGCTGCTGGTAACATTTTCTGGAGACAGAGGGGGGCCTGGTGTCATATCCGGAATGTGCAATGGCACCGGAGTATTATCAAACACAGACCTAGACTGATGTGCTGCATTGGGTCGCATAGGAATAGGCCTAGACGAAACAGGTTGCAAGGAACAAGGCCCAGAAAGAGCAGGCTGGCCACCAGAAAATGTAGGTTGTGCAGAATAATTACCAGCTGCGGAAGGACCATGCGTTGGGCTGCTGAAGAAGGAAGACCCATAATGATGATCCAAGTTCACAGCTGTAGAAATAGGCAACCAGTGTGTATCTGTACCTGTGAGCAATTTATTTGTATCGGAATCTTGCCAAGGAAAGTTAGCCTCATCAAATATGACATGTCTTGATATATAAACTTTCCTAGTAGCTAAATCCATACAACGGTATCCTTTACGCATATCATCATAACCAAGAAAGATGCAGTGAATTGATTTTGGCATAAGTTTATGTGGACGACATTATTGTTACTGGTTCCTCTTCAGCCACTGTTTCGTCCATTATTGATGTCATTTGTGATACATTTGACAGTCGTCGTCTGGGTGACTTGAGCTTCTTCTTGGGATTAGAAGCAACACGCAGTAGTGACGTATTACACCTTGGTCAATCTCGATATGCTCTCGACCTCCTTGCTCGATTCAACATGACAGATTGCAAGCCCACATCTTCCCCTGCTATACCTCATACTCGACTTTCTGGTCAGGACGGTGACCCCTTACCAGATCCAACCACGTACTGGAGTCTTGTTGGTGGTCTCCAATATCTCACCTTGACACGCCCTGACATTGCTTTTTCGGTTAATCAGGTGTGTCAGTTTATGCACCAACCTCGTACGACTCATTTGGTGGCTGCCAAACGGATTCTACGCTTCGTCAAAGGAACAACACATCTTGGTCTCACCTTCCATCGGTCACCTTCCTTCTCCGTCTGTGCTTACTCTGATGCCGATTGGGCAGGCGATCCTGATGATCGTCGTTCTACTACAGGTGCCTGCATTTTTATTGGTCCCAACCTTGTGTCTTGGACTGCTAAGAAACAAACAACTGTCTTTCGTTCCAGTAGTGAAGCTGAGTATCGTGCCCTTTAGGGGTGGTTCGGTTGGTATACCGATTTTATTTTGCTTATACCATGTACCAACCAAGTATGATTTGGTATAAGAAAATCTGTACCAGTACCAACCACAAAAGTCGGTATACCAAGTTTATGGTACGGTTGGTATTCGGTTGGTACGGTTGGTATTAGACATATACCAAATGTATACAAGCATCTAAACCATTAGTAGAAGCTAGCCTCTCCATCCCAAACTCAGTGTCCATTTTTCAATAAAATTTACTTCATTCACCTTTGCCAACATCATGAACAATGTTTAAATGTGGTACTGAACCCCCATTCAGATGCATTTGCTAGTAAATATGCCTAGAAGGTTACTCCCTAAATTTTCGAGAAACAAAACTGCATGCACAACAGTTTGAAATGCTTATATAAAATCAATAGTAACAGGATTCAAATAGTACAAATTAAAAGTACAAAATCAGATAAGAAGGCAAAAATAGGGGAAGAAGATGGAAAACATACTTTCGATTTTGAACGGTGCTGCAAGTGTAATCGATGAGCTGAACCACAGAACCTTTACGAACTTGTCCCGTCTTGACTCGGTCATTGAGCTGAGTCGCAAGCATTGCGTGCTGAGAAACGGAAGCATCAGAGAGCAAAACACGGTACCGTTCCTGAGATTTACCGATCAATTTGATGTCTAAGACCTGTAGCAACGGTTTCGAATCCACGTCTCCGGCAATTATGCCCGATATCGAGTTCGCCGTCAAATTGACCGGCATTGTGAGGGGATAGAAGGAAGATCGCGATGAGTGTGTGAGATCTGGAAATGTGATTGGGAATTAGGGTTAGATTTTTTAAAATTTTTTTTATATGTATATAATAATATATATTTTATATTTTTTTAAAAAAATAAGTCGGTATTTCGGTATACCAACCGATTTCACTTCTATATACCACGTACCAACCATTTTCACTAATTGGTACGGTACTACCGTACCGAAAGTTCGGTATACCGATTTCACCGATATCACTGCAGAACTTCGTTGGTTTTCTTATCTGTTTCGAGAACTACGACTCCCTTTCACTCCTCCATCTTTATTTTGTGATAATCTCTCTGCACTTCATATGGCTCGTAACCCGGTCTTTCATGCTCGCACTCGCCACATCGAGATTGATTATCATTTCATCCGTGAGTTGGTCACACGTGGTTTTCTCAAGTTACACTATGTTTCGACTGATGATCAACTCGCCGATATATTCACAAAAGGTCTGTCTAAACCCCGGTTTCAAGCACTATCTATCAAGCTACGCCTTCCCTACGGACGTCTAGCTTGAGGGGGGGTATAAAACGTGATATATGGGGTCTTCTCACAGCCTCGAGTATATATGGATATGTATCATATATTTTAGGATAGGAGTCAGTATTTTAGGATTGTGATTGTAAATATTTGATTCCATAATTCTAGGCTAATTTAGAGAGTCCACAATTGTTCTAGTTACCTAGTATAGTACACTATGTATAGGTATATATTCTGTAACATAAAGGGAATAAAAGAAACACACGGAAGAATTAATCACCAGCGCCTCTTTCTTCTTCTTCACAGGCTGCGTGTGTATTTCTACAGATATTGATACGGTGCAAGCAAGCCTAGAATAATTGTGGTGTTTGGCTGACATGGCATATAGAGATTGGTATCTTCAAATATCATTATTTACGGTGACACCTAATAAAACCTTTTCTCATAATTGATACAGATTTATCCTTAGTGGATGGTTACTTGTGGCAGTTACATTCATTCTTTGTGGAGTTTTTGTAATTCTCAACAAGTAAGATGCTTTTCCATACATCAAGTAACTATGAACATTTATGAAATATGCCATTTTCAACATTTTTGTAAATAATTTTCCTTAATCTCAACTTGGGAGTTTTGAACAAGAACTTCATTTTTTGTGCTAACAGCATCATGAATGATATTCTTTTTCACAGTGCGATTGCTGACACGTGTATGGCCATGGGACAGTGGGTGGATAATCCTCATGCAGAAACCGCCCTTAGCAACATTCTTCCATGCGTTGACCAGAGAACCACAAACCAAACACTGATCAAGAGTAAGCAAGTCATTACTGATATCACAGACATTGTTAACGGATTTATAGATTCCTTTGCCAATTCAAATGCACCTCCTCAAGCCAATTCTAGTTACTATAACCAGTCGGGCCCCATGATGCCACATCTTTGTTACCCGTATGACTCTCAGCTACAAGATCGACAGTGTTATTATCCCCTAGAGGTTTCAATGGCAAATGCTTCTCTGGTACGTAATCAACTGCCAAACACCCCCCCCCCCCCACCTGAAAAAAAAAGTTTCAATTGACTAGTCAAACTTTTTATGATGATACTTTACTTGTTTGAACCTTCCTGAAAGTGCAGTATAATTACAGTTTTTTTTTTTTTTTAATAGACATGGGAAACTTGTTTGGGACTAACCAGAAAAGAAAGTGTTTTTTTTTTGGTGGAGTAAGTAGGAGTATAAGGCTCCGTTTGTTTCGACGTAAAACATTTTCCGGAAAACGTTTTCCGTAAAATGTTTTCCCGTAAAATGTTTTCCTGTAAAATGTTTTACTTAGGAAGGGCGTAAAATTTTTTACGGCGTAAAATGTTTTACTTAGGAAAATGTTTTACTTATGATGATTATTATTATTTTTTTTTTTTAATTATTGTTATTATAATTATTATTTATTATTATTATTATTATTATTATTTTTTATTATTATTATTTTTTATTATTATTATTTTTATTATTTTTTATTATTATTATTTTTTATTATTATTATTATTATTATTTTTTATTTATTATTATTATTATTATTATTATTATTTATTATTATTATTATTATTTTTTTTTTATTATTTATTATTTTTTTATTATTATTTTTTTATTTATTATTTTTATTATTATTATTATTATTATTATTATTATTTTTATTATTTTTTTATTATTATTATTATTTATTATTTTTTATTATTATTTTTTATTATTATTATTTTTTTTATCATTATTATTATTATTATTATTATTATTTTTTTTTTTATTATTATTATTATTATTATTATTATTATTATTAGAATGAGGAAGTCAAATGTTGTACCTTGTGAAATATGAGTTGTACATGAAGGGCACCATTTTCCGGAAAATGATTTACTTAGGACAAGGTCAGTAAGTCGTTTTACTTAGGAAGGGCGTAAAATGTTTTTCGGAAAACGTTTTCTCCATTTTTTGGAAAAAACAACCAAACACCGGAAAACGAGTTATTTTACGGAAAATATTTTCCGGAAAATAACCAAACAACGAAAAATGTTTTACGGTTTTTCGAAAAACAACCAAACAACGGAAAACGAGTTATTTTACGGAAAACATATTCCGAAAAATGTTTTACGGTGAAACAAACGGGGCCTAAGATACCATTATCATGACAATCAAGCTAGTACAGTCAAGGTGACTATAGGATAGAAATTGAATGCCTCCCTTCCATATTATTCCTTCCGTTCCATAATAAATGTCACACTCTCCGATTTGGTCCGTCCCAAAATAAATGTTGTTGATACATACGTGTCCTTATCCCCTGCCCAATCTGCGTCAGTGAACGCATGAAGTGTAGAAGGAGAGTTGGAACGAAGAAGTAACCCATGAGAACTAGTACCAACCAAGTAACGAAGCACCCTTTTAAGAGCACTCCAATGAATATCTGTCGGTTGTTGCATAAACTGTGATAATTTATTAACCACGAACGAGACATCAACCCGAGTGAGAGAGAGATATTGAAGTGTGCCCACAATAGATCGGTACTCACTAGGATTCGGTAAAGGTGTCCCATTGCCAACTGAGAGTGTCACGCCTGGTGCCATTGGAGTCGGTACAGGATTAGCATCCATCATCTTGGTTCGAGACAGTAGATCTTGAATATACTTGTGCTGGCTAAGGAAGAGTCCATTGGGATGGGGAATGACCTCCACGCCAAGAAAGTAGGACAGATCCCCAAGATCTTTCAACCGAGAAGAGAAGGTGGTGATGAAGTTGTGAGAATTAGAAAACCCTTGGGTTGTTTATTCACAAACTTTTAATATATATACAAGAGATAGTCCTATTCTAATAAGGAGAATGAGTTTCCTTATTCTAATCATCATATTCTAATAAGGAGAAGGAGTTTCCTTATTCTAATCATCCTATTCTAATAAGGAGAAGGAGTTTCCTTATTCTAATCACAATACAAATATTTAGTTGCCTAATCTAAATACATGAGGATATTGACTAGGAATAATATAGAGAAAGTCAAACAAATAACTTTAGGAAACTTTAGGAGGAGATTCCTTAATATCCTTAATACGCCCCCGCAAGATGGACGATCCTTGGAGAAGACCAATCTTGGAAATGAGTTGATCGAAGCGTAGACGAGATAGTGGTTTTGTCAGAACATCAGCAAGTTGGTCATTACCAGAAATGTGCTGCACACGGAGAGAGCCAGACTGAACCTGTTCACGGACAAAATGAAACGAGAGAGCCACATGTTTCATCCGAGAGTGAAAAACTGGGTTTGCGGAATAAGTTGTGGCACCAAGGTTGTCACAGTATATAACCGGCGGAGAAGTAAGAGAAATACCAAGCTTAATAAGCAGGTTCCGAACCCAAGTAATCTCAGCAGCGGTGTCAGCAATGGCACGAAACTCGGCCTCAGTGGTGGAGCGGGCAAGAGCATGTTGCTTGCGGGAGGACCAAGTAACCGGGTTACGTCCGAGGTAAACAAAGAAACAGAGGTGTATACAAAGTCATCTTTGTCACCAGCCCAATCTGCATCACAAAAGGCATGAAGAGAGGGGGGAGACGTAGAGTAAATCTGGAGACCCAAGTGCATAGTGCCATGAAGGTAGCGGAGGAGCCGCTTGAGAGCAACCCAGTGAGATGATTGGGGATTCTGCATGAACTGTGCAAGCTTGTTCACGGAGAAGGCAATGTCAGGGCGAGTGAAGGACAAGTATTGAAGACCACCAACACAAATAGCACGATAGGAAGTGGGTTCAACAGCGGGAGTGGTAGCTGGATCTCATGAGGGTGGTGATGTGACCATAGGGGTGGGGAGCGGTTTACAGTCAATCATGTCGTGACGAGTGAGAAGATCATGGATGTATTTTGTTTGGGAGAGGAGGATACCATTTTTGTTGGGGACAACCTCAACGCCAAGAAAATATGATAGAGGATCGAGATCCTTGAACGAGAAACGATTGGACAAGTTAGTGATGAATGACTGAAGGAGCGAGGTGACGGCGATTCTGATGATGTGCCATCAACATAAACCAAAAGAAAGATAGGGGTTGGTGTTTTGTTGAGTATAAATAGGGAGGGATCGGCTAAGGAGGGGTGAAAGCCATATGTGGTGAGGTAGGTTTTGAGTTCTTGAAACCAAGTACGAGGAGCTTGCTTGAGACCATAGATGGCGCTTTGGAGAGATGACATACATAAGAGGGGCTAGTGGAGTCCTCAAAGCCGGGGGGTTGTGTCATAAACACAGATTCGGAGAGTGAACCTTGTAGAAAGGCGCTGTTGACATCAAGCTGGCGAAGAGGCCAGTGGTTGGTTGTGGCAAGTGAGAGAAGGAGCTGTTGTAGCGGGTTTGACAACGGGGTGAAGGTTTCGGTTATGTAATCGGCCGGGTTGTTGGTGAAAGCCCTTGGATACAAGCCGAGCCTTGTATTTCTGAATTGTGTTGTCAGGGTTGTACTTGATGCGAAAGACCCATTTGCACCCGACTATGTTGTGGGCGGTGGCAGGGGGAACTAAATTCCAGGTTTTATTTCGAGTGAGAGCCTGAAATTCCTCAATGATGGCGTTACGCCAGTGTGGGATAGAGAGAGCTTGTTTGGTGGTGGTGGTGGCAAGGCTTGTGGGTGAGGGGAGTAGGGATAGGTTGGCATATTTGGGGTTGGGTTTGGTGATACCATGGGACAGCCGGGTGGTGATGGTGCGGGTAGGAGGGGGGACGGAGCTGCTGGGTATGGGGGGCGATCGCGCGGGGGAGGGTGGGGGGGCGATCGCGCGGGGGAGGGGGGGCGATCGCGCAAAGTTTCTGGGAGGGGCGATCGCACAAATCTGTGGGGCGATCGCGCGGGTTTTCTGGTTCGGCGTGGGTTGTTTCGGGCTGGCTGGAGGGTGATAGATGGTTAGGGGAGGGAGGGTTTGAGAGGGGGTGGGTAGGGGGAGCTACTAAATTAAACCGGGACTCGGCCACAAAAATGTAGCAAAGGTAAGTCCAGGGTCGAACCACTGAAGAACGGTATTGATTACGAACTAGTCACACACAAATGGGGGGTTTTGTTTGAGATTTTTAATTACTTCCTAAGAACAGAAATTAAACTAACTAAGAGCAAAAACAATGATTTAGAAGCACTTCAGATTTGATTCCGTCCCCACCTAATTAGCCAATTATCATTGATACCTCTTTTCAATGTCACCCTATTCACCTGATCACAAGATTTGTTTCAATCTTTGTTTTTTCTTTCAGAATAGTTACTAGCAGTGGCACACTCACTAGAAACCCTAATTAATAAATTAATCTATCTGACACAGTATAGATCGCAGAATTAATTGATGAACGGTTTAAGAAACTAAGATCAAGAATGCTTTCTATAATTATTTCACACAGATAATCATCTAATTTTACCCACTTCACAATTTACCATGGCACATGCATAAATCGTAAAGATGCTACTCATGAAATTCCTACACTGGCACAGTCATAGAAAATTCTAGCAAAGATTCATAAAAAAAAACTAATGAATTGGCCAGATTCACAAACCCTATTTATAAATCTAAAATAAACACAAGTAAAATTATGAATAGGAATAAACAGATTGAAAAGAAAAATACCTCAAATTGATTAATAGGGGTTCAAGAAATCAAATCCAAAGCAAATAGTTTAAGCTTTCATGGATGAATTCAAATCTCTCTAGGGAAAAATAAAACTCTAGATAACCCTAAAATAATGTTCTAAAGGAGTCTTTATACTTCCTCCAAAAAAAAAAAACCAAACCTAACTAATAATAATAATAATAAGAAAAAGGAAAAAGAAAATCAAATAACTCAAAGTCCACGTTTTCCAATCTCGGTCAACTGAGACTCTCTTGGTCCATGCGCCCATCCAGCCTTCATTCACGTGCAGAGCTCCCTTAATTAAATTCCTTTATTCCCAAACTTCAATTGGGTCCTTCAACTTTCCAAGATCTCATTCTGGTCACTAAACTTTGTTGCTTTGCAGTTTGGTCCCTGCACTTCTGATAAACTTCGAAGAACCTCATAAAATTACAAAAATACAACAACAACAACAACAACAAAGCCTTAGTCCCAAAATAATTTGGGGTCGGCTAACATGAATCCTCATATGTTATCGTGAAAAAAAAATAAATAAATAAAAAAATAAAATAAAATAAAAAATAAAAATAAAATAAAATAAAAAATAATAAAATAAAATAAAATAAAATAAAATAAAATAAATAAAAAATAAAAAATAAAAAATCAACCCCCAGCTTGGATTTTTGCCCTCCACTCCGACCTCTTGAACACCGTACTTTCATCGGCTCCAGTAAATTCATATCATTTTCAATTACTCTAATCCAAGTTTGTTTGGGTCTTCCCCTACCCCTCGCCATTTTATCATTTCTCCTTTGTTAGGCCTCTAGCAGGTGCATTACTCGGTCTCCTTCTCACATGTCGAAACCACCGTAGACGATTTTCCCTCATTTTATCCTCAATGGCGCAACTCCTACTTTACCTCGATCACCTCATTCCCCAATCGATCCTTTCTTGTATGACCGCACATCCATCGAAGCATACGCATCTCCGCCACATTCATCTTATGCACGTGACCTTTGTTTCACGGCCCGACATTCGGTGCCGTAAAGCAATGCGGCCTAATTGCCGTGCGGTAGAATTTTCCCTTTAATCTATTGGGCATGCCGCGATCACATAGAAACCTGTAGCACTCTTCCACTTCAACCAACTGCTTTAATCCTATGAGCCACATCTCAATCCGTCCTTTTGGATAATGGATCCAAGATAGCGAAAAAACTCGAAGCTTGGATAATATTTCCATCAAATGTGACCGCCCCTGCCTCCCTACTTCCAACCCTGCTAAACTTACACTCCAAATATTCGGTCTTGCTTCGCTAATCGAAAACCTCGAGATTCCAAAGTGTGTCTCCACAACTCCAATTTACTTTCAACACCCTCTCTTGTCTCATCAATCAGCCTGATATCATCTGCGAACGCATACGCTTTGGTATATCATCTTGGGTCGACCTCGTCAATTCGTCCATTATCAAAGCAAAAAGAAAGGGGCTAAGTGCGGAACCTTGATGCACTCCAATCTTTATAGGGAACTCTTCAGTCTTCCCAACACTAGTCTGTACACAAGTACTAACTCCATTATACATGTCCTTGATAATATCAATATATTTCTTTGAAACACCCTTCTTTGCTAATGCCCACCAAAGTACCTCTCTTGGCACTTTATCATACGCCTTCTCCCAAATCAATGAAAACCATATGCAAATCTTTCTTTTGATCCCGATATTTCTCCATGGTTTGTCTCATAAGATATATTGCCTCCATAGTCGATCTTCCTGGCATAAACCCAAATTGATTATCCGAAATATCCACAATTTTTCTCGGCCTTTGTTCAATTACTCTTTCCCAAAGTTTCATAGTATGGCTCATTAGTTTGATCCCCCGATAGTTGGCACAATCTTGGACATCACCTTTATTCTTATACAAAGGGATCGAGTACTCTTCCGCCACTCGATGGCATTGTGTTAACTCTCCATATCTTGTTAAATAGCGTTGTTAACCAATCTACTCCCCTCTCCCGAAACATCTCCAAACCTCGGTTGGTATACCATCCGGTCCAACGGCTTTCTTCAATCTCATCTTTTTCATTGCCATTTCCACTTCACTCTTTCGAATTCTCCACATAAAATCTCGATTAACCATACTCGAAGAGATATTTAAATCTCCAACATCCTGCTCTTGACCGCCATTGAACAAGTTATCAAAGTACGAACTCCATCTATCTTTTATCTCTTTATCCCCGACTAAAACTCTTTGGTCTACATCCTTCGCACATTTAACCGTCCCGATATCTCGTGTCCTCTTATCCTCATACGAGCGAGTTACAGTAGATGTCCTTTTCCCCTTCTTTTGTATCCAACTTATCATAAAGTTTCGATTCACCTTTGCTCTTTGCGTCTCTTCTTGCTTTCTTAGCATCTCTTCTAGCTTCCTTATACTTCTCATAGTTCTCGTCGCCCCTACATTTTCCCAATAATTTGTAGCATTCTCGCTTGCCCTTTATTGCTTGTTTTACTTCCTCGTTCCACCATGATGATGTGTCCTTACTTGGTGGCCCATTTCCTCTAGATTCTCCAAGGACTTCTTTCGCCACCTCCTTTATGGTATGTACCATCTTAGTCCAAGTCGAATCTATATCCATATCCTCCATATTAACCGCCCAAATACCGGTATCGACCATCTTAGCTACAAATTTCGGTTGATTTTCCCCTTGAAGTCTCCACCACTTGATTCTGTGGTCTACTGTGATTTTCTCTTCCTCGAAATTCTCTTACTTCGAAAATCAAGTACCACCATTCTATCTTGAGTTGCCGTGCTCTCACCCTGGAACAACCTTGCACTGTATAACTCTTTCTACAAGTATTTCTTACTAAGAAGAAGTCATTCTCGACTCGCATTACCTCCACTCCTATAGGATACCAAGTGAGATTCTCTCTTCTTGAACTAAGTGTTCATTATACTCAAGTCATATGCCAACGCAAAGTCCACGATACTATTTCCTGCTTCATTCCTCTCTCCAAAACCAAAACCTCCACGTATGCTCTCAAAGCCGTGTCGACTAGACCCCACATGTCCGTTCGTATCACCACCAATCACTAATTTCTCACCACTAGGTACTCGTTGCACTACCTCCTCCAAATCTTCCCGTAACACTTGTTTAATAGATGCATCCAACCCTACTTGTGGTGCATAGGCGGAAATAATAGTTATAATCTCATCACGTATCACCGTTTAATGCCCATAATTCGATCACTCTTCCTGTACACTTCCACCACATCATTACTATACTCCTTATCAATAATGATACCCACTCCATTTCTATCCTTATCCTTTCCTGAGTACCAAAGCTTAAAACCCCAAGGCGATATTTCTTTTGCTTTCTCTCCAACCCACTTAGTTTCCTGTAGACACATTATGTGAATCTTCCTCCTCCTCATAACTTCCACCACCTCTCGCCGATCTCCCATCGATGATCCAATGTTCCAAGTTCCAAAGCGCATCTCACTACCCTTACACCTACCATGGACTAGCTTCTTTACCCGCACTGCCCGCAATGCGGAAACGCATGATATTGGACACCACCTCGTGCGAAGAGATGGCGCGTCGCTTCCGGGCGACGACCTAGCAACCTTTGCATACTTATCACTACACTCAGGTCTTTGAAGTGTAGTGCACCCTTGCATATTTGACACCACCCCCGGGCGAAGAGATGGCGCGTCGCTTCCGGGCGACGACCTAGCAACCTTTGCATACTTATCACTACACCCAGGTCTTTGAAGTGTAGCGCGTCGCTGCTGAGGATAAAATTACAAAAATATATCTCAAAAATACCATGATCTTCCTACTACTTACCAATCCCACATATGCTCAAAATTACATCAAAACTACTCTAAAATACATTAAAATAAGGATAAAATGTCCAGAAAATTAGGGAATTACATATAGTGAAATCCGCCACATCAGTGGAGAGATTGGGTAGTGGTTGAATGGAGGGTGTAGTGTTTAGGACAGGGAGAAATAGAGTGTGCCAATCCGAGGGAGGGGGAGCGGAAGCAATGGGGGGAATGGAGGTAAGGGAGGTGTAGGGAAATGTGTTTTCAACAAAACGGACATGGCGGGTGTGAGTACCCCGACCCGAACTCGTGTTTTGGGTGCGCTCTCCATGATTGGCATTAATTTTGGGCTCATATTATTTGCTAAAAAAGCATTTTGAACCCAAAATAATCCATTCATTCCTTGATCCATTGGGCCTGCCTTCCTGCGGCCCAAGTTGTCACAGAGCTGTAGCTGTCGTCCGACACAGGACGACCCCAAGGCGGTGGAAACTTTCTGTCGTCCGACATGGGACCTCCCATCAGCATGCCTATAAATAAAGGGCATGGCTGATCATTTTAAAGGGGACTCTTAGCAAGCAAGGAAACTCTGTCAAAATAGAGGCTCACCCTCTCTCTCTCACACACACACTCACCTCCCTCCTCATACATACACACATCCAAGCCAAGATTCAAAGAGACACTTCCTTTGTTGGTGTTTTGAAGGGGTAAACACCATACTATTGGTGCCTTTATCTTGTGGACTACAATAGGTAGCCACTAAACCCTCTCTCTCTCTCTGATTAACTCTTGCATATCCATCTATATCATCTTGCATGCTTACTTATCTTGATATTATGTGAAATACTTGGGATTTTGCATGATAAAGGTGGTGGAGAGGTGAATCTTCCATATTCATCTCTCCCCACCTCAGATCCGAACATTTGGTGGCCTTAGCACCATTAAAGTTTGCATCTTGGTTAGCTTTCTTTGAGTTAGGAGGAGATGGCTACATAATAATGGCCATAGACATGTGATTTATCACATTTGGCCATTAAAGCCATGTGATCCTCCCATAATACTCACGTAATGTTACTATTTTACTGCTTTCAGTTAATAATATAGCTTAGTCTTGCATTGGGAACAAGGTGGGATCAATCTGACTGAAGGGCACTGGAACAGGCCTTTTGTGTCGGACGACACAGGACCCCTCAAAGGATCCTGTGTCATACGACATACAGTTCCCAGAAAGCCATCTGGCTTTCAAGGACTTCAGATCCACTCAGATCGGTTCCCTTTGTGACTCAAAGCTATGATTAAATAGTAGTTTTAGTTCATTTAACACTATTTGGGGAACCTAAGATCTCTTTGGGTGCAATAAATCAATGGAGGCGGTTTGTCATATGACATGGACATTCTCGGGTGTCCTATGTCATATGACATCCGTATCATTAAAAGCCAATCTTGGCTTTGCTCACTCCAATCAACCCCAAACTGATCTTAGATCCTGAATAGTGTCTCTCTTTAGTTAAAATAATCTTGTTCCAGTTCCATAGTAGTTTTGGTGTTGTAAGAGACAATCTGACCAGGAGGCTTCCTGTCGTCCGACATCCCTCTCTGAGGAAGTCCTGTGTCGGACGACATCAGAGCTTCCTGAGCAGACTGTCTCAGCTCTTGCCTTGTAATGCAAGTCATCGTTTGTAAAGGGTGTGGCCCCCTGTCATGGCTCACAAGTTGGATCCATTCTGAATACCATCAATGAAATACAAGTTTGCATGCCTTGTTTATTGACACAAATCAGACACACTTTGAATGATCGTAATTGTCCATTGCTTGATTGAAAGTCTCGAAAGAGGCGTGTTGGGTGAACTCCCAAGTTCTTCCCAACACGTAACCAGACTCCCGAACCCAAATTCTCTTTAAAAAAAGGTTTTTCAATGTTTTCCTTTAAAAACGGCGTAGCGACTCCCAAAACTCAAAATTTCAAAAGATAAACAACCAAAACAGATTTACACCAAAATGTTGTTTTTGGAGGGCGTTCATTCAGTGGCGACTCCGCTGGGGACCAACATTGAAAAACCTTTTGTTTTTGAAAAAAAATGAAAATGATACTTGGTATATAGGTGGAAACCGTTAACCTTCCTGTATCGCTCCCTAACCCGGGGCTTGGGATAAATTGTGGTCTAACAATCCCACGTACCGGTATCATTCTTCTTTTTTTGAAAAGGGAAAAGTTTTTCTTAAGAGGGTCTAACTTTCTTTAAATCAACTTGGACAATTTCTTCATTCTCCTTGTGTGCGATTTGTGTCATTATGTGTGCTCCTATGTGCCTTGCCATGATTCTGTGCCTATATGCTTTATATGCCTTGGTATGTGGTATTTTGGGATGGTGGGGTTTCCCCCTTTGCAGTTTGCTTGGCCCTGTTGGTGAGCATCCCTATGTCGGACGACATCCCCTTCCTGGGAAGTCCTGTGTCGGACGACATAGGAATGCAGTGCAGGAGCAGGTTCAGTTGACCAGGTGAACAGGGCAGGATGGTTCTAATATACAGCTGCTGATGATCTCTTGACATTTGGGGCAGTCCCCTTTTGTCGTGCTTTGGACTCTTTCTCTTGTTTTTTCTTTTGCATATTCATAAAAAAAATTTGCATTTCAAAAAAAAAATATATATATATATATATATATATATATATATATATATATATTTTCCTAGAAAGTGCTCTCACACTACTCGCACGCTACCCGCACATAGAGTTAGAACCCGGGAATGTACAGACGGCATCGCGGACAGTGACGTGTTTCGCTTACGCTTGAGCGCCTAAAGTCCTCCTAGCCATTAGAGTAGGAGCCAACACTTGTCCGTGACACACTTTCTACCGTGACCGGTTGGTTTTTGGCAAAATACTTTTCAAAACATTTTTCAAACTCGGTTTTCAAAATTTTCTCACAAAGCCCGAGTCATACTTCGTCTCCAAAGTCTTGGCATACTCTCCCTCTTCATCACGAAGTTACGACATAACTCAACGTGAGTACATGTCAAAACTTTGACATGTCTCGAAGTGAGTACATGTCGATTTCTCGACTTGACTTCGCAAGAGGTCATGACGCGTTTTCGACATGTGCTAACGCGAAACCATGTCGAATTCTTGACACATACCAACGGGAGGTTATGCCAAAATTTCGCCATGAAGCGACGAGAGGCCATGCCGGATTTTCGACTCGAAAAGAGGAGAGGTCATGCCGAATTTTTTCCAGGATTTTACCTGCAAAATGCGGTCTCGTACATTCAAACGTACTTTCGACCCTCTCTCCTCCCGAGTCTAGACGTTGACTTGGACTTGGTTTTGAAAACCTCGAGTTTGACTTGTTTTAACTTGTATGTCCATAGGTCCGTTCTCCCTTTTGATTGGTGGGTTCCACGTGCCCTATAGGACCTCTGCCGGGATTGTCCGTCCCGGAGGTGCAATACAGGTGGAATACAGGGGGTCTATAGACGTAGTGATGGAACCCACTGATCCAGGAATAGAGTAGAATGCGAAAAAGAAGGTGTCCCCCTTTTCCAACCATTCTTAGGATTAATAAAAATTATTTTATTTAAATCTTTTAAAATAAAAAAAAAAGAGCATATGCATGAGTCCGTCCTAAGCCTATCCTCTCCCCTACCTAAAACCGTTCTCTCCCCCTTTCAGCGAGCAAGTATTGGGTCAGAGTTCCGGGTGGTCGGTTAATCCGCTTTCTCCGGTAGTGGATTCGTTTCCAGCAGTCTCAGAGATGGCAGATTCACAAGTTTCAGCGGGTTTGGGTCCGAATACGGGTGTTGATCCAGCTCAGAGTCAGAATGTCAATCAAGGTTTGGGGCTAGATCAAAGTCAGAACGTGGGGCCGAACGTCGATTTGAATGTCTCTCCTAGCAGCCGGTGTCAGCGGTACGGGTCCTCATATGACACCCCCGGAAGTCCGTTTGTTAACACCCACCTGTGTTTCAACTTCTCCCAAGAGGCTTCTCTCCGTGCCGCTCTCGAAGCCTCTCGTGCCCGCGAGTGAGGCCGGGCTGGGCCCGCTATGTCGAAGTGACGTGCGCAGATGCAAGGCGTCGCCGTAATCCGTCGCCCGATGGATCGTATGAAGAAATTAGGAGGAGCTCCGATGTTACCATCACAGCAATCGGTTTTGTTCCCCCGTCCTCACCAAGGCAAGGCTTTCACAATGTGCCCCCACCAATCTCCTATGGAGTGCCTAGCTCCTTTCCGACGCCGACTCACGGGAGTGTGTCAAGACCTCCTCCATCCCAAACAAGGTTTTCTTACGGGCGGGCAATACGGATCGAGAGGCGAGTCAAGCTCTTTCCCGAAGAATAGTGCTCAGACCGGTTTGTGTTTTATCCCCGTAATCGCTTTGGGCAGAGTCGGCTCGGTGAGTCAACCAGAGCAGCTGGGGTATGTCCGTAATCGGGCTTGGGTCCCAAGGTCAAGGTCGATAGCACGGGTCCGCCTTTCCAACCCGGCCTGTGGTGGTGCTTATTGCTCCTCATGATCACCAATCAAGAAGAGCGGGTATCGCCCGTCAGAAGCCGATTTGTCAGATCGCTTCCGCAGATCCACACCCCCAATTCCAAAGCAACTTCCTCGCCATAGCTTTGTTCTCCTCTCACCCAAAGATTCGTATGGTTCCACCCCGCATTCGGCTCCGTGCATCGACGATGTCCCCGCCCTACGGTCGTTGGAAGTCAATCAAGTGCAGCTTGGGCCCCGAATCCCGACGTTCAATTTAATGGTTACGACATGTACGGAATGTAATCCCCAAATGGCTGGGCTTAGGGACAAAGAATGTTAGATGCGTCAGCACTTTGGTCTTCCTCCGCCGCCGCTTGCCTATCAGATCCACGCCAGAATTTTCAGTGCCATCTTCGACGGTAGCTCCAACTGTAGGGCAACCCCCATCTTCCGAAGTTTCGAGTTTGAAAGAAGAGCTGAAGTATGTGAATGAACAACTGCACAAGATGACTTTTGGGTCCAGCGTGGTCAACTCCGTAGAGCTCAAAGACTCCAAGGCCCTCCCGAAGAACTTCAAGATGCCCCCCATAACTAAGTTTGAAGGCTCCACATGCCCTAAAACTCACATGAATAGCTACATCATGTCTATGGGTGCCAAAGGGGCCACCGAGGAGATGCTAGCCCTTTACTTTCACTTGTCCCTCGATGTCTCTCCTTTGAGATGGTTTCTAGGCCTTAAACCGGAAGCGAGGGCTACGTAGTCCCGCATCGCCGATGCCTTTCGGACAAATACAAAGGAAGTGTCGAGTGGTACACCACTCGTAGTGACTTGATCGGCACCATCCAGAGGCACGACGAGTCCGTAATGTACTTTTATAAGAGGTGGAACAAGAAGCTTAATGAGTTGGTTCACCCAATTCCCTCTCTCGACGAGAAGTCCATCTTCCTTTCATGTGTCAAGCCATCCGTCGTGGAAGCCATCGCCGGGGTACTACCCGAATCGCGAGAAATGGTGAGTGCAGGGCCGAAAGCGAGAATGCTACCTACTCCATCGTTCCAACTCCCGTTCCTCGGTAATCCTCCAGCCGCCCCGCTATCGAGTTTCAAGCTCGCTCCCGTTGCTTCGAAAGGCAAGGAAACCGCCGCTCTAACACCGTCAACTACATTCAAGGGGAGAAGAATCGCCACCCGGCCGCTGTGGGAGGACGGCCTCAAAGGCCGAAATTTGATGATTTGGGGATGCCACTCAAGAGGTATTTGATGGTTTGATGAGGACAGAATGATCAAGCCTTCGAGAACTACCCTACTCCTAACACCCCGGGATTGGATCGTAGCTTGAAGTGCCGTTACCACCAGAACTCGGGCCATACTACCAACAATTGCTTCACACTCAGGAAGGTCATTCAGGATTTGATCGACCAGAGCGCAAGATCGAGAAACCAAACGTCGTCACCAATCCTCTTCCCAACAACAATAACAGGGTTAACATGATCGAATTTGGGAAGAACGATTTCGTCAATGTCATAGAATTTGGTAAGGAAGTCTGTGACGAGAATAAGTTTGTTGTAGGTAAGGCTAGTCTCCATGAATTTGTGAATGAATGTGAGGCAATTGTGCCCATGAACAATGATGTAACCGATGTTGATGATGAAATGAACGCTTATTTCTGCTATATGTTGTCTTGGGATGATGTCCGAGCCGTAGCAAGATCGGCGAATGATGTCCAGCATAATAGTACTTCTCCCGATTCTCGATCTACTCCCCTCACTTGGGAAGAGATTAAGCGCGCCGCTAATTCAAGCTCGACAATCACTGTTAATCAACTGCGACAAGCGGCTTGGCCATACGCTACGCGGGGACCTCCTTCGAGCCGGGTCGAGTTAAAGGCGACTAATGCGGATCATGACAAGGACCAAGAAGCCGAGGTAAATTTGCTTACTGGAGTCGAGTAGAATGTCGGGAAGCTGATATTCTTAGGATCCTCGAGAAAAAAACAAGAAGCGGCTGTTCCGGAAGTTGGAGCTAGTAAAGGTCCGTACACCAAGGGGATAATCGAATAGGATTTGACGGGTGACGACCCAATTATCGCACAAATAAGCGGACCTGTGCCAACATTTCTCTCTCGGTCTCTCTTGACTTCTTCTTATCCTCACAAGTTGAAGTTGGAGGAAGCCCTATCTAAGACAATGGTGTCCGTAAATTCCACCCCTGACGAGGCATGCCAATTGATAGGTACCGCCCAATACGGAAATATAATCACCTTTACAGAATTGGATCTGCCAAAGTTCGGAACCGGTCACAACGAGTCATTGCACATCACCGTTCAGCTAGATGGACGTCGGCTTCCCCATGTGAGGGTAGACAACGGCTCAGCTATGAATGTATTGCTCGCGTAATGATGAGCTTGTTGGACATCAAGGCCACTGATTTAAAACCATCCAATCAGACCATAAAGGCGTACGACTCCACGTCTAGGAAGGTTTTGGGGGTGATACCATTGACTCTGTGGTTCGGCAAGAAGCCCATGGTAGTTGAATTTCAGGTGATAGACATTTCGGTCAGTTTCTGCCTTCTTTGGGAAGGCTGTGGCTTCACCAAATTGGAGGGGTCGCTTCAACCTTGCATCAATGTGTCAAGTTCGTCCAAGATGGCGAGCTGACCATCATTTATGGGGATAGTGTTACCATCGAGGGCACCGATGATGAGGGGAGGCCAGTAATGGAAATTAAGCATGATGAAGCCAACTTGATGTTGAGCGGTTTCAGGGTCGAGAGCCCAAAAGCCCAGATCTGCACAATTGACTTAACAACCTCCCTTGATAAGATTCCTCCAGTTATGGTGATGATGAGGCATATGAACTACATTTCGGGGCTTGGTCTGGGTAGACGTCAGCAAGGTACCCACAAGTTTGAGGAGTTAAAGCCAAAGAAAGACAGGGAAGGTCTGGGATATGTTGAGAAGACCCCCAAGGACAAAGAGGCCGACAGGATTGAAGCCACAAAAAAGAGAAAAGCTAGTACTGCTGGAAAGCCTTATGTCAATCCTAATCTCCGTCCTTACCACCCCTCCTTGAAAAAGTACTTTGTTAAAGAAAAGGGTGATGGATTTGTGTGCCCCGAGGGCCAGCTCGAGAAGATGAAAGGTCTTACTTTGAGGGACAACCCTGTCAAGGAGTTTATCATTAACAAGCCTAACATTCCAGGGGCTGTGACCACTTTCGAGAGCCAGTATCATTTCTGGGGAAGTCCTGATTTCACTAACCAGTTCAAGAAGTTGTCTATGGTCGAGCCTATGATTGGGGAAATCGATGAAGCTACTGAGTTGGACATGGGTAAAGATGTCGCAGCCTTGTTCGAGGAGGCAGATTTATCAGAAACCGCCGGGGCTAATCCGCTGATTGAAGCACCGTTGATTGATTTATGTGAAGAGGCACCGCTGATTGCCGAGGTTGTTGCTAAGGATCCTTTTGGTATGGTTGACCTTCTGACCGGGGATGATTATGTACCCGCGATTGATCTTCTGACTGGGAATGATTACGTATCAGTGATCGAGTTTGGTGGAGACAAAGAGATTGATCCGCGCACCTTCGTCAGCACTTCAGAAATGCCGCTCCGGAATTGGACTTCCTTCAAGGGACCGATCGCCAGCCGGGAAGTTATGATGGAAAAGCTCGGGCTGACCCCTCGTCCTGGTGTGTCTGAGTCTAAGTCTGTCCCTGTAATCTTGAGTCAGTCCTCAGAGTCTCTTGTTATCGAGTTCTAGTCTCTAGATAGGTCTGATACTCTCACGGATGATGATCATCGCCGTGTCCTTGACTATGTCTTCCCTTTTGCGTTGAATGAAATGGTTGACCTTTCTGCGTATCCCTTAATTGCCACCTTAACAAATGATAAGTTAACTAAAACAGATCTTAATAACTTAAAAGTGGTTAATAATGATTCATTTGAAGAGGACACAGACTTTTTAGACGAAAACTTTTTAAATGATAATATAAAACAGGTTTTTGAGCGAGACGACAATCGGGCCCAAGCTGCCGATGAGGCATTGACTACAGTGAATTTGGGAACTACTGAAGAGCCCAAAGAGACACAGATTGGCAGTTTCTTCACCGGGGAAGAGCGAGAAGCCCTCATTGATTTGCTCAAGGAATACGTGGACGTGTTTGCCTGGTCCTACAAGGACATGCCCGGGTTGGATACTTCAACTGTTGAACACCGAATACCCTGGACCCGAAGCCGGGCACTGTCGCGAAGCTCCGCCGAATTAAGCCAGAATGGTCTCTCCAGGTCAAAGAAGAAATAGAGAAGCTGCTCAGAGTGGGTTTTATTAGAGTGGTCGAGTACCCGAAGTGGTTGGCCTACATAGTGACGGTGACCAAGTCGAATGGCAAAGTCAGGGTAGACTTCAGGGACCTAAACAAGGCTAGCCCGAAGGACGATTTTCCCTTGCCCAATATCGATCTGTTGGTGGATACTACTGCCAGTTACGAAGTCAAATCATTCGTGGATGGCTTTGCGGGTTACAATCAGATTAAAGTCGCCGAAGAGGATCAGGAAAAGACTACCTTCACCAGCCCTTGGGGAAACTTTTGTTATACGGTTATGCCCTTTGGTCTGAAGAATGCCGGCGCCACTTATCAGCGAGCAGTCACTGCGCTTTTTCATGACATGATCCATAAGGAGATCAAGGTTTATGTCGATGATATGATTATCCATTCCAAGGGATCAGACGGTCAACACTCGGCCGACTTGAGGAAGTTCTTTAATCGGCTGCGGGAGCATGACATGAGATTGAACCCGGCAAAATGTACTTTTGGCGTAGTCCGAGGAAAAGTTCTGGGATATATGGTCACGGAACGAGGAATCGAAGCCGATCCGAGAAAGATTAAAGCCATCATGGAGATGAAGCCACCGACGACGATCCACGAGAGGTGAAGGCTTTCATGGGCCATCTCTAATATATCAGCCGATTCATCCACCAGCTAACCTCTAGTTGTGAGCCGATCTTTAAGCTACTCAAGAAGAATCAGGAGGTTGAATGGAACGAGCAGTGTCAGATCGCCTTTGAGAAAGTCAAGGCCTACTTGGTCCATCCCCCGATCCTTTGTCCCCCGCATAAGGACAAGTCTTTGTTGCTATATTTGTGATTCTGAATACGGTATCGGAGCCATGCGGCACAAGAGAAGTTGGATTCAAAAGTGGAGAATGCCATCTACTTCGTCAGCAGGAAAACTTCGGGCGGCCGAGTTGAACTATTCAGCTTTAGAGAAAACCTGTGCAGCTTTGGTATGGGTGGTCAGCAAATTGAGACATTATCTGTTGGCACATACAGTACACCTGGTGTCGAAGATGGACCCCATCAAATGCCTATTCGATAAGTCTTCTCTGTCATCAAGGCTTGCGAAGTGGTCATTCTTCTTAGCCGAGTTTGATATCAAGTTTGTGACCCGCAAGGCAATCAAAGGCCAAGCTCTGTCAGATCATTTGGCAGATTTCCCAAGCTCAGAGGCGCGTGGACTCGAACCCCAGTTTCCAGACGATGGAATTTTCATGGTAGAAGGTACAGACCGTTGGCAGTTGTTCTTTGATGGTGCCGCCAACAAGAGGGGCAATGGTATCGGCATGGTGTTGGTTGATCCGAAGGATGTGCACACCCCCATTGCTATCAAGTTGAACTTCCCGGCTACTAACAACGCCGCGGAATATGAAGCCTGCATAGCCGGCCTCGAAGCAGCTTTGGAGCGAAATGTCGAAGAGTTGGAGGTGTATGGAGACTCCCAGCTAATCATCAATCAGGTGTCCAATAAGTGGAAAACCGTGGACCAGTACTTGCAAATGTACTATGCCTATATGGAGGATCTGATCTACCAATTTAAGGAGGTCACATTCCATTATTTACCTCGGGACAAGAACAGGTTCGCGGATGCCTTGGCCACTTTAGCCTCTTTGGTAGAGATTCCAGAGGGAAAGTCAGTAAAGCCATTTAGAGTTGGGAGGCGCGAGAACCCTGCCTACTGTTGTCAGATTGAACTAGAAAAGGTCGATGACTTATGGTACAGCCAGATTTTTCAATATCTTAAGCATGGCGAAGCCTCGTTCCCGACAGAAGAGGACGGTAAGCTGAAAGAGGGTCTTCGCGCTAAAAGCTTGCAAGCTTTAAAGAGGTTGTCTGCACAGTATGTCATTCTGGGAGACGACTTGTGGAAGAAAAGACACCGAGGACCACTTTTGCTCTGTATCAGCAGGTCTAAAGCTAGAAAGGTCATGGAGGAAGTTCATGGCGGTGCATGTGGACCACATATGAACGCCCGAGCTTTGATGTTCAGCATACTCAGGATGGGCTATTATTGGATCTCCATGGGCGGCGTATACGGTTTGTGCGGACTTGCGATAAATGTCGGCGGTTCTCCAATCTCAACCATATACCTCCTCCATGATCTCTCTTTGTATGAGCACTCCTTGGCCGTTCGCAACGTGGGGAATCGATGTTATTGGAAAGATAACTCCTGCCGGTAATAATGGGCACGAATTCGTTTTGGTCGCTGTTGACTATTTCACCAAGTGGGTCGAAGCAGCATCCTACAAGGTCCTCAACTCCAAAAAAGTGGCCCGTTTTATAAAAGAGAACATTCTGTGCCGGTATGGAGTCCCAAATGAGATTATTTTCGACAACGGTTCGCACTTCGAGGGAGATGCCGACAGACTGCTCGCAGAGTTCAGGATCAAGCGACATAAATCATCCCCTTATCGCCCTCAAACCGATGGTGCTGTTGAGGCCGCAAACAAGAACCTAGAGAGGATCATCCGGAAAATGGCCGAAAGAGGCCGGGATTGGCCTGAAAAACTTCACCTGGCATTATGGGGCTATCGTACTTTAGTGAGAACAGCCACCGGTGAAACTCCGTTCGCTTTGACATATGAAATGGATGCCGTTTTGCCCATTGAATTAGAGATCCCCTCTCTTCGGGTTCTGCTTGAAAACGAGGTCAATGAGATAGACTGGCTTCAGAGTCGGCACGACGAGTTAGCTCTTCTGGATGAGCGAAGGCTCAAGGCAATGGAGCACATCCGGGCTTATCAGAAGCGCATGGCTAGGGCCTTTGACAAGAAGGTGCATCCCCGTGACATTAAGGTGGGTGATTTGGTCTTAAAAGAGAAGCCGTCGAATCAATTCAGTCCTTTGGGCAAGTGGGCGCCAGTCTGGGTGGGCCCGTATCTGGTGAAGGAAATCTTCTCTGGCGGAGCAATGAAGTTGACAGATTTGGATGGTAATCCCTTCATGCACCCGGTGAACGGCGACAAACTGCGCCGCTATTACGTTTGAATCGGGTTTCCCCCTCTCTAAAAAAAAAAAAAAGAGAAAAGAGAAAAATAAAAAAAAAAGAAAGAAAAGAAAAGATAAAAGCGCGAAAATAATGTACCCAGACGAGACTGAAAACCTCTCAAAAGGCAGTCCGTGCAAAACAAAGGGCGCGCTAGGTGCTAAAGAATATACCCAACTAGACTGAAAACCCAAAAAATGAGCTGTCTAGGTAAAAAACAGGGTTGCACCACTTGTCACCCTTCTATCTATCCCTTTCTTAAACACAAATTAATTGGGTCGAACTACGGAGACCTGAGCCCCTTAATCCATTTTGTAAAAGGGGAACGTAGGCAGCCGTTAGCGGTTCGGTCTAAAAACCATAGAAATCACCAAATCCTGTCATCAACAGTGGTATTTTGTGATTACCAAGATGTGTCTTGATTAAGTTCTAAAGTAATTTCAACTTTCATCACATTAATACATTCATTGATGAGTTCAAGCACGGTCTACTCTCGACTCATTAACATTAGCAAAAATAATATCTTTTAAAAGTACGTCTAGACTGTCTGTGTCGGCAATAAGGGATACAATGACCGGTCACCTAATCCTAGTCACTCGTTCCCACTCCCGAACTAGCACTCTTCTTCTTCCTCTTCCTCGGTCCTCGGAAGGTCTTTGACTTAGCTATCCCAAACAGATCTGTCTCCCGTCGTCCCGGCTCAGGAAAGATACGAGTCGGTGAGTCAACCAGTCCGGCAGCTCTCAGTGCCGCCTGGGCAGCCCTCTCCTCTCTCAAAGTTGTCCTTCAGGCCATAACCTCAGGGTCATCCCTCATCTTGGCCCTCCTCTCTACGAGTCTCTCAAATTCTGCTGCTGGATCATCGGTCACGTTGTCTGGGTCAGTCAGCGCCTCAGCATCACGTAGCTCCCGGCTAGTTTGGTCTCCTCCTCGGGTCCCTTGGCAATGTGCTTCAATGTTGTGCTGAACCGGTCCCATCTGCTCCCCATACCAAATGAAATACAGGGTGGACAAATATGTGATCCCCCGGGTCTTCCGTATCAATGTGTGAGTGGGAAAAGCTGCTCCCGAAAAGGCCCTGGCAAAAAATCTGATAGTCTGGCCGTCAGCCATGTCAAGAGGAACGGTATCCCGGGCCATCTGCTCTCTGAACCCGCCAATAACCTGCTGTGGGTATCCATACTGCCTCAGAACGAGTAAGGGGACACTAAATGATGAAAAGTGTAATCCCGGCAGCCTCACGACGGCAGAGTCATCCTGCCTGCCGCTCATGGTCTCGAGCCTCCATCAGGGAACCCAATGCGAATATCCGTGGTGGTATACGCCAATCGCCTCTGCCAGCTCTCCTGCGAAGCCTCCGGAGCCACTCGCCTGCTGTGTAACCCAGGGCGCTGCAGTCTGCCCTGCGGGTAATGGGGAAATAAGTCCCAACCGCTCAAAGAGCCACAATGATAAGAGACTGGGGCTGCCACGTCCCATGTATAATGACCCTCCCGGCCCGGTCGGTCCATCCCATGATATGTCTCTGCCCGGCAAAGAAATGGGTACTACGTCTCTCTCTCCCTGCCCGGGTCGGATCTCAGTCAATGTGGTGGCTCGATAACCCCGCATCTGCATGACAACCTCTAGCAAAGAAGCTTTTAACATACCCCATCATACTCACAGAAGCAGTATAGGGAGATCATAATCAGCATGAAAATGTCCATGGCCGTGGATAGGTCAAACAGCTCCGGACGGGATACAGCCAATCGTGCTATCTGGGCCAGGTCAATGAAAGACAGGTTGAGAATCAGATCAGATACCTGCTCTATGTGAAATCCCAAGAAATCGGCCAGCTGCCCAGTCAAGGGTCGTGAATCTCGTGGGAAGACTACATCTCTGAGCTCAAATCCCCAGTCAGTGCCCGGAACTCTTCAATGGTGGGCGTAAGGTCATTATACGAGAGGGTAAAGACATGCCTCTCGTGGTCCCAATATCTGGACGCGGCCCGGTGAAGATTCCAATCTACAGCCCATTCCTTTAGTGCCCAAAGGCATCTCAACCCATATCGTTAGTCGATAACCCTCCTATTGTTGCTATGATGGTAGCGGGTTAGATTGATGAGATCGGAGTGAAATTGGCGCTCCTTGATCCTAGATCTGTCATTGTAATGCTCCATCTCGGGTCAAAAGTCGAATCTTGGAGTCGATTTTGGGGTGGAAGACCAGTTTGAAGTCTGCTGTGACTACTGGAATGTATTCTTCACGAGTCTGCCTTTTATAAAATGCTGGGGCTTGCTGAACAAGAAAACCTGTCCCTCAGACTCTCCATGTCGGACGACAGGGATGTCCCATGATGTCCTTTGTCGGACGACATGGGAAGTCTCATCAGACACCAGCAGCAGCTGCAACTGCAGCAACCCCTTGGAAATCCAATGCTTGCTCAAAGCCTACCCAAACCTGTCCAAAACATCCAAAAATCATACATATACACTCCCCTTCACTCATCAAGCCCATGGGAGAGGATCCGGCATACCCAACACATCCGCAGACACATAAACATCACCCAATACACGCAAAATCACAAAAATACCCAATCACATCAAAAGCCACCATTTTGTGCCTTTCTTGGGACGGACTTGTGCATATGAACAGGCGAATATACAAATAAGCAAATATTTTAGTTGTTAAAATACAAAATGCAATAAAATACTTGTTTTACAACCCAAAAAGCAAAAAAATAGTGCATGCATCTCCTCTCTCTCTCTAAAGAGTCCAAAGCATGACAAAAGGAGATTGCCACGACCAATCCTACTCGGAATCATCCTCCTCATCCTCCTCGGAGCCGCTGTCGTCCTGGCCGCTGCCTACCTCCTCCTCAGAGCCGCTCTGCTCCTGGCCATCGCCGCCACCCTCCTGCGCCTCGTGAATCTCGCCATCAGAGCTATCATCCTCATATCGGGTCCAAGGCCGGGGCTCGCCATAATATCCATGCCACTCAGGCACTGTGGAGAAAGGGGGCTGATAAGGATCATCCTCACCATCATCATCATCAGGCTGGGGCTGCTGACTCGACCCACCCGCCTGTGAGCTAGAAGGAGCCAAAGTCGGCCTATGCCTCTTCTACGGAGGCACGACGTCACCAGGCTGGGAGCTGCATCTCCCCTTCCAATGCTCTGCGCTCTTACGAAAGCGCGCGGCATCTTCACGGCCCCGGTGAGCGCCTTGGCCACTGCCCTTTAAGTCTTGGCTGGAACCTGTTGAATGAACACAAAAGAGGCAGTCAGAAGCAATCAATACAGGCAGTAAAGCAGTAAAAGTCTTGAACGAAGCAGAAAAGAAAAGAATGCTCACAGAGGTAGTCCCGCGGGGAAGCCGCAGATGTGGATGAGTCTCACATATCAAACGAGGAGCGGCGGATGGCACCCTCGGCCTCACACTCAAAGAATCGGGGAAGCATCGGTATCTGTACCCCCGCTGCCCTCCTGGCAGTCATAACCTGAGGAGTTACCAGCCGAGTAAAAACGAACTGGCCATAATCCCCATCATCAGACAGCTCAGCAGCGTCAATACCAGTCCGCAACCGCTCCAGGTCAGGCAGAGCTCGGGTATACCAAACCCCCTCAGGAGGATCGTGAGGGACGCGAGCGGCGACACCATATCCATGCATCTTGCTCTGAGACCTCTCTCCCAAGTACGGGCATCTCCCTCCCGGGCCGATCGAAGCCTCCTCGTCCCGGTCACCCAGCGGCATCACCAACCACATCCTCACCATACCTACCATGCCATGGAAACAGCCTCAACCTAGCTGGGGTGCCTCTCAGGGCAATCATCGTATCATGATAATAAGCAGTCTTAGGGGCTTCGCCGTCCACTCTCTGCTCTCCCTAGCCCGAAAGTCCGGCGGATGGCGGGGAACAAATCGCGGCAATCCTATCTCGCGGCCCCAAGCATAACATCCAAACACCTCATATGCCCACACCTGGAATCAAAAGACAAGAAGCTTTCAGTATGCAGCCGTAGTGACAAATGATGACAGAAAAGGCAATGCAGCAGTCAATGCGCGAAAATGTGATAAAGCATACCTCCAGAACAGTCTGATAGCAATCCAGAGAGGTCACAGAGCCCCTACTCACCTCATCCAAGGCTCTTTACATCTGAGCCAAGCCGGCCTCGCCCCATGAAAAGGTGGAGACCTGGCCCCAGTCCCTAAGAGGCTCCAGCAGAAGAGTCAATGCCGTAGTAGAGGCATTACGAGACGAGGTATCGGAAAATCCGGCCCGGGCAACGCCCTCGCCAGCTCGGCCAGTGTGCGCAACACCCTCGAGAGAAGAGACGACACTGCTGCGTCAAAGCCGAATGCAGGTCCGCCAGTGGAACCCCATTGCCCTTCGGGCGAAGGGTCAGACCAGTCAGTGCTCTAATAGCATCCGGGCTCAGGACGCCAGGATCCTCAGAAAAGATAGGTCTGCCCGTGAACCGCAAACCCGTGATAGCAGTGAAATCATAGGGAGTGATGGTGGACTCACCCCAAGACAGATGAAAGTGTGGGTAGAGTCCCACCGATCTTTGCTAAAGGCCCTAACCAGCTCCACGCTCCTAGGCGTATCCCCAAACTCTCCGACGGCAGTAAAGAATGGGCCGAGGCCAGTAGCAAATATCAGGCCCTTGGGACTGTCGGGCAAATCGGAAGAACCGGGAAGAATACCCCAAATCGTGGCAATCGGCTCAGGGGACCCCTTGGTTCGCAAAGCCTGCAAGTAAGCACAACACAGGTATCAGAACATACTCATAATAATGTGTGCATTCTTTTACTTGTGTGCATTTTCGATCTCTAAAATCACATAATTCTTTCAAAAGAACAAAAAAGAAATCTTTTCGTGATTTAATGCATTTCATTCCAAGCATGCAATTCCTCTTTGGGTGCGATTTTCCCCAAATTCTATCTCGAGCCCTAGAAATCCAACTTCAAAAAAAAAAAGAAAAGGGAAGGGTTGATGGTTTAGAATACTTACACCCATTCGCTCTGCGGTGGAAGTATGGAAATCAAGGCTCGGATAAAGCCCATTTCCCTCCTGAAATTTCTTCCGTTTGTTCCGATCGACGAGCTTCCTCCTCTCGGACAACGATCGTTGCACTTGCCTTCTTGATTTCGCTCGCGGAGGCATCCTTGATTTGATTTAAATCAAAATCGGGGGGAGAATTTTCAAATTTTTCTCTTCTCCTCTCTCTCAGAACTCGGCGGCTGTGCTGATTTTGAACCTTCTGTCTTACGACCTAACTGTTTTAATTAAAACAGCTTGGGGAAAGCCCCATGTCGGACGACATAGGCATTCCAGAAAAAGTTGATCTTCCTTTTTTGCCCCTGATCCATTTTGCCAATCCCTCGCGACTGTCTATCATCATTATTCATCATTTCATTTGGGTAAATACACCCTTCTCTCAGTCTTTCTCAAATTCCCGTCACCCAAAGAAAAAGTCAAATTCGCGGGGTGACTCCCAAAGAAAAGTCAAAATCGTGACTCCCAAAAGAAAAAGTCAAATCGCGGGTGACTCCCAAAGAAAAAGTCTTAGCGGGTGACTTCAGAAAGAAAAAGTCAAATTCGCGGGTGACTCCAAAGAAAAAGTCAAATTCGCGGGTGACTCCCAAAGAAAAGTCAAATTCGCGGGTGACTCCCAAAGAAAAAAGTCAAAATTCGCGAGGTGACTCCCAAGAAAAAGTCAAATCGCGGGTGACTCCCAAAGAAAAGTCAAAATCGCGGGGTGACTCCCAAAGAAAAGTCAAATTCGCGGGGTGACTCCCCTTGGAACAGTCAATCTTCGGGGTGACTCCCTTGGAACAGTCAATCTCCGGGGTGACTCCCGTTGGAACAGTCAATCTTCGGGGTGACTCCCCGAACAAGTCAATCTTCGGGTGACTCCTTGGAGGGGTGACTCCCCTTGGGTACTAAGCCCGTGGCCTCTCATTAGCGCCACCTCTTGGTTGAACTACGATTTGGCTTGATTCCCCAGGATACGTAGGAATCCTTTTCATAAAAGGTCAAGCCACATGACCACTATGGTTGCTTTCTCCCGGACACAAATGTCCATCTTGTTGAACTACAATTTCTCTTGATTCCCCCACGGGATACGTAGGAATCCTTTTCATAAAAGGTCCAGCCACTTGACCATCTTGGTCATCTCTTTCCCCGCCGTTCGTGTCCGGCTCGGGATTCTCATTTTATCGACGACCCCACTTCTCGCAGAAGTGACGTCGCCGAGGGGCTCTGTTAGTACCCCGACCCGAACTTGTGTTTTGGGTCCGCTCTCCATGATTGGCATTAATTTTGGGCTCATATTATTTGCTAAAAAAGCATTTTGAACCCAAAATAATCCATTCATTCCTTGATCCATTGGGCCTGCCTTCCTGCGGCCCAAGTTGTCACAGAACTGTACGCTGTCGTCCGACACAGGACGACCCCAAGGCGGTGGAAACTTTCTGTCGTCCGACATGGGACCTCCCATCAGCATGCCTATAAATAAAGGGCATGGCTGATCATTTTAAAGGGGACTCTTAGCAAGCAAGGAAACTCTGTCAAAATAGAGGCTCACCCTCTCTCTCTCATACACACACTCACCTCCCTCCTCATACATACACACATCCAAGCCAAGATTCAAAGAGACACTTCCTTTGTTGGTGTTTTGAAGGGGTAAACACCATACTATTGGTGCCTTTACCTTGTGGACTACAATAGGTAGCCACTAAACCCTCTCTCTCTCTCTGATTAACTCTTGCACATCCATCTATATCATCTTGCATGCTTACTTGTCTTGATATTATGTGAAATATTTGGGATTTTGCATGATAAAGGTGGTGGAGAGGTGAATCTTCCATATTCATCTCTCCCCACCTCAGATCTGAACATTTTGTGGCCTTAGCACCATTAAAGTTTGCATCTTGGTTAGCTTTCTTTGAGTTAGGAGGAGATGGCTACATAATAATGGCCATAGACATGTGATTTATCACATTTGGCCATTAAAGCCATGTGATCCTCCCATAATACTCACGTAATGTTACTATTTTACTGCTTTCAGTTAATAATATAGCTTAGTCTTGCATTGAGAACAAGGTGGGATCAATCGGCGAAGGGCCGAAACAGGCCTTTTGTGTCGGACGACACAGGACCCCACAAAGGATCCTGTGTCATACAACATACAGTTCCCAGAAAGCCATCTGGCTTTCAAGGACTTCAGATCCACTCAGATCGGTTCCCTTTGTGACTCAAAGCTATGATTAAATAGTGGTTTTAGTTCATATAACACTATTTGGGAAACCTAAGATCTCTTTGGGTGCAATAAATCAATAGAGGCGGTTTGTCATATGACATGGACATTCTCGGGTGTCCTATGTCATATGACATCCGTATCATTAAAAGCCAATCTTGGCTTTGCTCACTCCAATCAACCCCAAACTGATCTTAGATCCTGAATAGTCTCTCTTTAGTTAAAATAATCTTGTTCCAGTTCCAGAGTAGTTTTGGTGTTTTAAGAGACAATCTGACCAAGAGGCTTCCTGTCGTCCGACATCCCTCTCTGAGGAAGTCCTGTGTCGGACGACATCGAGCTTCTGACGAGCTGTCTCAGCTCTTGCCTTGTAATGCAAGTCATCGTTTGTAAAGGGTGTGGCCCCCTGTCATGGCTCACAAGTTGTACCCATTCTGAATACCATCAATGAAATACAAGTTTGCATGCCTTGTTTATTGACACAAATCACACACACTTTGAATGATCATAATTGTCCATTGCTTGATAGAAAGTATCGAAAGAGGCGTGTTGGGTGAACTCCCAAGTTCTTCCCAACACGTAACCAGACTCCCAAACCCAAATTCTCTTTAAAAAGGTTTTTCAATGTTTTCCTTTAAAAACGGCGTGGCGACTCCCAAAACTCAAAATTTCAAAAGATAAACAACCAAAACAGATTTACACCAAAATGTTGTTTTCGGAGAGCGTTCATTCAGCGGGAGGTGTAGACTCGATGGGTGGTGGGGTCAAGGCAGTAATACGCACTTTGCGTGGGTGAGTAACCAACAAAGATACATGGAATTGATTTAGGGGCTAGCTTGTGGGGGGTATAAGGGCGAAGCCAAGGATAACAGAGACAACCAAAGCTTCGTAATTTGGTGTAGTTTGGTGGGGAATGGAATAGGCGAAGGTAGGGTGAATCATTGTTGAGGGTGGGGATAGGCATTCTGTTTATGAGATAGGTGGCAGTGGTGAGAGCATAGGGCCAAAAGGTGAGAGGTAGGTTGGCATGGGAGAGAATGGTGAGACCCGTTTCAACAATGTGACGGTGACGACGTTCGGCATACCCATTATGTTCAGGAGTGTGAGGTGGAGTGATGAGATGAGTGATACCGTTTTGAGCCAGAGTGGGTGTGAGTTTGAGGTATTCACCCCCGTTATCGGAGTAGACTTGGATGATAGGACGTTGGAAGTATTTTTCGACTAGTGTTTTGAAACGAAGGAATGTATTGTAGGTGTCAGATTTGTGTTTTAGGGGGTAGAACCAAATGTATTTGGTGAAGTGGTCGACAAAGATGACATAGTATTTAAATTTGTCAAGGGAATAAACTGGAGAAGTCCATACATCAGAAAATATAAGATCTAGAGGAGCATGTGAAATTAGAGAAGAGGATGCAAATGGTAGTTTGTGGCTTTTGTTAATGAAACAAGAATTACACGGAGATAAACTAGAGGAAATAGATAAATGGAATTTGCTACGTAGTAGACTAAGAATGGGGGAGCGGGATGGCCTAATCTATGATGCCACAATTGCGAAGAGATGACGCTTGAATGAGCTTGAATGGGCGGAGGGTGCCAAATGTAGACGCCATCCTCAAGGTCTCCGTGGATAAGGATTTGGCTCGTAGCTTTGTTTTTAATGAAAAAAGACGAGTGTGAGAATTCAATAATGGCATTATTGTCACGACACTATTGAGATACAGAGAGAATGTTACGAGTGATAAGAGGAACATGTAAGACATGATTGAAAAGAAGAGGGGGAGAGTATGTGGAGAGAGAGAATGAACTTATGTTAGAGATAGGAAGTGAGGAACCATCTCCGATAATGACGTCGTCACTGTCATTGTAGGGTGTGTGTAAGGCTAGGTTGGAGAGGTCATTAGTGATGTGGTTGGTGGCACCGCTATCAATAAACCAGGAGGGAGGGGGAGTATGGTGGGCGGCTGAGTGGGCTTGGGGTTTTTGGTGGTTGGGGTTTGGGTTTCGGTATTGGCGAGGTTGAGAGGAGCAATTTACGGTGGGGTGGTCACGTTTGAATTGACGACATTGGGAGAGGATATGACCAATGGTACTACAATATTGGCACTTGCCCTTGTAGGGGAAGGGTGAGGGTCTATGGGAGGAAGGAGAAGGATTGGAGGTATGGTAGGAGTTATGGGTGGGTGATGGGCGGACTTGGGCGGTCAGGGCGGTGGTGGGGAGGGTATTGGTGGAGGAGGGGGAGCCGGCCATAGGGATAGAGGGGAGGGGCTGCCGGATTTTTGAAGGGGTTTAGGCTATGGATCTTTGAAGCTCTGATACCATGTGAGAATTAGAAAACCCTTGGGTTGTTTATTCACAAACTCTTAATATATATACAAGAGATAGTCCTATTCTAATAAGGAGAATCAGTTTCCTTATTCTAATCATCATATTCTAATAAGGAGATGGAGTTTCCTTATTCTAATCATCCTATTTTAATAAGGAGAAGGAGTTTCCTTATTCTAATCACAATACAAATATTTAGTTGCCTAATCTAAATACATGAGGATATTGACTAGGAATAATATAGAGAAAGTCAAACAAATAACTTTAGGAAACTTTAGGAGGAGATTCCTTAATATCCTTAATAGAAGTCACGTAGAAAAGATGAGTTGGAGCCTGTGATTATAATGTCATCCACGTAAACTAGTAAAATGATAGAACCCAAAGAATGACGGAGAGTAAACAAGGAAGCATCAAGCCACCTTTATTCTTGAAGCCAATAGATAGCAGATAATTCTTAAGCTCATTATACCAGGCTCGGGGGGCTTGTTTGAGGCCATAAAGGGCTTGGCGTAACTTGCAAACATGAGATGGATGAGCTGCACTAACAAAACCAGGAGGTTGAACCATAAAGACATCCTCATTAAGTGAACCTTGGAGAAAAGCATTGTTAATGTCAACCTGAATAAGGGGCCAATTATTTGTAATCGCCGAGGAGAGAACTGTACGGATTGTGGCAGGTTTAACAGCCGGACTAAAAGTCTCTGAATAGTCTATGCCATGGCGTTGATGAAAACCCTTAGCAACTAGACGAGCTTTGTGGCGATCAATTGTGCCATCCGACTTCTACTTGACGCGAAAGATCCATTTGCACCCAACTAAATTCTGAGATGGCGAGGGAGGTACGAGATCCCAAGTGTTATTTTTCATAAGAGCATTGTATTCTGCTTCCATATTCGCACGCCAAACAAGTATTTTGAGAGCCTGGGTAAAGTTTGTTGGTTCATGGGTAGGGTTGGGGATGGAGACATTTAGGTTGAGTTTGTTGATAGATTTATAGATGTTGTTTTGAGCTCGAGTTACGGGTCTTTGAATTGGAGGGGATGGGGAGGCATGTGATGGAGGGGTAGAAGAAGGTTCAGACGAAGAGGGTGGGTTGGTGGCAGAGGCTTGAGGTGTGGGGTTAGCCGAGGATAAGGGTGGTGTATGGACAGGTGATGTTAAAGGTGGGAGGACAGTGAGAGTGGAGTTACACCATTCATTGACACAGAGGGAGATGGTGATGGTGGTTCGAACAGAGAGGAGAAGGGGAAAAGATGTTCCACAAACTTGACATGACGAGATACAAAGATTTTAGAGGTTTTAGGATCTAAACAATAGAAAGCACTTTGAGTTGGAGAATAGCCCACAAAGACACACGGGGATGACTTAGGATCCAGTTTGTTATTTGTGTAGGGGCGGAGTCAAGGATAGCATAGGCAACCAAAACTTTTAAGCTTCGAGTAGTTGGGAGGATGACCAAAGAGTTTGAGAAACGGAGATTGAAAGTTCAGAGTATGTGTTGGCATGCGATTGATGAGATAACATGCCGTGACGAATGCTAGTGGCCAATACATGCGTGGCATGTTAGAATGAGTAAGAAGGGAGAGATCCGTCTCAACGATGTGACGATGTCGACGTTCGGAGTACCCATTGTGCTCAGGAGTATGAGGGGGAGATGTAAGATGAGTGATTCCAAGAGAGGTGAGGAGGGGACGAAGACCAATATACTTACCGCCATTGTCACTGAAGATAGTGATAATTGAGCGATGAAAGTATTTTTCTACAATGTTTTTGAAGTTGGTGAACACATGAGTAGCATTATTTTTATGTTTGAGTGGGTAAAGCAAAGTGTACTTGGTGAAGTGATCAACAAACACAATATAGTAATTGAAAACCATCATAAGATAAAAGAGGAGACGTCCAAACATCACTGTAGATCAAATCAAGAGGCCCGGCGGAAGAAAGAGAATTTTCATTAAAAGCTAATTTATGACTTTTATTACAATCACAGGCATTGCAATGAAAAGTAGATGTCCTAGGAATATCCAAATTGTACGAAGAACTAAATGAACGTAAAATTGAATAAGATGGGTGCCCTAATCTATGATGCCATTTGATAATGGAGGATGAAGTTGTGGAGTGAACAGCAGGAGACTTCGCAAGCCATTCATAAACGCCAGAGCTAGAATTGCCTTGAAGAAGAGTTTTCCCCGTTTGAAGGTCCTTCACAACAAATGAGTTATGTGAGAAGATGACAGAAACATTATTATCTTGACACAACCTAGAGATAGATATGATGTTACGACACACACGAGGAACATAAAGAACATTATTGAGAAGTAAAGGGGAGGAAGAGATAAGGATAGAAGTTGAACCAGTATTGGAAATATTGAGGCCCGAACCATCACCAATGAGAAGTTCTTCCGTTCCGTCATAAGGAGAATGAAGGGTCAAGTTATTCAGATCATTGGTCACATGATGCGTAGCTCCACCGTCAAAGAGTCAACCGGGTGGGGTTTGGTTTGAGGTGGAAGCGGAGTAGGCAGTAGGTCGAAAGGATGAGTTGCCACGGTATTGTTGCCTAGGGTTATAGCTCCGGTTAAAGGTTCGGCGTTGGTTGGAGTTGGGTTGATATGAAGTGGGGTTGGATGTGGGAAAGTTGGCGTTAGGGTAGAGTTGGTGGAAGGAGGGGCATTGGGAAAGGAAGTGGCCGTCATTACGACACCACTGGCAACGGCCTTTATACGGAGCTCGAGTGTTTTGTGAGTTGAAATTGGGAGGAGAAGTAGGGTTAGGGTTGTATGAGGGTAGGTTATTTTTAGGGTTATAGGATCGGTTTGGGGGAGGATTTTTGGAAGCATAGGCAACGGTGGCAGGGAAGGTGTTGGTGGTGGGTGTTCGATGTTTGAGGGATAACTCTCTGTTGAGAAGTTTTTCATGAAGTTCTGAGAAGTTTTTCATGAAGTTCATCAAACGTAATTGGGATATCTCGGCTGTACACGGCAGTGATGATGCTTTCAAAGTCCGGGTCATTGAGTTGATCCAAGATCTTGTCAACTAGGTCTTCCGGATCAATGGGGCGGTCTAAGGATTTAAGTTGGTATGCGCAAGATTTGAAATCCCGCATATAGTCTGAAACAAAACGGTTGCCTTTGGTGATTTGGCGGAGGCGATCCTTGATTTGTTTGATATGGCCTTTAGAAGGGTTAGCATAGGTTTTGGCAAGGGTTTGCCAAGCTTCATATATAGTGGAACATTGAGATATGAGAGAGACAAGATCGGGAGAGAGAGAACCTGCTAGTGCACCCAAAATAAGCTTGTCTTGGCGGAACCATGTGTCGTAGGCTGGGTTAGGGGATGTGGTGTTGGTGACAGCCGGAGGGTTATTGGGTGGGGTGATATTTTCGATTATAATGGTTTGAGTTATAAGGTTTTGGGGTGGAGCAATTAAGGTTCCATCTATGTATTGGAAGAGATCATGGCCATGGAGGGTTGCTTCAAGTTGGATTTTTCAAGCTATGTAGTTTGTGGGTGTTAGTTTTAGGATGTGGCCAATGGAGATGGCTATGAGAGGTTTGGTTGGTCCAGCCAAGTTGGGGAGAAGAACAACATATTGGGCTGCCATGGAGAATAGAGAAAAAAAAAGAAAAAAAAATTTGGATCTAATGCTCTGATACCATACTGATTCTAAGATATTGATTGAAATTACATGCATGTTTTATTGATATTGTGTGGTCCTATTTATACAAAACAGAAGTAAGTAAATATGAACATAACAAGGATTCTAAAAATACAAAATCCTACATAGACTAGGATCCTACATAAACAAGGAAAAGGGAAGAAGATCACAGCAGCACGGCAGACCATTGAGGCGGCCGCACGGGCATGGTTGAGGCGTGTGCCTCCAAAGCAGTGTTCTGGACTATGTTGAATAATGGTGAGGCCGGCGCCCGGATGATGGTGAGGCGTGCGCACAGGCATCCGGCAACTCAACTGAAGTAGTATTCTCAACATGGTGAGGCTGGCGCCTAGATGATTGTGAGGCGTGCGCCTGGGCATCATCAGTAACTGAAGTAGTATTCTCAACATGTCACACTCTCCGATTTGGTCCGTCCCAAAATAAATGTCACGTTTTCAAATAGGAAATAGTATTAGTGTAGTTTTACCATTGTACACGCTATGTACATACAAGTAAAGCACATTCCTTAAAACATTGACAAGTCAAATCAAACATTTACTATGGGATTGAAGGAGTATTATTAATTAGTTTAATTGTTTTTTTTTTTTTTTTTTGTGAATTTTCAGGTGTGGCAGAATTACACTTGCACGGTTTCAGAAATGGGGTTCTGCACCAGCGTAGGTCGGTTAACACCAGATATGTATGGACAACTGGTGGGTGCAGTTAACATAAGCTATGCCCTTGAACACTATACACCACCGTTGCTGAGTCTCCAAGACTGTAACTTTGTACGTGACACATTCCGTAATATAACCTCAGATTATTGCCCTCCATTGGAAGAACGTCTGAGGATGGTAAATGCAGGGCTGGCCTTGATTTCAGCAGGGGTAATGCTCAGTCTTTCCCTTTGGATTTTATATGCGAACCGCCCCCAAAGGGAGGAGGAAGTGTTTGCCAAACTTTCTTCAAAAATAAAAGGTAGGATTAGCTGCAATGGCAAGTATAGTTTGTAAATATGTTGATGTACTTTCAACTAGATCGACCCCAAAGGGTGAAGCTTTGGCTTAGCTGCTGCTGCTGCTGGTTCTGTACATGTATTGTTATGTATATTGGAAGTATTCCATTCCATATGCCCAGAAATGGGTTTTTCTTTTTGACATTGTTTTGATAAAGTTGACTGATAAGATTTTTTACTACACCGTATGATAGTAAGGGTTAGTGACATTTTTAACTATCGCTAGTCACAGTAAACCTATTGATGTAATTTGAATCCCAGTGCATCCAGACATGCTTATACCCTTTTCTCGGTGCATATTCACATTTTCTTTCATTTTCAATTATAGTTACAAAAATATTGGCCCTGAAATAAAACTCCAATCTCTTGTGCATTGAAATTAACCCTAATTCTACCGGAATCGAGCTCGGTTGACTACATTTTGACTCCACGGAGGATTACTTGGCTTGATTGTCCACCTCAGACCTGCAAGATGAATATCGTGAACTAAGCCGGGGGCTTCTCCGGCTAAAATTCCTCGGGTATGAGAGTTGTTAGAGATAAAGAAGGAGATTCACCAAATATTCAATTACCTTAGTTAGAAGTATTTTTCAATTAGAATTATATTTACTATATTAGAATCCTAGTCATATTAGGTTTTGTTATTACCTTATTTACTTCCTCTTGTTATGTATAAATAGGGCCTTTACAATATGAATAAAACTCAAGATATCTTCTTCAATATTTATCAAAGCTTACATGGTATCAGAGCTTAGATCACCAAATTTTTTTTTCTTTTCCATGGCTGCCGAAGCTACTATCTACCTCACCAATCCGGCCGAACCAACCAAACCCGTTATTGCCATCTCTCTCTCTCTCTCTCTCTCACATCCTTAAACTTACACCAATAAATTACATTGATTGGAAGATCCAATTAGAAGCTACCCTACTTGTTAATGACCTTTACAAATATATAGATGAAACCATAATTGCTCCCTCCCAAACCACCATCGCTGACGCCTCCTCTACCACAACTGAAACAACACCTCCTACCCCGCCAACCTAAAACTAAATAACACGTCTTCATAAAAAAAAAAAACTACTAGTATTTTTTATCTCAAATTAACTCCCATTCTCAAATTGGTCATCTCTTTGCCCATTTCAAAATTGGCGATGCTATTGCGTCATCTCCTTCTTAAACTTTTTTTTCTTATCTCAATGTAACGTTGAGTATTTTTTTCGCCTCTCCCCTCAATCTCCCTTTGAAAACCAAACATAATTCGTTGTCGAGACATAAAATCGTCGTTGAGACACAAAATTCCTCGTCATTGCGACGTAAAATTATCGTCATCACGAAGTAATAAACAACAACAACTACTACAAAGTCTTCAACAACAACAAAGTCTTCAGCAACAACAAAGTCCTCAACAACAACAAAATCTACAACAACAACAAAGTCTTCAACAACAACAAAGTCTTCAACAAAAAAAAAAAAAGACTTCAGCAACAACAAAGTCTTCAACAACAACAAAGTATGCAGCAATAACAAGTCTTCATTATGTCCAAGATTGGACTCTCCTATCGGTCGTCCATCTTGTGAGGGCATGCTAGAGATAAAGAAGGAAATTCACAAAATATTTAGTTACCTAAGTTGGTAATGAGCCAACTTAGAAAAGTTACCTTAGTTAGAAGTATTCTCCAATTAGAATTATATTTACTATATTAGAATCCTAGTCATATTATGCTTTGTTATTACCTTATTTACTTCCTCTTGTTATGTATAAATAAGGCCTTTACACTATGAATAAAACTCAAGATATCTTCTTCAATATTTATCAAAGCTTACAGAGTAAGTATATGGTTTATTTAAAAGTTCAAACTGAATTGAAAGAGCTTAAAAGTAGAAAAAAATGGCTCAATTGACATCCAAGATGCATGTTGTATATAGAGTCTCATAAAGGGTTATGACGTTATCGATGTTATCTTGGACCACATGACACGTGTTCTACTCTGGTTAGCCCCAACATACTTTATCTAACTCCACCACTTCTGCAGGTGGGATCATGGTACGCCAAAAGTAGATATTTGTATCTTGTCTTATTTGATGAATATATTTGTGTCAGAGTTGGTTTGTCTTTTGTCAACCGTTAAGAATGTTCCAGATATATTGAGGCGTGATCACCATCTTGCCGGAGTTGATTATCTCGCTATAATTTGCCTTGATTTCCATGGAATCCAAATAGAATAAGGCGAGATCACCATATCACCAGAGTCGGTGATCTCGCTCCATTTTCATTTCTGGAAACGTTAAGCCCTAGGGTAGGAGGCAAGATCACCCATTTCACCTGAGTCAGTAATCTCGCTCCTTTCCCCTTAATCTTATTCTTGTTGGTTAGAATGAGACCAGATCACCATTTCGCTAAAGTCAGTGACCTCGCTCCCTAACCATTACTTATTTATTGAATGCATTTCATTGTGATTTCCTTATATTTATCCACATGTTTGCCACATATCGCTTAGAAAAGGGGGCTCCACTTTGACCTCCAACTTGGCAGTTTGACTATTTTAGTTGACTAATCCACGTATACATTAGTCTTGTTGCTGAGTCATACATAGTCCCCACCTTTTATTTGACAACTAGATTACTTTTTATTTGTGCACAGAAGTAGCCCCCCAGTTAATAACTGTAACCATTTATGATCCTGTTATGAAATTCATTTCGCCTTTGTGCGAAGTCGCCTGACTCACATCTGTAATTGAATTCGTCGGCTGGCTTTAATGAGCGAGATAGATTTTGCGTCTTCATCTTGAATTGTCGCTTACTTTTTGCCACGTGTTTATAAGTTGAAATAACACGACTTTTAATAAATGGGCTGTCATTTCCATAATAACTGACCATGTTTTCGATAACCGTAACGGCAGTAGTAAATTTGAATTTTAATGACGATTTTTTGGCTCCCAAAATCAAAATGATGGGACGGTTAAAAGATGTCTTTTCACCTTTTGACTCTTCACAACATCAAGGGGGTATAAAAAGGCAAGCCCACAACTTCATTTTCACTTTTCACCTCACCTTTCCTTCTTCTTCTTCTCCGGCGAACGTAAGCTCTAACTCCGGCAAAGGAAAAACCTCCATATCCAACTTATTTTCCTCCGTTTTAAACCGATCAAACCCTTGCAAACTTGAATCTGAGCTATAGGTGAGAATTTTAGGTGGTTTTGAACATTTATTTGAAGGTTAGGCTTAAAACTTCGTTTTCCAACATTTTTTCCGGTGAGCTATAGCCGGAAACTTCATGGGTACACTTCTTTCTTGATTTTCAGGTAATCTTCTTTCTTTTCTTTCTTTCGTAGCTGTAGATTTCTTTTATAGATATGGCCCGAACAAAACAATGTGATAGGGATATCAAATTTGGGCAATGTAAAAAATCAAAGGGTTTTTATAGGCGGTAGATGGGTAACTGGGTCAGATTAACAATTGTTGAATTAAATTACCTATTAATTGCTGAGGGGGCGAGTACAGCAATATTAGACTCTTTAAAAATTCAAGGGCCCACACACCTCCAATCCTCCCATGTTGCTATGTTGGGTTTTTTTGGACAGGGAGTCTTTTTGTAAACACATCTGTAAGGAGGCGGGATGCCCTTTGGGTCTTGAGAGCGCTAGTTTAAGAGTTAGTGAAGAGTGAACTGAAAGTGATGAACCCGATGACACAGATGAAGATTAACACATTGTGAATGACATTAAAAATGTTTTTACAGACAAATCCAAGCCGGCGGAGGCGAGATGCAAGGACAAGGCTCAAGCAGGGCTAGTAGCTCACATTCGGTTGCGCGAGATCTTAATTCGAGGAGCATCTCGCACTCTTTTGATTGGACAGAGTTCTGTACCAGACATTTCATTGACCCTACTGCCTACCATCTCGCCCACTATTATGGCTCTCTAGACATGAACAAAATGAGAAAACGCCAGGATGTCATTATAGCTTATCCTTCTCAATTCAAATTTGGATTGCGACTTCCTCTAGACCCATTCATTGGCTATTTCCTTAGTGAATTGTCTGCCTCTGTTATGGATCTCCACCCTAACGCCATTAGGATTCTTTCCTCTTTCATTTTGATTTGTAGAGGACACCACCGTGAGCCTACCATGCCTCTCCTTAGGAAAAACTTTGATGTCATGAAGGTTCATTCCGCCGATGATCATAAAGTCACTTTTAGGACTAGTACAAAGAATAAAATTTTCATCACATGACCCAATAAAATCCATCACTTATATGACAACCCTATTGCCATAACCTCAAGTTACGGGTGGCACCATCCTGTTGCCTTGTCTCCTTTAATCACTCAGCTTAGGACCGAATTGCCTTTAAGTCTCGATGACCAACAAGCCAAGGCTGATTTTGCTAGAACTTTGTCTAGGTATTATAATAAGGCTGTGTTTTCTTGGAGGCTAATTCTGTGAGATGAGGATATCCTTAGGCGAGTTGGGATCTCGCATAGTTTGGTTGGCGGAGTGTCCCCTATAATTCCCTTTGGATATCCTATCTCTTTTTATGGATGTGTGGTTCATGATAACAGTGTATTTGCGTCCAACTGTATTGCCAAGGCGACGTGAATGTTTGTGCCTTCATTCACATGCTTGCGGGTGATTATTTAATTCCATAGCTCTTTTCATTTTTTCCACTTCTTACTTAACTTAATGGATAAAAACTCTTTACTGACATCGCTCTTATTTGAATTTGCAGACTTTGACAACATGGACCTCGCTTCACAAAAGGCTGCTCACTTAGCAAAACTGAGGGCTGAGAGGGCTGATACTAAAGCTTGTCAACCCGTATTGAGGGGGCTCCCTGAGACCACCAACATACCTCTTCCAGTTTCTACTGATGGGAAGGACACTGAGGCCACCGCCTTGGAGAAGGCTGATTCCGCAACAGCTAGGAAGCTGCAAAGGAAGTCAAGGGTGAAGAAGAAGAATTCTATTTCCGAATATACTGAAGTTGCTGAGTAGGAGCAGGAGGGTGATAGTGGAGACAAGGAAGAAACTGTTGAAGCTGATGTTGAGGAGAAAGCTGAGGACGAAGGTGAAGAGAGTGATGATGCTACAAAAGAAACCATTGAGATTGTCCTACTGACTTCTCAAGATTTGCGAGAAGAGTTGGCTTTGATACCGCCATAATTGAGTCGGCTGAAAAGGAGACTGCACAAGAACAATCTCAAGGGAGTGGCAACTTGATCTCAAGGGGAGCCAAGTGAACTCGCTTCGGCGAGTGCTTGAGCTCAACTCCATCTCGCCACTCTGAGCGGAGTCAAGGGAAGGGGAAAGGAAAGTTTGATGAAGCTGATTCCACTTTGAGGCCCCCAAGTTGGTTGGACCTAACTTTGTGTTTCCAGATGACGTTGAAGGTATGGAAAAATTAACTCCTGAGATAGCAGACCTGCCCAAACTAAATGGCTTTGACTTGAAGATTCGTGACCAAGTGAAGAGCTCTTTTGGAGCTGGAGCCTTGTGTAGGCTGTGCGACTTGTACCATGTCGCGTCTTTGGAGAATGAGGATCTTGCCTCTTTGAAAGGTAACTTAGGCCAAATGGCCATTGAGGTATTTATTCCTTTGCCTCTTTTCCTTCTCGCTTACTTTTCTTTTATACTTTTTTAGAATTAGAATATTTTTATATCCTTATTTTTCAGATGAATTGTACCATCCTGAAAGCTTTTGATAAGTTCGATGAAAAGTTGGGAAAAGTGTCCAGTGACAAGGTTGCATGGTTGTGAATTACCCCCCCCCCCACGAATCGCGCAAAATTGATGTTCCCCGCATTTGGGCTTTTAGCTTTTGCGTATCGCTTTGAGGCTGAGTCACCTTGTTGGAAAAAACCAAATTTATGAAAAACGAAGTCGCCACGCCATTTTGATTTATCCTCAAAACTTTGAAAAAAAGAAAAAAGTAAAGGGTTCGGAGGTTAAGTTACTCCTTGGAAAGAACGTTTTGGCGTTCACCCAAGAAGCCTTGCAAATGTAAGTCTTCCAAGGTCTAAAATTTGTGCTTGTGTGTGTGTGTGTGATTTAAGAAAGAGAAAGAATATGCGAAGTCTTTATCCGAACATAAGAACCATTTTGAGAAGGTTTTAGTTCAAGATGCCTTGGACTTTGATGTTTTCGGGATTTTGATCCCATACTCACCTTTGAGCTTATGATCATCATTACACAACCTTTCGACCCTCCCATTAGATTAATCAACCAATCTAGGCGTAGGAGCCTTGGTATATTTTAATCTAACTTTCCTTGAAAATTTTAGTCAAATGTTATCAAAGAACTCATTTTAAGTTCAAGAATGAGGTATTAGAAAAAGAATGAATCTTTGACCATCAATCCTACATCTTGAGACAATGGTGATTCATAGGGACATTTTTGTGTGTTTATCTCAAGTGATCATAGGAGATCTTGGGACTAAGAATCATTGATTTCTAAAAGGAGCAAAACTTATGGCATTTTGTAATGAGATTAGTGTAAAGATTGAGTCTTTACATCAACCTTCACTATAGAAATGCTCAAGAATCATGGAACTAGAGAAATGAGACAAAAAGATTTGATCTTTATATTCATCCTATGTCTTTGATGCCTTAGTAGGCTTTTTAGACAATCCTCGGAGAAAGATTCCAACTTTGGGAAAGGGAAATAATATTAATGTAAAGACTTGATTTTTAATGTGAAAATACAAGGAGTATCATTAATCTAAGAACATAATGTAAAAAGGATGGATCTTCATGACTTTTCCTATGTCCTTAATACCTCAATAGGTGGACAATCCGAGGAAAAGCTATATCTAGGGAAGGGGAGAATATTAAGTAAATAAAGATTGCATTTTATACATAAATGTAAAGGGGTCACATCCTCATTTGGTAGATCATCCCTAGAACAAGCCACTTGTGAAATCTTGTTCATCCTAGGGAGAGGATCTCCATGAGTCATTTGTGTAGGGAAGGGAAGTATATCTACATTGCAAAGATTGGAACTTTATGGCATAATAGAGAGTAATCAATAAGTAGCAAGAAAATGAAAGTGTATAATAATAAATTAGAGGTGAGGGAATGAGAGATTACCAATATTGGTGTTTCTCTATCTTCCAAGGGAGGTTTTCTTAGGCAATATCTATTAGGAATAGATTAGGTTTGAATTAATTTAGGAGAGAGAGTGGTTTTCTATGTCTAGGAGACTGTATTTTGAGCTTAGATTTCTGCAGAGTAACTTTGCTGTGAAAATTGTATCTCAAATGGGTAGAGGAGGCCTCTATTTATAGGCTTATGCCGTGCTACTAATGAAGCCGCACGGCACGAATCCGTGCTAAAAGAAGCCGCCCGGCCAAATCTTCTGTCGCGTCAGCTTGTTTCTGGAAACATGCAAGGTGGCAGATTGGAAGGTTCTTTCCAGCGAGGTCCTATCCATAATTTTTATTCCTGATAGGTCCTTCCTTGCTCGGTAAGTAGAGAAAAGTTCCCGAATCGCACCTAAACTTCATGAAAGTTTTGGAAATTGCTAGGAAACTTAGATTGGAAGGCATGAGCCAGATTTGGGTACTTACAGAAGCCCCTCGGCAACGGTACTTGCAAAGCAAGTGGGGTTGTCGATAAAAGTGAGAATCCAATCTAGTGAACTGCCGAGATGGATTGGGATTTGGTGACCAAAGAGGTCGAATGGATGAACCTTTGAAAAGGCTACCTATGTATCCCGAAGAGGAATCAAGCCACGATCGTAGTTCTGGATCTACTTGGGAAAGGATGTCGTATGTGACGGATTGGCTGAACCTAAAATAGGCTACCTACGTATCCCGGGGGAATCAAGCCATGATCGTAGTTTGGAACTGCTGGGAAATAGTGAAGAGAAACATGTCCCTTGCTTTAAAGGAAGAGAGAAGGTGACCTAAGAGGTCAAATGGATGGTTCTTTTAATAGGTTGGGGATATGGCAAAGGAAGGGAGTGATCGATAGGGTCGGATGGCTGAACCTTTGAAAGGCTACCTACGTATCCTCGGGAGGAATCAAGCCACGATCGTAGTTCTGGATTACCGCTAGACAGTTAAGCAACAGGTCTAGGATCCTCGGAGTTTTGACGGTTAATGGAGGAGTCTCTTGATTGGTTTAAATATTTTGAGGGATCACCTGATTGATTTGACAATTAATGGAGGTTGTCACCTGATTGATTTGACAATTAATGGAGGTTGTCACCTGATTAACTAAAGCCTACGGCGCTATCTCTTTTTTGACAGAGATAGAGGGAGCTAAAGCTGGAAACTAAAGCTTACGGCGCTATCTCTTTTTGACAGAGATAGAGGGAGCTAAAGCTGGAAACTAAAGCTTACGGCGCTTTGACAGAGATAGAGGGAGATAAAGCTGGAAAGTAAAGCTTACGACGCTAGCTCTTTTGAAGGAGATAGAGGGAGCTAAAGCTGGAAACTAAAGCTTACGACGCTATCTCTTTTGGACGGAGATAGAGGGAGCTAAAGCTGGAAACCAAAGCTTACGACGCTATCTCTTTCGAAGGAGATAGAGGGAGCTAAAGCTGGAAACTAAAGCTTACGACGCTATCTCTTTTGGACGGAGATAGAGGGATATAAAGGTGGAAACTAAAGCTTATAGCGCTATCTCTTTTGGACGGAGATAGAGGGAGCTAAAGGTGGAAATTAAAGCTTATGGCGCTATCTCTTTTGGACGAAGATAGAGGGAGATAAAGCTGGAAACTGAAGCTTATGGCGCTATCTCTTTTGGACGAAGATAGAGGGAGCTAAAGCTGGAAACTGAAGCTTAGGGCGCTATCTCTTTTTGACAGAGATAGAGGGAGCTAAAGCTGGAATTACGTTATTTCTCTCTGACGGAAATAACGGAGATTTTTGAGAGAAAACGTTATTCCATTTGGAGATAACGGAGATTTTTGGGAGGCAACGTTATTCCATTTGGAGATACCGAAAAAAAATTTCAATTGGAAGGTCCAGGGGCAGAAGTGTAAATTCAGCGTAAGGCGAATGAAGCCGCCCGGCTAGGGATGGAGAAAAAGAGGCCGCACGATCAGATACTACGTCGCACCAGATCGTTAAAATAGAAGGAAAATTACGGGTAGTGGCCATTTTTGTCGAGGAGAGAAGTGAGAAAAGAGAGAGAGAAACGCCAAGGTTTTTGAAATCTCAAGCTTCTACTACTCCAATGGATCAAGGAGGGCACATTATGCCTCGACAAGCGCGTCGTAATCAATCACAAGTCGCGAGGTTGATGAGAAGGGATCATAAATCGATGAAGCCTCAATCTATAGGGGTAATCATGCATGTGCAATTTACTTGAAGGAATATGAGTATGACTCATTTTTTGAAAATAAAGTCGGAAAAAATAATGCCAAAAGTGGGATGGAGTTCTTGCATGTGCTAAAACTCGATTAATTTCTGATTATGGATGCGAGAATGATACTTTGGACGATGAAAATGATTCATGCATGCTTGTTTGAAAGATTAAATTTGTATGAAAAGGTTTTGTGAAAACTGAGATGTTCTGTGCTTGCTTTCGCTTGGGAGAGCATGTGCTCGGTGTGACATGTTTCATATGATGAAAACATGTGTGTTCTATGAAAATGATGCTAGAAAAATCTTTGTGAATGCTTTATTTTGAAATCTGTGCAATATTTTGTGAATGTATGCGTATTTCTGAGATGTGTTGAAGGACTAACGTACCTTTGTTGTGCTTACCCGCAGGAGAGAAAATCGCGAGGGCCCGCTGAGATCGCGGTGAAGCTGTGGGCGAGGATGCCTGACATTGAGAAGGAGGGTCACAACCAGAGGCAGCTAGTTGAGGCTATGGGTCTCCATGCCTTTTTCGAGGCTATCGACAGGGGTGTTCATGTGACGAACAAGAGCAAGGGACTGACCCTAGCTTTTTTTGAGTTTTGGTGGGACACTACCCACAGTTTTCACTTGGGTTGGGGAGAGGCTACTGTGACCCCTGTCGATTTTACAACTACCAGGGATTATATGGGGTTTGATATTCGTCCAAAGGGGTTAGGGATGGAGACCCGTCTGGTGGAGATTGAGGTTCTCAGGTGCATCGAGGGCTTTGCTGCCAACGACGTGACTGCTCACCAGCTTGCGAGGGCTTTTTTGTGGCTGACCCTATCTGTCACCATCTTCGCCAACTCTGGGACAGTGGCGATGACTTGTTTGCTGGGTTCTTTGGATGATCTGGCTACCGTTGGAGAGATCTCTTGGGGTGAGGCCGGATTGGCGGAGCTTTACTTTTCTCTGGATCTGTACAGCCGGAACAAGGCTGCTTCTGTGGACTGTTTCTCTTTTTCTTTGGAGGTATTCTCACTCTTCCTGTGCTTTCTTTTTTTTCTTTTTCCTCAAAATTTTTCACAATCTATAGGAGAAGTAACCTTTCTGTTTTGGCATGCAGATTTGGTTTTGTGAGGTGATCGGGTTCTTTCTGTGGAACCAACAGAGTGATCCCACCATCTTTCCCGCTATGGTACGCTGGAGGGGTGAGGCTCGGGATAAGTTCAACACGAAGACCCGGATCACCTTTGATTACAATATGGTGAGGCATGTGCTCAATGAGGATGGTTGTCAGAGGGTGACTTTTTACCCTTCGGGGCGGTATCCTGCGGCTCACGATGGGCGTGCGTAGCCGCTGACGAGGCGAGAGGAGGTGGGCAGCGGGCTTGACCTGTGATGTGATATACCTGGGTGATCGATTTTCCAGGCAGCATGGTCACGTCCCTCCTTTGGGTGCCATTACTCCTCATGATCCCCTCCTTTTATGTTGCAACCTAAGGATTGGCCAGAGGACGAGAAGGACAGGTACAGGGCTGGGTTGGCAGCGGATGATTATTTTGACCACGCCACTCCGTATGCCACCTTTGTGGAGGATCGTTTGAGGACACCACAAAGGCTGGTGAATATAGCTGCCACCTAGGGATAAGGAGAGGCACAGCCGACTGATCCACCTATTCCCTCGGCTCATCTATCTTATGTGATGAGTGGGGTGCCGAGGAGGCTGATGGTACCCATCCCTGACCCGAGAGAGGCCGGGTTTACTTTGCCGGTGGATAGCACTGTAAGTAAACCCTGGATTTCTTTTTTTCGGTTTTTTTCCTTTTCTGTCCATGGTATTTCTGCAATTCTGAATTAACCCCCCCCCACGAATCGCGCAAAATTGCCGTTCCCCGCATTTGGGCTTTTAGCTTTTGCGTATCGCTTTGAGGCAGAATCACCTCGTTGGAAAACACCAAATTTTTTAAAAATGGAGTCTCCACGCCATTTTGATTTATCCTCAAAACTTTGAAAAAAAGGAAAAAGTAAAGGGTTCGGAGGTTAAGTTACTCCTTGGGAAGAACGTTTGGCATTCACCCAAGGAGCCTTGCAAATGCAAGTCTTCCAAGGTCCAAAATTTGTGCTTGTGTGTGTGTGCGTTTGTGTGTGTGTGTGTGATTTAAGAAAGAGAAAGAATGTGCCAAGTCTTTATCTGAACATAAGAACCATTTTGAGAAGGTTTTAGTTCAAGATGCCTTGGCCTTTGATTTTTTTCGGGATTTTGATCCCATACTCACCTTTGAGCTTATGATCATCATTACACGACCTTTCGACCCTCCCATTAGATTAATCAACCAATCTAGGCGTAGGAGCCTTGGTATATTTTAATCTAACTTTCCTTAGGGATTTTAGTCAAATGTGATCAAAGAACTCATTTTAAGTTCAAGAATGAGGTATTAGAAAAAGAATGAATCTTTGGCCATCAATCCTACATCTTGAGACAATGGTGATTCATAGGGACATTTTGGTGTGTTTATCTCAAGTGATCATAGGAGATCTTGGGATCAAGAATCATTGATTTCTAAAAGGAGCAAAACTTATGGCATTTTGTAATGAGATTAGTGTAAAGATTGAGTCTTTACACCAACCTTCACTATAGAAATGCTCAAGAATCATGGGACTAGAGAAATGAGACAAAAAGATTGGATCTTTATATTTATCCTATGTTTTTGATGCCTTAGTAGGCTTTTTAGACAATCCTCGGAGAAAGATTTCAACTTTGGGAAAGGGAAATAATATTAATGTAAAGACTTAATTTTTAATGTGAAAATACAAGGAGTATCATTATCTAAGAACATAATGTAAAAATGATGGATTTTCATGACTTTTCCTATGCCCTTAATAACTCAATAGATGGACAATCCTAGGAAAAGCTAGATCTAGGGAAGGGGAGAACATTTAGTAAATAAAGATTGCATTTTTATACATAAGTGTATAGGGGGCACATCCTCATTTGGTAGATCATCCCTAGAACAAGCCACTTGTGGAATCTTGTTCATCCTAGGGAGAGGATCGCCATGAGTCATTTGTGTAGGGAAGGGAAGTATATCTACATTGCAAAGATTGGAACTTTATGGCATAATAGAGAGTAATTAACAAGTAGCAAGAGAATGAGAGTGTATAATAATAGATTAGAGGTGAGGGAAGGAGAGATTATCAATATTGGTGTTTCTCTATCTTCCAAGGGAGGTTTTCTTAGGCAATATCTATTAGAAATAGATTAGGTTTGGATTAATTTAGGAAAGAGAGTGGTTTTCTATGTAGGAGACTGTATTTCGAGCTTAGATTTCTGCAGAGTAACTTTGCTGTGGAAATTGTATCTCAAATGGGTAGAGGAGGCCTCTATTTATAGGCTTCTGTTGTGCTACTAATGAAGCCGCACGGCACGAACCCACTCTAAAAGAAGTCGCCCGACCAAATCTTACGTCGCGTCAGCTTGTTTCTGGAAACATGCAAGGTGGCAGATTGAAAGCTTCTTTCCAGCGAGGTCCTATCCAGAATTTTTATTCCTGATAGGTACTTCCTTGCTCGATAAGTAGAGAAAAGTTCTCGAATTGCCCCTAAACTTCATGAAAGTTTGGGAAATTGCTAGGAAACTTAGATTGGAAGGCATGAGCCAGATTTGGGTACTTACAATGGGAGAGGGCTTGTGAGAGGGAGATGAGCGAGAAGTATAAGTGCAAGCAGAACCTGATTTCTGTTGAATCCGCCAACACTGAACTCTCCAAGAAGATTGCAAATGCAAAGAAGGGAGCTAAGCTTTGAAGAAACAATGGGAGAAGTTTCTTTTGGATAAGGCGGAGATCGAGAAGAACAACGCCGAGCTCAAAAATCAAATCATTGCTTTAGAAAACGCACGGAAAGGAGCTGAGGAGGTGAAGTCAATTGTTGAAGCCGCTAAAATTGAAGTTGAACTCGCAAACGCCAGCCTTCTTCAAGAAAATGCCAGTCTCCAAGCTCGCATCAAGGAGTTGGAGCGAATTGTAGAAGTCGCCAAGAAGAGCGGTGTGCAGGAGTACAAGGCCTCTGAGCAGCTTCGAATTGATGCTGAAGCTAAGACTTTTGATCTTCTCCAGCGGTTTGCTTTTATTACTGGGCGGATTGCTGTGGGTGATGGGGCTCCCAAGGAAAGGGTGGTCAAGTGGTTATCTGAGCCAATGTATTGGCAAATTGGCTAAGCTTGGACATCCACAGCTTCCCTTTGATGAGAGAGAGATGAAAGATCTTGTCCATTTTTACTGTGAGATGGGTAACCCAGTTTGGGAAGAGACTCCAGTTGAGATGGATAATGCCTATGACTCCTTCCTTGACGTCTCTTATGAAGTTGAACAAAATTGCTGAGAAGAAATAGTCATTTTCTCAGGAACGAGCCGCTTCTTTCTGAATGATTTGATTTTTGTTGGGGCCTGCGTTCCAACTTATAAACAATTTTCCTTCTTTTTATTTTTGGTGTCGCGATTTGCGACTTGCAGCCTGCGTACTGTTTTTCAAACAATTTTCTTTTTCTGCCTTTCCATTCCTGTTAAGTTTAGTTTGCTTATGAATTGAATATTGTTACCATTTTATTGAATGTCTCCTTTTGTGTTGTTTATTCTTTTGCTAAATTTGTTTCAACAGGTGATAAAAATGAATCTATTTAACCTTTGTGGGAGTATATACTCCATATTCCCTTTTCGAAAGAGTAAGGGTAGTCTTTAGGCAGCATTGTTTGAGAATGTGCAAGTATACTTAACCATTTTTCTTATATCCTTTGTTTCAATATGCGAGTTGCTTGAGTGAGTGGCATTTCACCAACTTTACCGTTTTGAAAGGGTGATCTCGCCTATTTTTCCATTAAAAATGTAGCATCTCACCAACTTTCCACTTTCCGTTTGTGGCATCTCGCCACCTTTTCGCTTTCAATATGTGGCATCTCTCCACCTTTTCGTTTTCATCTCGCTTTGAGATGTCACTTTAGATTAACCAAGTTTTTCCTTTTCCATTTTTGTTCATCTCGCGTGGAGATGTTACTTGAAATTTACCCAAGTTTTTCCATTTTCATTTCCACTTCCGTTCATCTCGCGTGGAGATGTTACTTTCCTAGTTTTTCCATTTTCGTTTCCATATGATGGCACTCCGCCTCAATACCTGATTCCTTGACCAGGTTTTTAACTTTTCCCACGAGTTTGATGTTTGAATAGCAATTCGCCATGCATTTTGTTCATGACCTACCCAAACTCATCATGTTGCCTTCCCAGGCGGATAGTTAAACTTATGAAATGCTATTGAAGGCATCCCATCATGAACTTGATTACCTGATACCTTAAAATCAGGGTTTTAATTCTTTTCGTACGAGTTGCGTTTTGAATTGCTTCTCGTCATGAATGTTTCTAAGGCCCTACCAGAGCTCATCATGTTAGTTTGCTCAACTCGCGTTTTGCTAATTAAGGCAGTTTGCGGTTTTGCGGGTTCCTGATTTTGACAGCAGGTTTCTATTATTTTTTCGAAGTTGCCATTTGAATAGCAACTCGCCATAAATCATATACCGGCCTTGACACAGAGAGGTCATGTGCTTAGACCCATTTGATAATTCGCTAATAAGGCGATTTACCATAGGCAGGTTAACCCGTACGTTGAAACCAGGGTTTTGTTGGCAACTCGCCGTAATGTTGTCTTAGGACCTACCCAAGTTCATCATGTTATCCCATTTCGTATAATCTCGCGTGGAGACTTTACTTGAGATTTTCTCAAGTTTTACCAAACCTGTTAATCTCGCATGGAGACTTTACTTGAGATTTCTCAATTTTTTCCAAATCCATTTATCATGCCTTTATTGACATTTTCATTTCGTTTTCGTTGTGATGGCCTTGGTAAGCCGCTATTTAAAGCATTTTACCATGAGCGAGGTACCTGGCATCTTGAAGTCAGAGTTTTGTTTTCCAACGAGTTGCGGTTTGAATGACAACTCGTCATGAAGTTTCCTTTGAGTTTTTTCCAAGTTCTTCATGTTCTTTTTCATATATTTAGTTTCCGCATTAATTCTATGTTCCGATTTAATTGAGAGGAGAGAAATAGACAAAATCAAACATTTTTCAAACAGTGGAAAATTACATAAACAACTTTCCCCTTACATTTTCCTATATATAATAAAGCTTTAAATGGTTCACGTAGTTTTGTTCCATCTGGCTTCTTCAGCATATAGGTCTCTTCTCTGTTAATTCTAGAGATCTGGAAGAGTCCTTCCCAGTTTGGATTGAGTTTTTTGTATACCGCTTTGCTTCCAGTCACTTCGGCCTTTCTCTACCCAGTCTCCTAAGTTGAAGGAGCACGGATTCACCTTCTTGTCATGTTGAGCCTTCATCTTCTGCTTATAATTTACCACTCTGAGTTTGGCTTCCATTCTCAACTCATCTCTCAAATCCAAGTCGCCCCTCCTCCTTTCATCATATTCCTTTTCATTGTAACAAGTGACTTTGTGGATGGGAGTCCCATTTCAACTGGAGTCATGGCCTCTGATCCATATGTTAGAGCGAATGGGGTTTCACCGGTTGGTCCCTTAATCGTTATTCGCACATACTATAAAGCGGTTTGAAGCTCGTCAACCCATTTCCCCGCCTTTCCATCCAAGATCCTTTTCAGAGCATTCAACACTTGCTTATTAGCAACCTCTGTTTGACCATTTACCTCTGGCCATGCTACTGGCGACATCCAGTGCTTCACATTGAGCCTCTCACATTCATTTGTAAACTTTTTTGAGAACTGGGACCCATGGTCAGATATGATCATTCGGGCAAACCGAAGTGGCACCATACGTAGTCATGGATGAACTTGATGATGTTGTCTTTAGAGATGGTAGCCAGAGCTTTAGCCTCTATCCACTTGGTGAAGCAGTCTACAGTCACCACCACATATTGGCATCTACCTCGTCCATTGGCAAAGGATCCAATGAGATCAATCCCCCACATATCGAACGACCAAGCTGCTACTACTCATGTCTGTATGGTTGCTGGAAGCCTGGGAATATATGCAAACCGTTGGCACTTGTCACACTTTTTTTCATACTTTTCTGCATCTCGCCTAAGAGTGGGCTAGTAGTATCCTTGAAATAAGATCTTGTCCGCCAAGGTCCTTGCGCCCAGATGTCCGCCACAAACGCCTTCATGAATTCAATATAAAACCCTTTCAACCATGTTTTCCTTGATACATTTGAGGAGAGGTCTGGTGAATGACCTTATGTAGAGGATGCCATTTTGAATCACGAATCTCGGCGAGATCCTTTTAACAAAATTTGCTCGATCCTGAGGAAGAATTTTCTTTTCTAAGTATGCCTTCATCTCATCGACCCAATCTATTTCTCCTTCTTCGGTCTCCAAAATCTACGGACCGTTGAAAGCCGGTTCGCCAATAAATTCCACTTTGATCTCGCCAGTCAGATTATTGACTTCTTCACTTGCAATTTTGCTAAGATGATCAGACCGTTCATTGTCTGCCCTGTCCACTTGTATTAAATCCCAGAACTTGATTTTTTTCGACATTCCTGGAACCATTTCATAGTATTTTATCAGAATTAGATCCACTACCCGTATATACCCTTCACATGTTTCACCACTACCTAGGAGTCTGAATAAATTTTTCAATTCGCTAACGGCCACTTCGCCATCTCAACCCGCAATCAGTGCTTCGTATTCCGCCTGGTTGTTATATACTGGAAATTTAAACCTTAATGCCTTCTCGAACTTGACCTTGGAAATATCAATGAAATTCCAACTCCTCTTCTTCCCTTAGCTGATGAGCCATCCAAGTGCAAGCTCCAGCAATCCGCCAAATCTCCTTGGAACTCGCAAGTAATCATTTCTATTTCCATTGGGGACTTCTGCATTACTTTTGATCTCGCCATCTCCATAATGTCCTTGGTAAATGAAGCTTCCAAAACAAATCAATGAGGGCTTGAGCCTTGATAGCCCTCCTTGCTTCATATTTTATATCGAACTCAGTGAGTTTGATGGATCATGTTAACAAACTTCCTGATGACTCTGGCTGTTGAAGGTTTTTCCTCAATAGGGCATCTGTTAGCACTGTGATGGAGTGGGCCAAGAAGTAAGCCTCAGCTTGGGAGCTGCTACCACCAAGGCATAAGCAACTTTTTACACGTTGAAATATCTCATCTCCACATCACTTGGTGCTTTTGACACATAATAAACTGGCCTCTAATTTGATCCTTGTTCCTTTACCAAAACGGTTGCCACCACGCGATCTGAAGCCGCCAAGTATACACACAAATTATCTCTTGCCATAGGGCTGCACAAAAGAGGTGGCTTCCCTAGATACTCATTTAGCTGCTCGAATGAGCTGTCACATTCTTCATCCCACACAAACTTTTTGGTCCCTTAAAGGATTTTGAAGAAAGACAAGCATCTTTCTACCGAATACGAGATGAACCTTCCCAAAGTTGTGATTCTCCCATTAATCTTTTGAACACCATTGATTGTCTTCGGCGGCTTCTTTTCTAGAAAAGCATTAATTTTCTCCGGATTGGCTTCAATTCCTCTTTCTGTTGGTAATGAATCCCAAAAACTCCAACTGTCACCCCAAAAGTACACTTGCTTGGGTTTAACTTCATCTGGTTTTTCCTGAGGTTTCCGAACATCTTCGCGAGATCCTTGACATGGTCATCATCTACTGATTTGATGACCATATCGTCAATATATGCCTCTACGCTCCTCCCAAGTTGGAGACCAAAAACTTCGTTGACCATCCTCTGATAAGTTGCTCAGCGTTCTTCAATCCAAATGGAATCATCTTGTAACAAAAGTTCCCTAGTAATCCCGCCATGAAAGCTGTTAGCGGCTTGTCTTCTTCGGCCATCTTGATTTGATGATACCCAGAATAGGCATCTACAAAACTTAGAACTTTGTGGCCAGCTATCGAATCCACCAGTCTGCCAATCCTTGGGAGAGGAAAACTATCTTTCGAACAAGCTTTGTTGATATGAAAATTCGATGCACATTCTCCATTTCTCGTTTGCTTTCAAAACCATTACGACGTTGGTCAACCATTTTAGGTATGTGATCTTCTCAATAATTCCTGCTTTGAGGTGCTTTTCCACTTCTTCCTGCATAGCTTTTTCCCTTTTGGTGCTAAGTGTCTCGCTTTCTGCTTGATCGGTTTAGCCTCTGTGTCCACACTCAAGCGATGAACAACAACCTCCTCTTTGATCCTGCACATGTCTTCCACCTGCTAAGCAAACATGCCTATATTCTGCTTCAAGAATTCCAGTAAGCGCTTTCGATTTTCTGGAGTAAGACTCTTCCCAATCTTAATTTTCTGCTCTGGAAAATATGGATTGACTATGAACTCCTCTAATTCTTCATGTGTCTGTATCTCCGTTTCATCTCATACTTGCAAAGATTCAATTTCAATCTCGTGCCTTGGGACTTCAACTTCCATTAGGGCTATCTCATCTCGCCCAACCAATTTGGCACCTTCTGTCCCTTCTGAATCTGGCTCCTTCTGAATCTGGCTTAGGGTCTTGTTCACAAATGATCTATTCATCCATTTTTCTTCTATCTCCACATCCATTTCAACACCATTACATTCCATCTCTTCTACCAGAATTGTTACCGACTCCACTTGAGCATTCTCATTTTCAGCTTCCACATTCTCAATTTCCATGCATTTCCACCTCGCTTGCTCATGAACTGGCAAGCATATGATTGTCGACCTCCTCATGCTTTCAGTCTCCTCCCACTATTCTCCCCTTAAAGGGGTTGGTAATCATACGAATTCACGATCCTCTACAATTTTATTCGTAATAGCCACCAGCTTTTTTGCCTTCTGCATCTCGATTTTCTTTTTGAGAGCTGTCATTGGTTAACTTATGATTCAAGCAATCCCCTTTGGAGTAGGGAACTTAACCCTTTGATGTGGAACAGACACCACCATCTCGAAACTTTGCAAAAAAGGAACAAAACTTTGCAAAAAAGGAACACCGACTATTGTGTTGTATGGAGAAATGAGATCAATCACCATAAACTCAATATCCCTTGCCTCTTCCAACCAACATTTGGGTCTTCATCTCCCACCTCCACATTCAACGTTATAGTTCCCTTTACTCTAACTGTGTGGTTGGTAAAGCCTTCCAAACACCTTCATATGGAGTGAGGTGGGCGTCAGTCAATTCCATTCTCCTCAATAACTCATAATAGAGGGTATTTCGACTAGCTCCCGTGTCAACTAGCACTTTGTGGAGGATGTTTCTTGGGAGAAAATTGAAATAATCAAGGGTTGACTCGCATGAAGCGTTGAAGTTGCCAACTCTCTCCTTGTGAAACTAATAATCCTTTTCTCTCCTGGTGGATACGCAGAAACATGAAAGGTGTGTGACAGACTGATCACTTGATTGTTTAGTTGTGTAATGCTGGGGATAGCATCCTTGATCACATCCACCACATTCTTTAATTCCTCATCTCGCCTCACCTCTCCATCTCGCACAGTCTCATCCCGCTCAATATAGTCATTCAATTCGCCTTTGTCTACCTTGGCCTGGAGTACCCTTTGAGATTAAGACAGTCGTTAGTTACATGCTCTATGTCCTTTGTGATACTCATAGTATTTGCTCTTATCTCTCCTTTCTATGGTTTCCTTGTTCATTTCGCGGGCAGGAGGTAGGTTAACTAATATCATCTTCGCTGGGGCTCAGTCTTAATTGATGAAATCCTGCTTCTTGAAAGCCTCTCTTCCTTTGGCTTTGTTCCATTCCCTTCTACCTCCCTTGGGGGTTTCTTTTCCTTCTGCTCCTAGCGTTTCAATCCGCTCCTTGACTACCTTTCTCAGAGTAGCGGTTTGGGCTACTGTGACTTCTGGCTCACCACCTCCTGTAAATCCTCGCACTCTTTCAAACATTTCTCCCAATGTCTTGGGTGTTCTCATTCCCACTTCCCTTTTAAAATTCCATGGAGCTAAACCAGCCGATAAGAGCATCACTACCGACTCCTGGCTGGTATCGGAGATCTGGTCCGATATTGCCTTAAAAATTTCTATGTAGCTTAACAGTGACTACGCATCCCTCTATCTAATGTTACATAAATCCTGTTTTTTTACTAGACATGTTCCAGAGTGACTAAATCGAGACAGATCTTTGATCTAAAATAGCCATAATCCTTGATGGATCCAATGGATTGAGAGAGAAACCACTCTAATGTATGTCAAGTCAAAGTACTGGCCAAATATTTACACCTAGTGGCGTCATCATTAGTGAGGAGTGTCATGGTTACCTCAAAATTTGTTATGTGATTCCTGGCTCTGGTGCTTCCCGAATAGTCAGGCAAATCCGACATCCTGAACGCGTGATCAGGATCCGCCTCCCTTATCTTCTAAGCAAGAGGATATAAATAGGAGTCTCAAACTTCGACTGCTTCATCATTCGATCTCTTCAAATCTGCTATTTGCTTCGCTATCTCCGCTTTCCAGACAGTTTCCTCTTTTCGCTCCTCCTCCTTGTGAAATCGCGATTTGCTGGGACCTCGCTCTATCTGCGACTTGCCCGGGGTGTAGGTGATGTCATACTTGGACCCAAAATCCAGCTCCGAATTCGAGTATTGGTAATAGTAGGAATTATCTTCGTCCCCTGGCACGTAATGAACTCGCCTTCGCTTTATTCTCCCCTCCTTCTCCCGATCATGTTGAGACTTTGACCTTTCCCTATGTTCGCTTTCTCTCTCTTTCTTTTTCTCAGTTCACCTATCGCGGCTTCCTTCTTCTTCGCGGTCTGCCCTTCTCCTGGGTGGAGATGGGGATTTCTGCCCCTTTGACTTTCCTTGTGTCACCTTTTCACTCTGCTCCATCTTACCTCCTCTACTGGGATCTCGCACCTTTGATGGTGTCAAAAGCATATCGCTAACTATCTCTTTGGGGAGTAGCAACGGTGCCTCCTCCATCTTTTCCAACTTTCGATTGTTCTTCAAGACCTGGAGCAGCAACTCATTCTGTTGCTTGATGTAGAGTGCCTCCTGGGCCTTAGCCACCTTTTGTGTTGCAGTCTCGTCTTTCTCTCTCTCGATCCTTCCTTCTCCCTTCCATGACCCGAAAGGAGTTTGATGTCTCCTCTTCGATGTTCCAATATGAAAAGTGTCCCCAGAGTTTTGAGTCTGCTCTTCTTGATTTTTGTGAGGAGTGGAAATTTCCACAACTAACTTGAGGGTTTTTGCATTCGATGTTCCTACTGACTCCATTTGAAATTGAGTGAAAACAACAACAAAAGCTGATCACTGAACCGCTTGAACTCTGGATTTTTTAAAGATAAAGAGGTCTTTGGTGGAGATGAACTCGTTCCCGGCAATGGAACCAAATTGATGCTACCAAGAATTGAGCTCGGTTGACTACACCAAAATGTTGACTCCACGGAGGATTACCATGCTTGATTGTCTACCTCATACCTGCAAGATGAACACCGTGAAGTAACCTGGGGACTTCTCCAGCTAAAACCTCTCGGGTGTGAGAGTAATATATGGTTTCTGAAAAAGCTCAAACAGAATTGAAAGAGCTTAAGGGTAGAAAAAAATGTCTTACTTGACCTACAAGATGCATGTTGTATATATAGTCTCTTAAAGCCTATGCCATCATCGATGTTATCTTGGACCACACGACACGTGTCCTCCTCTAGTTATCCCCAACATACTTTATCCAACTCCACCACTTCTAAAGGTGGGATCATGGGACGCCAAAAGGAGATATTTGTCTCTTGTCTTATTTGATGAATATCTCTGTATGTCAGAGTTGATTTGTCTTTTGTCGAGAACCATTAGAAATGTTCCACATATGTCTTTCGCGATTGCTTTTGGCGATGGCAAAAAAAGCAGTCACGTTTGAGTATATAAGGAGACGGCCTTTGTGACTGCATTTAGTGTAGTCACAGTAGGCTAGCGTGATGGCTAAGCAGTCACAGATGCCATCACATTATATGTTTTCCCCCTAGCGCCAACAACGTAGTCCGAGCGGGAGAGGGAAATTTTAATTTTTATCAAAGGCGATGACTTTAGCAATCGCATTTTATAAAAATATTAAATTAAATAATTTTAAAATTGGATTTTTTTTAAGGCGGCTGCTTTTGCAATCGCGTTATATAAAAAATAAATAAAAATATTAAATTACACAATTAAAAAATCAATTTCTTTTCTAAGTAGCATCAAGATTCTTCCACGACTACTCTGTAATTTAGAATAACCCTTTCTTTTCTTTTCCTCTCTCATTCTGTCATTCACTCTCGTTTCATCTTCCTCTTCCCCCTCCAGCGGCAGCGGCGATTCTTCCTCCGACTTTCTTCCTCCAGCGGCAGCGGCGATTCTCCTCGGGCGTTCTTCCTATAGCGGCAGCGGCAATTCTCCTCTGGCGTTCTTCCTCCAGCGCCGATTCTATTTCAAGGTACAAGGTCTTTCTCTCTCTCTCTCTCTCCATGTCTACTCGGTGACTTAATTTTCTTGTTTCCTAGTTTATTTTGATTACATAAATTACGGGGCGTTTTTGCAGTTGATTGGGGGAGGAGAGAGTAACGGGGATGTTGAGATTTAAGTGGGGATTATGCGAATATATCTGGATTTTGATTAATGATAAAGTACAATATTTACTAGGGTTTTCAATATACACAAATTTATAGATTGATTTCTCACAAAATTACATTACAGACAAAGTTAAATATTGTTTTCAAAACCCCCAAAGTAGATCTCTATTTGTTCCCTCTCTTTTGATAACAAATTAGGGCTTTTTCTTCTAATTCCTTTTCGTGGATGATTATACTAGTTTTATGGATGCATCTGTGTGTAATTGGTATTCCTAGTTAGTTTATCATAAACAACAAAATAGATTTAATGTATTAATTTTTTGTGAGAATTGTTTTTTGTACTCAAATTAATATTAACTATTTAAGTTTTTTTTTATTGTTGACACAAAGTTACTCAACAACCCTAGAATATTTGGTTGTTTATTTCAGAATACGTAAGATATTCTCGTAAGAATCTTTCCTTTGGTTTTGGATGCTTCAACGTTCTTTTTTCAAGCAATTCTATGGGTCAGTTACAAAAACGGATTATGTTGCACTGCGACTGGGCTTCATTACGGTATATATTTGATAATGATAATATAGTTGTCCCCTTATGCTCCGTCCCCTTTATTTTCTTGAATTTTGCCGTTTATTGGCATGGGTATATTGAACATTCTTGGATCTTTTAGACACATGGCAGGGGAAATCCAAAGTTTAATTTTCATAAGTACATGATACGTGCCTTGGAAGATGATTTCAAGAAGGTTGTTGGCATAAGGCAAGTTTTTTCCATCTGCCATTTTCTCTACATATGCTTAGATATTGCGTCTTTTGATTTGATGGATTAATTTTTTGATCATCGGTTGCAGTTGGTACTTGTGGGTAGACATGTCCATTCGAATACGGTTCCGGTTCCCGGTTCCGGAACCGCCGGTTCCCGGTTCCCAAATAGCCGGAACCGTATTCGAACCATATTAATCCGGTTCCCGGTTCTCGGTTCTGTTCGCCGGTTCCGGTTCCGGTTCCACGGTTCCACCGGTTCCGGAACCATCTAACTCTTTTTTTTTTTTTTTTTTTATAAAAATCAATTGCCGAAGTAGGAGTTTATTTAAGACCAAACTCGTACGGCAACGCAACCCCTTCAGAATCTTCTTGGCTCAAATGCAACAAATCATTTGTTTTTTCTTCATCCTAGACCATTTTAATATTGACTGCAACATTAGATTAAAAATGTATCTACATTTATAAATCATTTGTTTTTTCTTCTCGTCAATCATTAAGTATTAAATATTAGTGAACTCATTAAAAAAATAGAATTCATATTTAGGTCCAGATAGGACCCTTGGATGAAGGAAATTCTAACAATATTTTTAGAAAAAAAAGGGGCGGTACCCTTATAATTTTGTTAATATAATTGAAAATATTACAATGAGGGGGACAACCAAGTCTTTCCCTTTTATAATTCAAGGGTAGACAAAAGGAGCCTATACCTCTATAATCTATATTACAACATTTATCTAAATTCTAGTCTAATTTAAATAAAACAACACTACACTACAAGTACAAATACTAAATAAATGCTAAATATTACATTTAACTTACCTTGATCAATCGCTTCCCGTTGAATCGTCGAAAAATTCTTCATCGGATATAACATTGAGTTCTTGTTCTCTTCTATCCGCTTTCACCCAATCATTCAACAAAGTTTGATTTTCCAAATTTTCACAAGTCAAATTTGTGCGATGATCATCCAAAATATTTCCACTAATGCTAAAAGCACTCTCGACGGCAACCGTTGATGCGGGCGCCGCTAATACCTCTTTTGCAATCATAGAAATAATACGAAATTGAGTTCCTCTTCTCGACCACCAACGTAAAATATCAAAGTCACTTGGATTTTCTTCATACTCAAATGACGTCGTTAAATAAGTATCAAATTCGGTAAAAGAGGTTTGTGAAGAGCTCCCTCCTCGAGACCGTTTTCTATTTATGTAGAAACTAGTCATGTAATCCATATTGGGGTCGACTTGAATGGCCGGTTCAACCGTAGCTTGATCACCATAAAGTACACCGAACTCTTTATAAACATCTAAAAATGATTTTTTTGCATTTTGAATGATTTGATAAACATTTGGATAATTGGGATCGTTTTCATGAAAAAAGTTAGAGTAGTAAAAATGAAGCAATGATTCTAGACCATCCTCTCTAACTCTAGGATCCAATAATTTTGCAATTAAAAAAATCATAGGAAACTCATAAAAATATTTTAACCATTTTTCTTTCATACGTACGACCAAAGCACCAATATTTTCGTCATTTTGAAATCGACTTAAACTTTGAGAAATTAAAACACAATGATCCAAAACTAAATCACAAGTTGGATAATACGTACCGGACAACTTCTCGGTGGCTTCCTTGAAAACTTTCAATATACCAATTAGGCCCTCACAAGAAACCCAATGTGAAGCAAATAATTGTTCCCCATAGTTAACGGATGCTAAAAACATTGCAATATGTTCTTTATATGGATAAGAATCGGCTAGTAGTTTATAAGTGGAATTCCACCTAGTTGGAACATCATTTGTAAATTTTTTGGGACGGATATTATTTGTTTGACAATATAATATCCATCGTCTTTCAATTGATTTCTTTTTATATAAAAAACGAATCCCCGCTTTAATGGGTGCAATGGAACTTTTCAAAGTATCTAAACCATCTTGGACACATAAGTTTAAAATATGACAAATGCATCGAACATGAAAAAAACTACCACCCAATATTGGTTGACAAAATTCTTTTAATTGTTCAATACTAGCGGTATTAGCACTAGCATTATCAAAACCAATAGAAAAAACTTTTTTCCCTAAATTGTATTCTTGTAAAATGGTATGTAATTGAAATGCGATATTATGCGCATTATGCTCTACGTCAAAATCTCGTAATGCAAGTAATCTTTTTTGAAGTGTCCAAGATGGGTCAATCCAATGACAAGTAACTCCCATATAAAAATGTTCGATCCTTTTATCACTCCATATATCACAACAAATTGAAACTTTAGATTTTAAGTCGGAAAACATTTGAACAAAATTATATTTATATTCCCCGACCAATTTCCGAACATCACGTGTAAGCTGTACTACGTGGTACTCTTCTAGCGGCGGGGTTAAGACTCATTTTTGCAAAATCTTCGTAATAGTCATCCGCAAAACCAAAGGGAAGACCCTTTACGCAAACAAATTTTGCCATATTTTTTCTATGAGAAGCCTCAGTATATTGAAATAGAGATTGAGAAGAAGATGTACCTTGCGACGAAGTCGTGAATCCTTGAAGTTGACTTTGATCCGTTGTTACTCCCATCTCGGTAGGATGCTTGTTTCTTAAATGCTTATTATAATTTCCGTACCCTTGGCCTTGTTTCCACCCCATTTGATGTTTGCAATAGTTGCATTCCGCCACCCATTGACCCTCTTTATTTTGTACTTTGCTAAGGTGACGCATCCACAATTCGGATCGAGGGGCCGTGGGCGCTCGACCTCGACCTCCTCTCGTGGCCACGGGTTGTGTAACATTATGCGCGTCACTTTCTTCTTCAATTTGTTGTTGTTGTTGTTCATTGGATGCCAACACTTCTTCATCTTCTTCATGTTCTCCCATATTTTCACCACCAAAGCCCGCCTCAAATTGGGGAATGTAAACATCATCATCTTGCATTGGTGGTGGTGGTGGTGGTGGTGGTGGTGGTTGGCGAGATGAAGTTGATTTGCTCTTTCTTCTAAATAAAGAAGACATAATTAAAAAAATAGAGAGAGTTAAGTAAGAGAGAGTTTGAAAGCTTGTGTGAAAAAAATTAGAGAGAGTTAAGTAAGAAAGAGTTTGAAAGCTTGTGTGAAAAATAATGAAAGGAAGAGACTGATATTTAAAGTTGAGAAACAAGGTAGAAATCAGCCATTACTAACGGCTCTATTTAATATTTAACGGACATATTCTGGCGGTGAGTGGGTGAAGACAGGAGGAGGACAGGGTCAGCCTTAAATTTGCCATTTGAAATTTTGAATAAAGGTAGAAAAGAAATCAGCCATTTGAATTTTGGCCTTTGGCGTGTGTGGCCTTCCTTCACCGAATCAATGTGTGTGTGTCAGCCTTTGAATTTGCTTTAGACATAATTTGGAAAATGTGACTTTGGGAGTGACAGGAGGACAGGCGGCCACAGGAAGACTTTGGGACTTGGGACTTGGGACTTGGGAGTGGGAATAAATTCGGTTCCCTGTGCCGGTTCCCGGTTCCGGTTCCCGGTTTCGGTTCCCGGTTCTCGGTTCCCGGTTCCGGAACCGCCGGTTCTTCGGTTCTCAATACTGTGGATTCGTATTCGAACCGTTTCAATCCGGTTCTCGGTTACGTTCGGTTCCCGGTTCCGACGGTTCCCGGTTCTCGCCGGTTCCCGGTTCCGGTTCTACCCGCCGGTTCCGCCGGTTCCCGGTTCTATTTGGACATGTCTACTTGTGGGTATTTGTGGTCATTTTCTTACTGTTGAATGTAAATGGTACGCCATTATAGTTCATTTTTCTACACGCATTAATCGTGTTCTTTTGTTTTTTTTGCTTTGTTTTCGCCAATGTTCATGTTTGTTAAAAGTTGACTCAAAAATTGGTACGTTTTTCGTGTAGGTTGGAATACGTACTTCTGGATAGCGTTTGTTCCGCTCATTGTAAGTAGTTCAAGATTGACCTTATGCATACTCTCTCTCTCTCTCTCTCTCTCTCTCTCACACACACACACACACACACACACACACACACGAGTCTCTTTATCAGAGGGAAGAATGGGAATATCTCACAGTAGAGCTTCAATATAAAGTTCTGCTTTCAGCTTTGGCTGCATGGATTTAGATTACTTGATCCTTGTCTATTAGGGATTGGGGGTCTGTTGGGGAACCACCTGAGGTTTGGCAGCCTCCCGGTGGCGGAATTGCGCTCCGGCCGGGTCTTAAAGTGGTTCCTTCGCGTGGTGGAGATGATCCAAACACAGGTTCAGGTGGCGGGTGTCGAATATGAAAGATGAGAGTTGGGGAGGTTCGAATCTGGGTCATGATTTTCCTACCCCCAATGAGATTTGTAAAGGACTTGATAAGTTTGTGATTGGTTAAGAGAGGACCAAAAATGTTATATTTTTCATAGAGTAGTATATATATATATATATATTTCTGCCTTTTATTTTGATTTTCTCCACAATATATGCATGTATTATGCTGAATTATGCCTGATATCTCAAAATAATCATCCTAACTTTGACCTTAATGAATAACTGAAGATATAGTTGATGATATGTTGAGCCTCCAAGTAAGTTATTAGTTGCAAAACTGATCACATTTTCAAACATACGTGAAGAAGTCAATTCTGGAGATGGTTATTTTGAGATATGAGCTAGCTACTAGCAGTTTTGTATGAAGGTGATATACTTGGAGCAATCCAAGTTAGGGAAGAATGGCATGTTTATAGTTTTGAGGTTCTTAATATTTTTGCTCATATGGGGGTTGTTTGTTATTTGAGTTCAGTCTGATTGACCATTGCTTATCGTTGATGTTCAATGCAAGAAACGTGAAGCTGGTTTCTTTGGTTGTATGTCATTTTCAGTTTAGAGCAAGTGTATACATTATTCTATAGACATGTGAATAGAATGATAGTTTACTGAATGCAGTATTTGCATATATTTCCTGCCATTGTTCATGTTTAAGCTTCAAATGCTTGATATCTGCATATACGAATAGGTGATACAATGTGAGTTGGTGTTATACTTGAACAGAGTTTCTTATTTATATACTGATTACAGGTGCTCTCGGTAGCTGTTTATAATCACTACAAGAGGATCTCTATAGACAGTTCACAGAAGTATGTAACTCTATACCCTTCTCGACACCAGTTTCCTCTCTTATGTGTAAAAACTTTAGTCTTTTCATAAGTTTATAAGTCTGCAGTTAGCTTCAAAAACTTTGGATAGTTGGATGTAGTTTTTAAAGGTATTAAAGTGGAATTGTGGAAGAATTGTTACTTAAGTAATTAGTGAGAAATATATTTGTGTTGGTATCTTCGAGTATGGAACAAATGCTTTAGTAATAATGGTTTAGTCCATTTTATGGTGGGTTAATTACAGTTTATGCTTTATGGCTAACTTGCAATCGTATGTGTGACATAACCTGACTATGATCGAGTATGGAACAAATGCTTTAGTAATAATGGTTTAGTCCATTTTATGGTGGGTTAATTACAGTTTTATGCTTTATGGCTAAGTTGCAATCGTGTGTGCACATAACCTGACTATGAATTGGTCAATTCATGCATCATTGACTTGAGAAAAGGGACTAGGGTTTACTTCAGTGTGTTGGTATCAATGTTAGTTAATCAGTGACCAACCTGTTGCCAGTAAAGCAGGCCCTCTACAGATGACAGTTGGGTGAATGCGTTGTATGATTGGTGGGATCACGTAATACAATACTGTATACCATTAGCTGCAGATGTATTTTCTTGATAAGGATTAACCTTTTTCTTACTTTGATTCAGTGCAAGGTCAATACACGTACCTTTTGTTTTTGAATTGTGCCATTTTTGTAAGTGGGATTGGATTGTTTTCCTGTAGAATATTAGTTTTTGATTTAGAGTTTGGCTTTATTCTGAAGCCCTCTTCATGTTCCTCTTTTTTTACATTTCGCTTTCACTTCTTGATGGATATAAGTTCTTATAGACATTAGCTTGTAACTTTTGTTGCATCCTGACTTCTTTTTGTGCATCCTTGCCTAATATATTTAGGTTTTACACTGAAATGACCTGCTTCTTTGCTCTTCCACTTGTTTCTCAGGTACGAAACTGGGGATCACATTGGAGTGTATGCTGATAATTCTGACGAAACCAATTCCTGGTCCTTGCACTCTTCGTATTGTATGGCGCGTTATGCTGATCTGTTAAATCCTCCTCAAAAGGTGATTTAGTTCTTTACTGCACGAGAGTGTGGTTACTCTATCTCCCACCCCCTCCCGGTCCCCCTTTTCACCGGTGAGTTATGTGACTCAAAGAATTTGTGGTTACTATTTTCAAAATATTTCAGGCTGCCTTAGTTGCTTTGGCTGCTCACGCAAGTGCAGCTGGTGAGGCAGAAAGGCTCAACTTCTTGGCATCACCTCAGGGGAAGGTGAACAAGTTACTAATTGTGTTATTTATCTATTTAACAAACCTTCCCTTAGTTGTAGAGTTGAGAGTTACAATTTGGCTGTCTTCTTGTTTCCCTTGATGACTTCCCTTATATATTTAGCTTTTGTTTTGGGTAGGACGAGTACTCACAGTGGATTGTCGGAAGTCAGAGAAGTCTCCTTGAGTAATGGCCAGGTTTCCATCTGCAAAACCACCACTTGGGGTATTTTTTGCAGCAGTGGCTCCTCGTTTGCAACCACGCTACTACTCTATCTCTTCCTCCCCTCGGAGCCTTAAAATCTGAACATATTTTACGAAGACCTGTCCACCTATCACATTGACATGAAAAAGAGAAATATCAAGAATTTTACAGGATAGATAATCTTCGAGGAACTTAACTGCTCAAGCTTAATTGCTGCAGATTTGCTCCTGATAGAGTGCATGTGTCATGCGCCTTAGTTTATGGCCCTAGTCCTACCGGTCGAGTTCATAGAGGAGTGTGTTCAGCAAATCTTGTTGATGATGATATGGGTGATGAACACATGGGTGATGAGCACATAGGTGATGATGAAGACTAGTATGGTATATTAAAATATTTTGGTCTCTAGTGGTATTATATTAGGAAGATAACTGTTGATTTATGTTAATCGGATTATGTGACGGAGGATGTCCATTTTTTTGAGTTTATGATGGTGGATGTGGATGTCACTCTTTTGAAAAATTTTAATCCTTGATGTATGCTTTAGAAAATATTATATATTTACTAGTTATTATTATTTATGTATCAATTAATAGTATTGTTTTGAATATTAATCATCATTATTTTTAGGAGAAAAATATTTTATATAAATAAGCAGTGAGTTTACGCGATTGCAAAATTTGTTTTATATTGTTTTTACATTGATATTTGCGATTGCATTTGCCTTCTCCTTTTCAAAATCTAAGGCGATTGCATTTGCCGTCTCCTTTTCAAAACCTAAGGCGATTGCATTTGCCGTCTCCTTCTTTAAAACCTAAGGCGATTGCGTTTGCCGTCTCCTTTGCTGAGCTAAGGCGATTGCAAATGTAATTAAAATAATTAAATAAATAAAATTAAAAAAACCTCATATGCGATGGAAAAAGCAGTCGCGAAAAATAATTGACAAAGGCGACGGCCTTTTTCAGTCACATTATCTTTTTGCGACAAGGCTTTACACGATCGCCCTTGCGACGGTTTTTCCCGTCGCTTTAACCTTCCGCGACGATTCTAAAGGTTTATGCGACGGCTTTTGACCGTCGCAAAAGATCAATTTTCTTGTAGCGGAGTTGATGATCTCGCTATACTTTGCCTTGATTTCCATGGAATCCAATAGAATAAGGCGAGATCACCCTATCACGAGAGTCGGTGGTCTCGCTCCATTTTCCAAGTCTCTAGCGAAGCGGTGCGCAAAGCTTCATGCTTTAAAAAAGTAACTAGTCTAACACCCGTGCGTTAAACGCACGGCCAATTTTTTTTTACAAATAATAGAAACTAAATAAAAAAAGTTACTATTAGTATGTATAAAGGTTAATTTAGAAAAATATTTTTTAAATAAAAGACATTCAACAATAATATATAATGACATTGAAACTTTTTTCATTTTATTAATTGATTTATTGTTGTAAGTAATGAAGGAGAAATAATAAATCATGAGAATATTGGTATTTTAATAATGAAGTTGGTATAATAACTATGTTTTTTAAAACTTGTGAAAAATTTAAAAGTGACAAATATTTTAAACCGAAGGGAGTATACTATATAATTATTAAATTGCAAAAAATCTTGTAAGAACTAATAATAATTTAAAAAAATATAATTTGAATACACTTATACAAGATCATTTATTTTGAAATTACAATATCATTCATTTTGAAATATAGGTGGTACCACATCACTAAAATAATTCCATCTTCTTTTTTAAATTTATTCATTCCATTTCCTATCAACTTCTTAAGTCAAGAAAAAAACCATTAATATAAATATCATATTTATTTTGAGATCTGAAAATAAAATTTTATTTGCCTCTTATATAAGTTTCTACCCACAAGAGAATAAACCAATAAAATACAAGTGATTTTTTTACGATGGACTACTATAATAAATCCAGTTAATTTCTTAATGGACTGGGCTGCTAGCTAATAGAACCCACCCCCAAAATAATCTGATTCAACCCTAAACCCATCATATAAATATAAACTTTCTCCAAAACCCTCAATCTAAATTTTTATGTAACGCTCAATCTTTCTCTATCGCTTTTGAAATCCTAACCTAATACCAAACCAATTTCACGATTAATTCATCAACTATACTTATACTTATATGTATATATCTTCTCAAATCATCAACATATGTATCTCCATTTAGAAATATCATTACAAAATGGTTAAACAACTTTTGTTTCAAAGAATTTCATCATCTTTTGTTTTTCCATTTACAAATATACACATTCATTGTTCGCAGTCTCAAAATAGATTACAAAAAAACTTAAAAAAAAAGCTTAGATCATATTTGAAATTTTGTTTCCATTCAATTTTTTGTTTGGGACGGAGGGAATATATATTAATGGGATATACATCACCATTATGAAAAATGCATTGCATATTGTACTCAGTTGATGTTGCAAACCAAGCAAAACAAATAAACTAATGAGACATTATTTGTACTTTATGAAGTTAAAAATAGTTACTCAAGAGACTAAATGTTGATGCTATTTATAGGCAGGTTTGTTATGCCTTCTCAAATATCTATGCTGGAAAGTGTGTTGTAAAACGGTGGTTTTAAGTTCAAATCAAGATACTAAAAATGATTTCTAAGCTTTTCAATAATCAGTTATTCTTCAAAATATTTCGATCAAAAGTCATTAAATGGATTTAATTAGCTTGTATTAAATGCTTCTCAAAAATCAATTACTAATTACTATTACATTTATTATTTGAGATTAAATGCTTGAGAAAAATGAATATGACCAAAATTATGTCTAGGTGAGAGTTTTGGAGAGAAAGTGTTATAGTGACTTCATCTTTTATATAGTAATAATAGATAGATTACAATATCATTCATTTTGAAATATAGGTGGTACCACATTACTAAAATAATTTCATCTTCTTTTTTAAAATTTTCCTTCCATTTCCTATCAACTTCTTAAGTCAAGAAAAAAACCATTAATATAAATATCATATTTATTTTGAGATCTGAAAATAAAATTTTATTTGCCTCTTATATAAGTTTCTACCCACAAGAGAATAAACCAATAAAATACAAGTAATTTTTTTACGATGAACTACTATAATAAATCCAGTTGATTTCTTAATGGACTGGGCTACTAGCTAATAGAACCTACCCGAAAATAATCTGATCCAACCCTAAACCCATCATATAAATATAAACCTTCTCCAAAATCCTCAATCTAAATTTCTATCTAACCCTCAATCTTTCTCTATCGCTTTTGAAATCCTAACCCAATACCAAACCGATTTCACGATTAATTCATCAACTATAGTTATACTTATATTTATATATTTTCTCAAATCATCAACATATGTATCTCCATTTAAAAATATCATTATAAAATGGTTAAACAACTTTTGTTTCAAAGAATTTCATCATTTTTTTGTTTTTCCATTTATAAATATACACATTCATTGTTCGCAGTCTCAAAATAGATTACAAAAAAAACTTTTAAAAAAAGCTTAGATCAAATTTGAAATTTTGTTGCCATTAAATTTTTTGTTTGGGACAGAGGGAATATATATTAATGGGATATATATCACCATTATGAAAAATGCATTACATATTGTACTCAGTTGATGTTGCAAACCAAGCAAAACAAATAAACAAATGAGACATTGTTTGTACTTTATGAAGTTAAAAATAGTAACTCAAGATACCAAATGTTGATGCTATTTATAGGCAGGTTTATTATGCCTTCTCATATATCTATGCTGAAAAGTGTGTTGTAAAACGGTGGTTTCAAGTTCAAATCAAGATACAAAAAAATGATTTCTAAGCTTTTCATTAATCAGTTATTTTTCAAAATATTTCAATTAAAAGTAATTAAATGAATTTAATTAGCTTGTATTAAATGCTTCTCAATAATCAATTACTAAATACTACTCCCTCCGTCCCATCCGAAGTGTCCGGAAAGGACAATTGCACGAGAATTAAGGAAAGTGAGGTAAGAAAGAGAAAAGTTTAAATGTTGTGAGTATGAAAAATTAAATAGGAGAGAGAATGAGTGGGTGGAATAGTTAGGAGAGAGAATGTTGTGAGCGTAAAAGTAAAGTAGGAGAGAGAATGAGTGAGTGTAATAGTAAAAAAACTTTCCTTTTTTGGTAATGAGACATTTTAAATGGGACGCCTAAAATGAAAAGTTGAGACACTTCGGGCGGGACGGAGGGAGTATTACATTTATTATTTGAGATTAAATGCTTGAGGAAAATGAATATGACCAAAATTACGTCTAGGTGAGAGTTTTGGAGGGAAAGTGTTATGGTGACTTCATCTTTTATATAGTAATAGATACTAATTGTAAAAACAATATACCTCGAAATGTAAAGCATTTATAATATATGTAATATAAAATCTATATAGTTTATATATATAAATGTAAAATATTTACAAACATATGAAAATATTTTTATATTATGTGAAAATTAGTATAATCATTTACATATGAATTGTAAACAACAAATATTTGACATTTTATTTGTGGCTGAATTTTTACAAACTAGCTAAGAAGTGCATTTTGTGGCTGAATTTTTTACAAAGCATTGTGTATTATATGTAATCTAACGATTATAAGCTGTTATGAATGATATCATCGTGACATCCTCATTTATGTATAACCGCTTGATCTATCGTAATAAACGAAAGTGGTACAAGGATCTCAACTCAAAATATGGGACTGATGTGCCATTAATCCCGGAGGAGCACTCTCCCAAACTAATACTTGTGGTTTATATTTGGACAAATTGGAATTCGTTTACCTATATTTGTATCAATTTTGTAATTTGGTTCACAACATTGAAAAAATTGCAAGTTAATTCCTAACAATGACATTTTGTTGCACATTGGTGTAAAAACTAACGAACTGTTAGTTTTTTTTACGGAATTAAAGTCATGGGCCATGCAAATAACTTTTTAAGGGGGATGGTAATCATTTTGCAAGGGAAAAAGGAATTAATTAATTTTAACATCGAAATGATGTAGCTGTATAGCTCTTGGTTAATGAAAAGAAAACGATTCAAAAATATAAATTAAAAAAAATACGTAAAATAGTGAGTGGTGGTGACGTTGGTGCTAATAGTGGTGGTGCTCGGTAGTGTTGAGGTTGAAATGATTGTGAAATGACCATTATGACTTTTAAAAAATCAAGTGCACGGCATATTACTTGTATTTCGTCAAAAAACTAACATTATGTTAATTTTTACGTCAATTAGCAACAAAATGTCAATATGAGAATCGTATTGCAACTTTTTTAATTTTGAAAACCAAATTGCAAAAGTAACGCAAACATAATAACCAAATTACAATTTGCCTTTATATTTTGGGAATTGTTAGAGCATTTACAACCATGACTTTTGTAAAAGTCATGACTGATTTGGCAAGGATAATAAGTCCATTCATGACTTTTACAAAAGTATGAATGACTTTCAATTTTGATTTTGCCGGATGACACACTTCACGGCATGAAAGAAAAAAAAGTCAAGACAGTCACCAATTAGAGGGTGACACGTATCATATTTTTGAAATTATTTTTTTTTTACAAAAATTACAATTAACATATAAAAAATAATAAAAATACAAGAATATTGAAATAATTATATATAGTAGTAATAAATGTAATATAAATGAGTAGAAAGAGAAAATATGGTGGGGTATAATAAAAAGTAGGAGAGAGAAACTGACGACTTTTGTCATGAATGGATATAAAATTGTTTAAAATTGTGTTATTGATAACTGATGACGTGAAATGAGGTGGAGGAGAGAGGGATGGTTTTGAAGTGGTATCGATAAAGATAAAGATGATCTTGTAGTCCAAAGTTACTGAGTGTTACCCAGGGCATAGCTGAATTTGTTACAGCTTAAATGGAACTCGCCGGCGACCTAACCAGGGTCCAGACCCTAGCACAGGTACCACCTCAATACATCCAACCGCCGGAACTCCGACCCATAACCCAGGCCGCTGCTGATACTCATGTCCCATCCATAGACCTACACAGCAATCAAGATGTAAAAATCCTCCGTCAGGATCTCGCCGCCGCCTGCCGTGATTGGGGTGCCTTTCACGTGACCAACCACGGCGTTCCGATTCAATTGCTTCATGATATGAGGAACATTGGCGCCTCGTTCTTCAAAGACTTGCCGATGTCGGAAAAGCTCAATTACAGTTGTGATCCCAATTTTCCGGCGTCGGAAGGGTATGGTAGCCGGATGTTGGTTGCTTCTAATGATACTGTTCTGGATTGGAGGGATTATTTTGACCATCACACTTTGCCTCTTTCACGCCGCAACCCTAATCGTTGGCCACACCACCCTCCTAACTACAGGTGTAATTTGATTTATTTTTTCAGTTCGTTAATATGCAATCTCTGGTTTCAAGTATTTATGCTGTTTGTTACTTAAACTCACTGAAAAAGTAGTTCATCCTTCCAGCGTAAACAACGGTTAAAAAGAGTTTAAAAATTTCTTCTTGTTTTGTAATACTTGACTCTGTGGAGGATCCAAATGTCAACTATCTTGTGGTGATATACTAACTTGACTCATCCCGTGTAATAGCTTTACCTATGACATTAATCACCTCTATCACCGTCATTTGCTCCTTTCTCTCTGTCACAACTTCTTTGCAAAATCCCTCATCAAAAAAGTAGTTCATTAATGCCTTGAAGTTTAACGTAAGGCATGAATATACCGTCAATCCACTGGTTCTTGTATTATCAATCCAGCTTGACTGCCTCTCATGGCCTTATAGCCAATTTAAGTTCACTAATCACGCCTCTTTACCATATATGCAATGGATATTTTAGTGACTTTTGTTCTATCCAGAGGATAGAGAAAGTTCATAATAGTTGGCATCAACCATTTCAGGACATGGTAGTAGCAGAACGCTTGGAAACTATCATCCAAAGCTTCATCTTAGTTTGCCTATACATACGCAAATGGGTAAAACAAGGTGACAAACAAAACACTACTTGAAGGAATTAATAAAAGACTAGATGTTGCCTAGGTCAATTGATTGTGAAACTACTTAAGGTATCGTAGGATTACATAATGACACATTAGATGAGCAATAGAAAAGAACCCGGTCAATTTAGCCTTTGGTACATAGGCCTTTGCTCTAGGTAAAATAGGGACACCTTCCCTTCATATCGAGGTTCAATATCAAACAACATGATCAGGGTCTTTGGGCCAACCTTGACCCACTAAAAGAAGTCTATGAACAAGCTAAGATGAGAGGAGTTGTATACCAAAATAGGTTGCTGATACTACAAATCAAGAGTTAAAGTATATTTTTCAAAGATCTAGTGCTAAGGCGTGCATCTTACGAGGAGCAAGCTAGCACCCAATTGGGAAGACCCATCCACGGTCATTGAATCGGTCTATTGTCTTCAGCATTACTATTCAAGACAATTCTCAGTATGAGGAGCTCTTTTAATTTGAGAAAATATTTCCAATAAACAACCCTTCAACTCTGTAAGGTTAACAACAACAACAACAACAACAACAACAAAGCCTTAGTCCCAACATAATTTGAGGTCGGCTAACATGAATCCTCATATGTCATTGTGGAAATAAAATAATAATAAACAAATAAACAAATAAACAAATAAAAAATAAATAAATAAACAAATAAATAAATAAACATACAAATCAAAATCAAAATAAAAAAAAAATAAAAATCAACCCCCCACATGGATTTTTGCCCTCCACTCTGGCCTCTTCAACACCATACTTTCATCCACTCCAAGTAAACTCATATCATTTTCAATTACTCTAATCCAAGTTTGTTTGGGTCTTCCCCTACCCCTCGCCATTTTATCATTTCTCCACTGTTTCGGCCTCCTAACCGGTGCATCACTCGGTCTCCTTCTCAAATGTCCAAAACACCTTAGACGATTTTCCCTCATTTTATCCTCGATGGGCGCAACTCCTACTTTACCTCTGATCACCTCATTTCCCGATCGATCCTTTTTTGTATGACCGCACATCCATCGAAGCATACGCATCTCCGCCACATTCATCTTATGCACGTGACACTGTTTCACGGCCCAACATTCGGTGCCGTAAAGCAATGCCAGCCTAATTGCCGTGCGGTAGAATTTTCCCTTTAATCTATTGGGCATGCCGCGATCACATAGAAACCCTGTGGCACTCTTCCACTTCAACCAACCTGCTTTAATCCTATGAGCCACATCTCCATCTAATTCTCCATCCTTTTGGATAATGGATCCAAGATAGCGAAAAAACTCAGAAGCTTGGATAATATTTCCATCAAATGTGACCGCCCCTGCCTCCCTACTTCCAACTCTGCTAAACTTACACTCCAAATATTCAGTCTTGCTTCTGCTTAATCAAAAACCTCGAGATTTCAAAGTGTCTCCACAACTCCAATTTACTTTCAACACCGTCTCTTGTCTCATCAATCAGCACAATATCATCTGCGAACAACATACACTTTGGTATATCATCTTGGACTGACCTCGTCAATTCGTCCATTATCAAAGCAAAAAGAAAGGGGCTAAGTGCGGAACCTTGATGCACTCCAATCTTTATAGGGAACTCTTCAGTCTTCCCAACACTAGTCTGTACACAAGTACTAACTCCCTTATACATGTCCTTGATAATATCAATATATTTCTTTGAAACACCCTTCTTTGCTAATGCCCACCAAAGTACCTCTCTTGGCACTTTATCATACGCCTTCTCCAAATCAATGAAAACCATATGCAAATCTTTCTTTTGATCCCGATATTTCTCCATGGTTTGTCTCATAAGATATATTGCCTCCATAGTCGATCTTCCTGGCATAAATCCAAATTGGTTATCCGAAATATCCACAATTTTTCTCAGCCTTTGTGCAATCACTCTTTCCCAAAGTTTCATAGTATGGCTCATTAGTTTGATCCCCCGATAGTTGGCACAATCTTGGACATCACCTTTGTTCTTATACAAAGGGATCAGAGTACTCTTCCGCCACTCCAATGGCATTGTGTTAACTCTCCATATCTTGTTAAATAGCGTTGTTAACCAATCTATTCCTCTCTCTCCGAAACATCCCCAAACCTCAATTGGTATACCATCCGGTCCTATAGCTTTCTTCAATCTCATCTTTTTCATTGCCATTTCCACTTCACTCTTTCGAATTCTCCGCATAAAATCTCGATTAACCATACTCGAAGAGATATTTAAATCTCCAACATCCTGCTCTTGACCGCCATTGAACAAGGTATCAAAGTACGAACTTCATCTATCTTTTATCTCTTTATCCCCGACTAGAACTCTTAGTTCTACATCCTTCACACATTTAACCGTCCCAATATCTCGTGTCCTCTTATCCCTCATACGAGCGAGTCTGTAGATGTCCTTTTCCCCTTCTTTTGTATCCAACTTATCATAAAGTTTCTAATTCACCTTTGCTCTTGCGTCTCTTACTGCTTTCTTAGCATCTCTTCTAGCTTCCTTATACTTCTCATAGTTCTCGTCGCTCCTACATTTTCCCAATAATTTGTAGCATTCTCGCTTGCCCTTTATTGCTTGTTTTACTTCCTCGTTCCACCATGATGTGTCCTTACTTGGTGGCCCATTTCCTCTAGATTCTCCAAGGACTTCTTTTGCCACCTCCTTTATGGTATGTACCATCTTAGTCCAAGTCGAATCTATATCCATATCCTCCATATTATCCGACCAAATACCGGTATCGAACTCTGTAAGGTTAAATAGAGAAAAAATAAATTGCTCAAACAACAATAGTGTTGAAATGGCAATAACATAGCCTACTTGTTGTCTTCGCTTATCATCTTCTCCATATGTATGATTTAACCTATTTCTCAAGTATCAATGAATTATTTTTTTGCTCATTCTTGTTTTGTTTAAGTCAGTGTTCTAAAAGACCCCGCCTAAGGGCGCCTAGGCCCCGCCTAGGTGCTAGGCCCCTCTCCAACGCCTAGTTCTAAGCCCCGCCTAGGTCCCGACTAATCCCGACTAGTCCCCGCCTAGGCGCTAGGCCCGGCTCCGCCGCCTAGCATCCGCCTAGCATCCGCATAGCGCTTTTTAGAACCTTGGTTTAAGTTATATCTCAATAATTCCCTTGCGCCCTTTTTTGAGGAGTGAACCTAGGTCTCGTTGAGATTCTAAAACATAAACAAAGTATATATGAGCCAAAGAAGGTTCATTTTGTTGATGCTTGTAAGTTTGAGTACATCACATAGAAAGGACGATAGTGGAGAGTGGAAACTATCAATCCGGCTGTACTCCTGTTATTTCTATATACTATTTTTGCTTGAGCAACTTTTTCCTCTATTACCAAGCATGTTTTGGTGGTTCACTCATTATAATTTCTCAAATTTAGAGAGTTCCTGGTACGATGAGTTGATTTGGTTGCATTGTAATGTATGAGGAAGTAGGTTCCAAGCTAAAAAACCACTTCAATGGCCTTATATAGGCTTTCAAAGTTGGGTCCTAGCTTGTTCTCTGCTCCCAAGGGTTTAAAGTTGATGCATGACTAGATTTCTAACGACTGACCATTTGTTCTAACCCTTAAGTTGTAGTATTTAGTAGCAATATTTTGATGCGCAATCCATTCATCTTAGCCTGCTCATAAACTTCTTCTACCAGGGTAAGGTTGGGTGTAAGACCCTTCGCATTGTGTTCCACGTTGAATCCCTCGATGGTATCCTTATTTCAATCGGAGCAATAGCCTCTGAGCCAAATGCTAAATTGAATGTGGACTACCCTGTTGTTGTCCATTGTGTTGTGGACTACCATGTTGTTGTCCATTGTGTTGTTCTGTAAGCCCACAACACCTTAGGTAGTCCTTTGACCCATCTACTCTAGGCATCCTCGGCTATTCTTTCGAGGAATATTAGGCAATAGTGGCAAAGTTTTGGGTGTCTGAAGGCTCCCATCTTCGTACACTTTCACCACCTCAAGTGGTACCTGTTATTGTTCAATTCGCACACTCTTGGCTTTCTCCAGGCTTGCCTACATTACCACCCCACAGTGACCAACTAGTCAGACCTATCAGAGAATCAAATAATTACTTTATGATAACAAACAATTGAGGAAAAAAAATGCCACCGCGTCTCCTTTTAAGGATGAGTAATATGAAGTAACATGCCAACCTTGTAGTCTTTTCAAGATGAAGGCGTATATGTGGACTGTATGTTTAATAAGCTGTACTTGTGACAAACTGCAGAGTCGTAGGCCTCGTAAGAGTATTTCTCAAAATTGGTGCGTGAACTTCAAGATTTTAGAGAAGACACATGATCATTTATTTTTCCATTGTAATAGTACTCGATATCTTTGGATCAGTTTTTTGAGATGGCTGTGGAAACTTGGGTGGGATAGGGAGGGAATGCGGTTCTTTTATGGGAGTCTGGGATATCCGTTGTAATTTGGCATATGTAAAAAGGACTAATTGGATTCTTAAAATCAGCAACATCCTTTTCATCTTCTGTTGGAAAGAGGGGTTTCTTTAGGTTCTCTTTGGACATCAAATAATGGAGCTTTCCAGGGGTTGTCTTTCACAGATTTCAAGCGTGACTGAGTTGCTACTTGCTGCCATTATGCATTTTTTTTGTATGGACTCCTTGCCCATCTATTTGTATACTCCCTCCGTCCCACCCGACTTAGGACAATTTGTCATTTTGGGCGTCCCACTCGACTTAGCACATCCCAAAATGGCAAGTTTATATTATTATTATATTTAATGGGACCCACTTGTCATATTCGCAACAACAATCCCCTTACTATTCCTCCTCTTCATTCTCTCTCCTATTTTACTTTTCATACTCACAATACCTCCTACACTCATTTTCTATACTCTTATTATAATAGTATTTCTTAATTCCCGTGTCGGAAAAGAAAATTCTAAGCCGGTTGGGATGGAGGGAGTATTCTTCTTTTCTAATGAAATTTCTTTTCTTATTAGGACAAAAAAAGAAACACATTGTTACTGCTTTAAGTTTTCGTGTCCCTAACCCTCCCAAGATATTTTTTCAGTGTCAAACCGACTTCTTCAGTTTGGAGGTGTCATATGGATCTATCCCAAAATGTGTTTGTTGTTGTTTTTTCATAGGGCCGTTAAACGAAGCGAGCCGGCTTGAGCTTAACTCGAGCTCGGCTTGTAAAGGCTCGAGTTTGAGTGCTCGAGCTCGAACCGACTTTTTAAGTTCGTTTGGTTATCGAGCCGGCTCAAGTTCGGCTCATTTGTTTGACGAGCTTTGATCGATATTGACTCGTTTGAGCTCGGCTCGTTTAACTCGTTTAAAGCTCGAATGGTTTTTGTTCGCAGTTTTTTAACAACGGCCCCGTGTACTATCAATTTATTGCATTTTCTACCTTGTACGGTCAAAACACATTTGTCTATGTTGGCGTCAAATTGACATTTTTTTCTCCACTTTGAGATGTTAAATGACCATTTTACCCATTTCTTTTCCATTCTCCCCTTCCACTTAAACAAATCCCTAAACATTTAACCCACCACCGCCGCCACCATTAACACCCACCACCATTCATAATTTCAAAATGTATCTATATATCTATTCATCTTCAACTTATTGCATAATCACCCACCACCCAAAACCACACCACCATGCCTCCACCACCACTGCCCCCATCTCACCACCATAACCACCAACTAGAAAAATGAATGAAATGGAGTTTGTTAATGGCGTATGATTCAAGAAAATGCCACAAAAATCAAGAAAACAACAACAAAATCAAAGATCGCCCACGATTCAAATAATAATTATATTTTGTAAAATCAAAAACCAAGATAAAAAAATAAAAAAACTTGGATCTGGGTTTTTCAATATGTTGTTGTAACCTCTACATGAGTCGTTAGGAGTATGCCGGAATAGAGATGAAAGGTTTAAGGGACATTAAAAAAACAAAAAAAACTCAGATCTGGGCTCTTCAAAATCTGTTGTGAGGGAGTTATGAGGGAGGAGGTGAAGAAGGTGTGTAGTGGAAGTGGGAGGGATGGATGGATTGGGGCAATAGAAGGTGAGAGAAGTGGGTTGGATGGATTGGGGCAAAAGAAGGTGAGAGGAGGGAGGGATGATGGGGGGGGGGGGTTTCCGGTCGGGAGGGGTGATGATAACAATGGATGAAGGTGGCTGGAATGGGAACGCAGAAGTTACTTGGAGTGGGTTGGAATTTGTAGTTTGTTTTTTTTTCCTCCTTATTTTTTCTTTCTTTTTGCTTTCTTTGTTCTAATTAAAATATTTTGATATTTATTCAATTTATTTTTCTCTTTCTCTTTCTCTTTCTCTTTTTCAGTTTTATTTTTATTTTTTAATGTGTTACTTTATTATTAATTATTATATATTTTTGATATAGTAATAAGTAAATTGATAGGTTATTATATTTTTTTAATGTTTGTTTTAATATATTAATGATTCCAAATTAATAAATCATAGTTGCGAAAGGCTAGCGCCTATTTCGCCCGCCTTGCCTTTTTGTTGCCTTTAAGGGTCGACCGTCTTTTGCTTTTGTGGCGGGCTGTTGTGCGCCTTTTAGGCTAGACGAGACCTTTCTTGATTATGGCAAGAGGCGTGAGTAGTCCGCCTTTGTCAAATGCATAATAGGCATATGTGTAGTGTTAAACTAGGTCATTTTGTAATTTTAGTTTTAATAATTTAGCTTAAAATGCATTGTTTTGGGAAAACATGGAGTAAAGATAGCTTGTGGCGCGCACGAGAAATAAATATATTTGTAATTTCTCTAGAATGATCAAAAGAAATTAAGTGCAATAAATAAAAAATTAGAATGACGACAAAGGAGTGGGACAAAAACACTACATATTACTTGCTTTATTCTAATTTTTAAAAGGAGGTTTGCAAATTTATTATGTTTACTAATTTTCTTTGTTTTTTTTTCTCTTTTCTTTGTGTTTCCTTTGTTATTTAAGGTTTTAACTATATCTTATGTTCATCTCTACGTATGAAATTATACATTTATTATTATATATTTGAATTCACCTATTTTCACTCTTTTAAACGACTACTGGTTTACTGATTTGAGCATAAAATGTGTTTTTTTTTACAATTATCACTTTTGGGGTATTTCAAGGGTTTATTACAAAAAACTCACTAAAAAAGATGGCATTTACAAAAAAAAAAAAAAAAATGTAAGATGGGAAATTACAAAAACTACTTTTTCTTTTTTTTTTTTACAAAAAACTTTTTTATTTTTTGGTTTTTTTTTATCAGTTTTGGTCAAACAACTGATAATTTCAGTTATCAGTTGTTCAAACAACTGATAATTTCACTTATCACTTGTTAACAACTGGTGCTTCAAACAACTGATAACTGAAATTATCAGTTGTTTGAACAACTGATAACTGAAATTAACAATTGTTTGACCAAAACTGATATAAAAGCAATTTTTTTTTTTTTTTGTAATTTCGAACTTATGTGTTTTTTTTTGTAATTTCCATCTTTCTAAAGTTCTCCCTCCGTCCCAGAACAAGTGACACAGTTACTGTTCCGCACGGGAATTAAGAAAAAAGTGAAAAAGTTGATGTATTGTGAGTGTAGATAGTTAAGTAGGAGAGAGAATGAGTGGATAGAATAGTAAATTATAATGGTGTTGTGAGTATTAAAATAATGTAGGAGAGAGAATGAGTGGAGGGAATAGTAAAGATTCTTTGCCATTTTAGGAAGTGTGACTTATTAGTGGGACGCCCAAAATAGCAAAGTGTGTCACTTGTTGTGGGACGGAGGGAGTAGTTTTTTGTAAATGCCTCATGTTTTAATTGTATTAAGTTGTTATTACATGTGAACTTGTTACCTTATTTAATGAAAAAATTCTTATTTTTTACATGTATAAGCTTCGTTTAATATATTTTACATATATATTATTTTACTATTCTTTTTGTTATATTTTACCGCCTTGCTCACCTTTCGGCCACATTTCAACCGCCTTGCCATTCGCCTTTTCTAGGAACCTCTCGCCTACCTCTCGCCTTTCGCCTTCAACAACTATTTAATAAATTAATATTTTCTATAGATTTTTTAAGTTATATATTTTCTTTATTTTTTAAAATTAAATGAGGTATACATCTGAGAGAGAAGAGGAGAACGGAGAAGGGGTAAAACATTCCTTTAACATTTCAAGTGGAGAAAAAATTTCAACCGGACGCCAACATAGACAAGTCCGTTAAGTGTTTGACATCAGTTAAAAAACCTGATCAAATTGATAATAAACTAGAGTACGCTTGTGACATTGGGAGTTTTGACCTATGATGCTCGGATACTTTGGTTAACCCAGCCGGACCCTTCTTAGCAACACTAAAATAGCAGTATACGACACGGGTACGGCGGGATAAATCAAAGAGTCCGAGCATTAGAGGTTTTGACAGTATGAGGTAGAAAATGCTATAAATTGATAGTACGCGGGGCCGTTTGTTAAAAAACTCTTTTTTATTTGCGAATAACTTGAGCTCGAGTTCGGCTCGATAAGCTCGTTAACACGTAAATTTATTGTTCGAACTTGGCTCAAACTCGACTCGTACTCGGCTGGTTAATCTCGAATCATTATTATTTTTGTAATAAATACACACATAATATACCTATAATATATATATGCACAAAATAATATATTTAATTTTTCAACTCGGCTCGTTAAGCTTTTAATAGGCTCATTAAGCTCGAGCTCGGCTCGTTAAAACTTGAGTTCGAGAAGTTGCGAACAGCTCACGATCAGCTTGAATCTCAATTCGAGTCGAGCTCGAACAATCAAACTGGGCTCGAGAAAAGCTCGCTCGAGCTCGAAGCTCTAAAGCTCGACTCGTCTCGCTTACGGTCCTAGTTTTTGATCTTTTTTTTTTTGAAAAGTATCTTTCTCTCTTTCTACTTTCTATCAAAAATTCACAGCAAGCAAACAAGCAGACTCTTCTTTAACTATTCTTTGGATTCTGGAAAAGTTCCACATGTGACTTCATCATTGAGTCATTGACAAAGTATATTTAACAGGGAAATTGTTGCAGAGTATAGCAATCACATGAAAGCCCTTGCGCAGAGGCTTTTGGGCTTAATCTCAGAGAGTCTGGACTTGCCATCTTCCTTCATTGAAGAGGCCATTGGGGAATTCTACCAGAATATCACAATCAGTTATTATCCACCTTGCCCACAACCAGAGCTCACTCTTGGTCTTCAAGCTCACTCTGACATGGGGGCCATTACACTTCTCATCCAAGACGATGTTGGGGGTCTTCAGGTCCTTAAGGACAACGAGTGGGTGACTGTACATCCTGTATCAGATGCCATACTTGTCATCTTGGCTGACCAAACAGAGGTATTGCTTCTTTGAATTGATTTTGATTTTGATTGTATATATTGCTATTTACTTCAGCTTCATGGTCTACTCGCTTATGAGTGTTTAGGATTTTCTTTTTTCTGACACGCTTCTATTAAAAAGTGGGTGTCATCTTTCAGTTACCCTTCATCTCACTAAAGCATAATGGACTAAGATCCGACATTAGCATACAAAGTTAGTAAAAGAAGTTATATTATTAAGTCAAATACCTTGAAGCTTATAAGTAATGCTAGCTAGTGTAGGGGGCACACCAACTCTATTCTTGTGTAGTTCTGTGACGTACTGTTTGATGATTTTGATAGAAAAACAAAAGATTGTATTTTGGGGGTGGGGTGAAGAAAGAAGGAAATACACTGAAAGGTAAAGACCTATGTGGTTGAAAACTTATTTGAATCTCTAAGGATCTCTTAATAAGGTTTAGGTAGTTGTATTTTGTTTGACATGGCCGTCCAGGTAGGATTAGAAAAAGTAATGGCTTTTAGACATATCCAACTACTCCTATTTACGAAAGATTTGGGATTGAGGCAGAGATGTTGACTTTTCCTTCATGACCTCCATCTCCACTTCTTTCAAGTTTTTGTGCATTTGAGCTCATAAGAAGCTCGGGCTATTTGACAAGAAAGGATTAGTGCAGAACCGAAGAATTATTAGGTGGGAACCGGAAAGTATCATTTGTCCTTTTCTTCTTATGAGTACCTTGTTACTATGATTACACATTCTTCCCCTACGAAAAACCCTAACCTTGCAAGAAATATTTGTTTGTAGATGAAAAGAATAAGAATTTTTCCTTAGAGGGGGGGGGGGCAAATAAGCTCTCCAAAATAACAAAAAACAAGGAATTTGTGCTAGCGTTCGAGGAGATCTATTAAGTCACATTGACCCCAAATTCTAGAACGCGTTCTCCTAGGTTTTGGCTGTGGATACCTCATGGCATCAACCTGAGTTAGCATAACCTCTTAGGCGGCCATAAGAAGATTTCATTGAATTCCCCCCCAGAATAACTTGAATATGCCATGTTAAATCATAATTTTTTTAATGCTATTTGATTAACGGACCCTCTAGTTTATTTTTGAGTACAATATATCATCTGACATGGCTTTCTGACTGCAGATTGTAACCAATGGAACCTACAAGAGTTCTCAACATAGAGCCATTACAAATGCCAAGAAAGCAAGGGTTTCGGTTGCCACATTTCATGACCCTGCTAAGACTAAACCAATATCCCCAGCCCTCGAGCCACCTCAATACCGTCAAGTGATTTATGGAGACTATGTATCTTCATGGTATACAAAGGGTCCTGATGGCAGACGGAATATCGATGCTCTTAAAATTCAGTCTTAGATTGACTCCTCAATTTCTAGGACTTGCAATTGAGTCCACAACATATGTCTCTGTCAAAACTTGTATGAATATTTCATGATGTACAAACTTCCATTGGAAAAACAAAATATTGAAAGCACTTCCCAGTTTACTTTAGACTAAAAGCACATTAATATATCCCTTTTCTGACACTTCCATCCACTTTTCAATTTTGGTCATTCATTAATATTTGGTCAAAATTCGCTTGTGTTGTGTTGTGTTGATCATTTAATTTAAAATAAAATGAGATTATTTTTTGGAACGGAGGGAGTATAACTTTTTGTTCTAAAAGTAATAACTCTTTGTTCCCAATCAAAAGGCGGCTAAATTTAAAAACAAAAGAGTAGATTATTAGCATAATTCAAAGCAAAATAGAATGGTGTCGACTACTGCAGTTTAAACTATGCTTTATTTCTTAATTATATCTCAAATTGCATCCACGTAATGCAAAAGCCTGTCAAACGTTAAAAACTGACTTAGAATTGTATTCAACCACTACAATTTGTTCCTATAATGCCAATCAATGAGAATATATAGCCATCTCCTTTCATTAGATTAATTAAAACAAGTACAACCTTAGCTCATAAAAAAACAAAAGGCACAATAATAATAATAATAAAAAAAAAAAGATAGACAAAAAAACGGCTGGAATCTAAACTACCATCAATCAACTGATTCACGCGGTTGGATCTGATAAAAAAAATCTGCATATCCGAGACCTAATTAAGTCTTGTGAAGTCCTTGGGAGGCTGCAGCAGAGGCACAGTCCATTGCTTGGAACCCTATTCTCTCCTTCTCCAAGTCATAAACAACCTCCACATTCTGCTGTTGGAAGCTCCCAAAAACCCCAGCTGGTCCATTTTCTCCACTTTCCATGCTTTGAAACAATAAGCATTTCACCACTGTGGAGTTACTAGGTGCACCCATTGCATAGAAGCTATTTCCTTGGGGTAAAACTAGACTCACATTGTTCATGAAATGGAATGTGATTGAAGGAAGAAGGACATCATCATCCATCATCATTGTGCTATTGTTATTAGGACATGGAATTCTATAGCAAAGATCAAATCCCGTTTGAGCCTCTACTGCAGAGGCTCGAGGGTATGTAATCGATGATTGAACTACGGAGATAAGTTTTGAGTAGAATGGCTCGGGTAAGTGGGTATATGTTGTTCCCGAGTCAATTAACATCCCTCCATTTCCTAATGAATCAAACTCGGTCAAGCTTAAAGGGACAACCGTACTACTACTACTACTACCACCATCACTAACCACAGTTATAGACTCTAGGCCAATGTAATAGTAATTAGGGTAAATTGGGTTCTTGAGCATTGGAGTGAAAAGCAAATGTTCTTTAAAAGACAATGCAAGACTCCCTATGATTAAGGGACTAGTGATGTTAGGGTTATTTGCAAACTTGAAAGCCAAAAAACAATGAGAAAAACCCTTTTGAAGGAACCCTAATTGTGAAGGAAGAGAAAGTGGTCCTTTTCCAAATCCAACTATTCCCATGGGCTCTCTATATGTAGATGCTACACACCCAAAACAAAACTTGGGTATGTCCCTAATAGTAAGATTTCCTTGGCTAGTAGTGCTCCTCCCATGGACTTTCAAAGTATCCCTAGTTAGCGTCCCGGCAACAACACCTTCTCCATAGGTGTAAGCAAAAGAAGGGCATGGCCTAGAACAAGTGCTCTTAAGTAGGGTACTTAATGAGCATCCGGCTACAATGCATGGATCATAGGAGTTATCCGAGCTATGAATATCAATACAAAATTGGCTTGAACACGAGTCTCTAATGGACAAAGAGGAATATGAAGGGGAGAAAATGGATAAAAGCTTACCATTTCGATAGTCGTTATCACATTCGATACAATCGAAGGATAGGTTTCCACAAGGGACCCAAGTGAGATCACTTCCGGTGTCCATGTATACTTGGATCACTTGTGGGGGAGAGCCTAAACTGAGAGATATTAGATACCCATCTCTCACTTCTCTCAAGGGCTCCATCATGTCTAAAGTTTCTGATGGGGTCTTGGTTGAGGACATTTTTGGAAATTTGATGGTAGTTCTAGAACTGGTCATGCCTAGGATAAGGGAATTAGGGTTTGTTGATGGTTTTGCATGGGAAAGATTGAAAGTGAGGATTGTGGTGAGTAGAAGGGAGAAATGAGGTAAGGATTTGGTCATTTGAACTTGTGTTTAGAATAGGTAATGAGTGATTCATTTGGTTTGTTAAACACTATATTTATAGCTATATTGGGATGTTTGAATGATCAAGTATTTTTTATAATATGATAACTATATATTTATATAATTATATTGGGATGTTTGAATGATCGAGTATTTTTTATGATATGATAGGTGGGTCTGAGGTGCTCACACGCCTGAGTACTGTTTGACAGTTAGATATTTGGGTGTTTTGTTGTCGAAATCAAAATACAAGGATGTAACGCCCATTTGACAAAGCGCCATATAGATGTGCTCCAGATGTTGCATGGAGCGAGTTAGAGATCATGCAAGGCTTAGTTATTCTTTTTTGAGGACAATTATGCGTGGGCCAAATTCTATTTAATCACTTACTCCTGTTAAATTATTTACTTAAAGTTGAGGGTGGCCGTTTACGTGGCATGCGGCGCATCTTTAATGAATACATATTATTATTATTATTATTTTGAGAAGGATGGATAGTTATCAGATGCATAAAATGTCACTTTTTAAAACCATGTCATTATTTAATTTAAGTAGTGTAGCTTTCAAAAATGTCAAAAACTTATAAAAAACGCATTTTTTTTGTTAATTTAACAAAAAATGTGTTTTTGACCCGCGATTTAATTTAACAGACGGTTCATACGCTTTTTCGGTCCGGTTCAATTTCTCGCGGCGTATTTGATTTTTGATTTCCTCATTTGTGCCCTTCAATTCGATTTTCCGTATTTTCATCATCTCCGAGCTGTTGCGGCGTATCAATTTCGACCTAGTTTCATCATCTCCGAGCTGTTTTCATTCGTGTTTTTACTTATTAACCGACATTATGACCGGACAATCCAAAGAAATCAGGAGCAAGCAGCGTAACGAAGGTATAATTTTACTTGTTTTCAGTCATATTGTTCTTCGATTTCAAATCAGTTGAACTGGTACTTTAGAAAACACAAGCAAACATAAGCAAATGTTGGCTCTATTGAAACCCTAAATATAAGCAAACATAAGCAAATGTTGGCACTTTGAAACCGTTGCACTGTCACATTTACTTGCACTTGCACTATCGAAACAGTTGCACATTCACATTTAATTGCAAACATAAGCAAATGTTGGCACTATAGATAACACTGGCTCTTTGAAACCATAACACTGGCACACCAAAACGTAAGACTGGCACTTTGAAACCATAAAACTGGCACTATGAAATCATAACACTGGCACTTTGAAATCATAACACTGGCACTTTGAAATCATACTGCTGGCACTGATGTAATGTTTTTTGATATTTATTTTCAATTTTATCAAAGCGTAAAAGAGTTGTGGATGATGATGATTTTGATATCACTAGTAAGAGGCCTAAAGGGGGTGATAAATTTGAGCATTCGTGTACTCCCAAAAGACTCGTTGAGCTCTGTTTAACTCCAGAACATAAGAGAGATGTTAGGGCTATTGGATTTGGATCTCTGTTGAATCTTGAGGTTAAGGTATTGCCGCTTAGGCTTGTTCAGTTTTTTGTTGATAGATTTGAACCAATAACGAGGATACAACAAATCAATTCATCAGAGAAATATGTTATTACAACATCAGATGTTTATGATATATTTTGTCTACCTAGGAATGTTGCAAAGTCTAAGATAAATCGATCATCCATCACAAATATGGAATTGAGAAATCGATATTTTGAGGAATTTGGGCGTACTAAAGATGGTCTTCCTGCTTATAAACTTTTGGAACACATTTCTAAGTTACATCAAGGTGGGGATGAATTTAAACGCTTGTTTGTGCTATTTGTTGTTGGAATTTTTCTTGCCCCAGTAGTTACAAAAACAATTGATGTGTCACTGCTAAGTATTGTAGAAGACGTTTCACAGATAAGCAAGTTTGATTGGTGTCAATATATGTTGGACAAATTATGTGAGGGTGTATCGAGGTTTAAGAATAAAAAAAAGAATTCAAAAAACTGTAGTGGATGTGTTATGGTATTGGTGATTGCTTACCTTCAAAGATTTCCATTTCAAGGGGTGAAAGAATCAACTGTTCTCCCTTTGATTAATCATTGAAATGCTGAAAAATTCAAAGTGAGGATTGATTCCGAAGCGAAAGTTGGCTGGGGGAAATTAATTTTTTTATGGACAGCATGTTTATCCTATAAGTAGGGTTGAAGACGATTTTGTGGAGGAAGTACCCAGTGATTTTGTGGAGGAAGAATGTATTCCGTTAAGGATTGAAAGTGCTGCAAAGGAAAGAAATGCAGAGTCAAGCAATGTAAGTACTGTCACTATTTATTACTTACACTGGTACTTAGAATTTCTTATGCTGACACTATTGATTACTTACACTGGCACAATGAATAACATGTACCGGCACTTAAAATACATACACTGGCACAAATTTTTGGCTGCTCTGGCACTATTGATTACTTGGACTGGCACAATTGCAATGCGGCGCACAATTGTACTCATTCTTACTATTTTTCATTGATGTAGGCTGCTAAGGAGTCATGGGATATATTGAGGAAGGACCTTGATATTGCTGTCCATGCTCACATTGAAAGACTTAAATGTATCAAGAAAGATAAGGGAAAAAATGCAGCAGATGAGACGGGGGAAGAGGAAGAGAATGAGGGGAATGGGGAGGGGGAGGAAGTAGAAGATGATATTTTCAACGAGGAATATTTTTCTGAGATTGACAATATAGTTTCAGACATTTTGAAGACAGGAAAAGCTGACATGGGAAAGAAAAGAAAATGTTCAATTCCATCATTTGACCTTTTATCTCAGGTATCTAGTGAGGAAAGAAGAGAACAGAAAGAACAGGAATTAATGAGACTTTTCGAGAGAGAGATGATGATGATGATGAACAGATTGTTAGAGCTGTTGATAACATTATTGCGAATATAAATGAGAGCATCTTTATGAGTTGTTTTGAAATGTTGAATGTAGGGTACACAGTGGACTGTGGGGAAGCTAACGAGGAATTTGTATACTGTTCTCGGTTTATGATCAACAACGTTGATGTCTTGCGACCGATGTTGAAACTGAGAAAGGAGGCTGTTGACATGTGCATGTCTACACACTTTTCAAGAAATCTGAAGGAGTAAGCTATAAATTTATCAATACCCAAACAATGGCACCTTTTATGAATGTATACACTTGTACTTAAAAGCATTTACTAATTTATTTTTCTTTTACAGCAGTTGTGATCCTATTTACACAATGTTTCATAGCTTAACGATTGAAGATATTTTGAGCTTGGATGAGGACAAGGAAATAACTTCAAATACTATCGATTGTTGGGCTATACTTCTTAATAACATGGAGTGAAAGTCTGGTAGAATGAAGAAGTTTATGTTTAGGCTTAGTCATAGTGTAAGTTCTTTATCTATGATGCTAGTACATTCAAAAATTATATTATCTATGATTGTTTGTTAATTAAATTATATTTGTGTGCATTTTTAAATTTGATGTTATTAATGTGTTATACAGGTTGCTTGGATTCAACGTACAACGAAGAGTTCTCCCGATGTTATATCAAAAGCTGGGCAAGAAATCACTGATAGTTTAAAACATTGGATTGATATTAATTTTGATGATGCTGAGGGAGCTGATTTGAGTGAAGTTAAATTGGTATGCATTGTCATTTTATACATACATGTAATGGCACTTATTAATCAATACTCTCTCCGTCCCGGCCGACTTAGGATTTTTTGAAATGGCACGGGGATTAAGGAAAAGGTAAATGTTGTGAGTGTAATTTAAAAATAGGAGAGAGAATGAGTGGAGGGAATAGTAAATTATAATGGTGTTGTGAGTATTAAAATAATGTAGGAGAGAGAATGAGTGGAGAGAATAGTGATTTAAGGTTTCCATTTTGGGCCGTCCTAAGTCGGGTGGGACGCCCAAAATGGCAAAAAGTCCTAAGTCGGCCGGGACGGAGGGAGTACACTGGTATAAAAGATCACTTGCACTGGTACTTTCAAACTCTGATGCTGGCACTTATTTTCTTGCAGTTCTTCTTGCCCTGCCATAGAGGTGACAACAATAGTGACCATTACACACTTTTTGTTGTCAATACTGAGAGTCAATCATTTCAATATCTTGACAACTTGCCAATGAATGATTGGAAGAGAGAGAACGTGCCAAAACTTGCTCATAGCATGGTAATATTATTTATTGATTTGTTTTTTTTGTTATTTTCTTTACCAAAACTTCCATATTAATTTTGCTGTTTTTTTTTGTTGCAGCAAGCACCCTTCAAACACTTCTTAAATCACATAAATCATCCAAGTGCTGCAGATATATCGAAGTTTCAGTTTGAGCATATGCAAGTTGAATGGATTTTGAAAGAAAATTCTGGTGGTAATAATGACTGTGGAGTATACATAATGGCTGAAATGAGACAATTTAATGGCGCAATTTACTCATGCCCTGAGTTGTGTGATAATTCATCAAGAGTGCGTATGAGGGCCGAGATTCTAGCAAGCTTACTTCTCTGTGATATTAATACTGAATGGCATCATTTACTGAAACAGTTAGGGTTGTTTACAAGCGATAAAAGAGAAGCCTTGAAGAAGAATGAAGAAGAAGAAGAAAAGAAAAGGAAAGAAGAAGAAGAAAAAAAGAAAGAAGAAGAAAAGAAAAGGAAAGAAGAAGGAAAAAAAAGAAAGAGGTAGAAAAGAAGAAAAAATCAGATGATGATATGAGGGTTGGGAAGAAGTATAAGACTAGGAAAGCAACAACAAAACAATGAATTAGTGTTTGTATTTGAATTATTTGTATTTGAATTATTATTTTTTATGAGTGAATTAGTGTTATTTTTAACATTTTTATTGATGCAATGTTGGTACATGTGTCCATGGAACATCTTATGGTCAATGAATTCAATGCACTTACCATTACAGACAAACTTATCACTATTTCACCATTAAAGACAAACTGGCACTCCAAATAACATAAACTGGCACTCCAAATAAGTAATACTGGCATTCTAAAAAACACAAACTGGCACTTCAATCAAGAAAGTATTACTGACTCTAAACAACACTCATTGGACAATATTATAAAAAATACTGGCATTCTAAATAACACAAACTGGCACTTCAAACCACACTAACTGGCATTTCAATAACAAGAGAGTGGCTGAAGCTACAAATAAGTAAGACTGGCACTCGAAATAACACAAACTGACACTCCAAATAAGTGATGCTGGCACTCCAAACAATACAAACTGGCACTAACTGGCATATTAATTTTGCTTTTTTTTTTTTTTGCAGCAATCACCCTTCAAATACTTCTTAAATCACATAAACCATCTAAGTGCTGCAAATATATCGAAGTTATTTTATTTGATGAACCAGGCCTTCACTGGTTCATCAAATAATAAACACTGGCACATTCAATAACAAAGACTGGCAATACAAAACCTATGTACTGGCAATATATTTAATAAAAAGAAACAGGCATCACTTGTACTTCAAATATTAAACACTGGTACATTCAATAACAAACACTGACATATTTAATATGAAAAACTGGCACTACTTAAAAAATTATAATATAATCAGTTGTAACAGTGTGAAAACAATAAAGTTTGGTTACAAAAATATCAAATCAAGTGTTCATTCGGGGTCTTCGAACCATACTCATTAGTAATTGGTTTTCTCCATTCAAACTTTATTTTAGGTTTTCTTTTTCTACCCTTTGTATCTGCACGTACAGGATTCGTCACTGTAGGTGCACTGAATGTTGTGCTTGTTGAAGCACTATTATTTTCACTTGTTGTTGGTCCAACATCTTGTACGTTTCGAGAGAGTATTTCTTGTACTAGCAATGTATCTCTATTAAACCCATCTTCTAGAATTCTTCTTGCATCACTGTTTTCATGGCATGTCATCATTAAATCGTAGTACTTTCTCGCCATCTGTTGTTTCCAAGGAATTGAATTGTGTTGCTCAGTTGGAGTAGTAGATATACCTTGATAAGTTTTATTCCATACATTTGATTTGGCTGTCTTTGTCCACCTTTTTTGAATGTATTCTTCCGGTATCCGATCGATATTTGTCAAGTTGAGAACCTTAATGCAATGAAAGCACAACCAACCGACTTCACTAAAATGATTGCATGTACAGTTCACAGTTATCTTTTCATTATTTCGCGAGAAAAGTACCCTTTCAAACTTGTCTGGATGGTTCTCATGAGCAACGTCAAACAACTTGTTGTTTTCATCTAAGCAAAAGCCAATATTAAACTTTGCAGCAAAAGCTGCCTTGACCTCATTCTCAAAAAATTTGAATATTTCCTCCGTGTAAACCTCCCTTGCATGTCTTACTAAAGCTCCATGTATTTCTGTGCGAGGCTTTGAGTTTATTGAATCAAATTCCTTTCGTTGCTCCATACTTCTCCAACGTTTTACCGTCTCATTGAATATATCAAAGAATTGTGTTAGGGACGTGCTTCTATTTGCTTTGAAACATATGGCATGATTTGTGCTCTCACTTCTCTGTGAAGATAATATGCCCCGAGAAGAAATCTTTACTCAATGCTGTACACCATTTCTCTCTTAAGCTATATAAACGATTGAACCATCTGTTCTCAAGAAGGTTATATTTTTCTAGCATTGAATGCCAACAATTTTCAAACTCAGATTCATCACTACATCCTCTCAAGCAATTGTTGAATTTCTTTTTAAATTCTTCATCTGTCTTTAGTTGTCCAAAGTGAGATATAGCATTTTGTTGAATGTGCCACAAGCATAACCTATGTCTTGTTCTTCCCTCAAAAACCTGTCAATAATTTATAATATAGTCAAACACTATAAAATCTAACAACTGGTACATTATAACACATGAGCGGCACTTAATAACACAAATGCGGCATTGTGTAAAACATGAGACGACACTTAATTAGATAAGTAGTGGCCTTTGTCTAAAACATGTCGGCACTTACTAACACAAGCGGCCTTGTCTAAAACATGTACTGGCACATACTAACACATGCAATGGCACATATAAAAAGCTGTTACAAATCACCTACTATTAAATTAACAGTAACATAGTAAAAAAAATAATAAATGAAACATTGAAAATAAAATAAAAGTTACTCTTCAATTGCTTTCGACATTGCAAAGTCTTGATCGGTGAAAATTGTTTTTGGTTCTTTTCCACCCATTTATTTTACAAATTCTTTGAGAAGTCAAGCAAATATTTCTGTCTTTTCACTTGTTAAGAAAGCACAACCAAACATCACAGTGTTCCAATGGTTGTTCACCCCAACTATTGGTGCACAAATCAAATTGTATTTATTTGTGTTATAAGTTGTATCAAACACAACAACATCCCCATACAATTCATAATCCTCCCTCATCATACCATCTCTCCAAAACAAAGTACTGAGTCTACTTTCTTCCCCAAACTGCATTTTGAAGTAGAATCCTTCATCCTGAATTTGGCTCAGTCTATCAACTACAGTTTGTGCATCGCCCATTTTTATTTTTTCCATTCTCAATCTCTGTACAAAGTTAAGATGATCTCTTCTTGTATGGCCAACATATTCTTCCCCACCAGCTGTTTTTGCCAAAACATTAAATCCATCAGTTGGCTTGATGCCAGCTTCTTCAAATTACTCTATTATTTTTCATGTAGCTTCTGATATCGACCTCTCGCTACGCTTGAAGTGGTTCCATTCTGGCCTTTTCATCTCATGGTTGTGTTCAGTTTCGTGCCGTGCAACTACATACAAGTCTTCCTTAATTAACAATTTTACTCTCATAAGAGCCTGACAACCTGTCCTTTTAGAAGGGGCTTTCTTTTTTCTCAATTTCCTCTTTGGGTTTTCAATTCGTTCCAATGGAGATGGAATCTCTACTTCACCGACTTCTATTAGAGCTGGAACATCAATTTCATTTCCTCTTTGTGTGTATCCCTGGCATGAACACATAAAATATTTATCTATTGGCCTTGATGTTTTCTTAGAGACACGTGAGGTTGTCATTTTAACACTGAATCCCAATGCATTGGAATGATCCTTGTACAATTTATACAGTTCTTCCCATGTCTTTGCTTTTATACCCAGCAATGATGAAGTAATATCAATATGGCTTGCTGCATATAAAAATAAAAAAAATAGATTGAAAATAACATTGAAAAAAAAGATGCTGGCATATTACATTGGAAACACTGGTACTTCAAATAAGTAATACTGGCATTCCAAATAAAACTCACTGGCACTTCAAAAAACACTCACAGGACAATATTATAAAAAAACACTGGTACATTCAAAAATTAAAACTGGCACTTCAAACCACACTAACTGGCACTTCAATAACAACAAAGTGGCTGAAGCTACAAATAAGTAACACTGGCACTCGAAATAACACAAACTGGTACTTAAAATAATTAATACTGGCACTCCTATCATCACAAACTGGCAATTCAAACAACATTTACTGGATATTATATTTATTGAGAAAGTATATTCCGTGGAATATACCTCCTTCAACAGTAATAAATAATGATAAGTTTGCTTGTCTTTAATGGTAAAAAAAGCATTCAAACTTACTATTGAATTCTAAGAGTAATAAATGTGTACAGTTGGTAAGTGCATTGAATTCATTGACCAACTTTTTTGACTGGTTTCAAGTACTCAGCCTATATAAATCTGTCCAAAGGCAAGCATATACATCAAGTTCAAGAAAAATTCTACCTTTAATAATTTTTCTAGTGATGAACAAAGGCAAGGGAAATTCTAGTGAGCCAACTTTGGGTGATTCAAATGATGACAAAAGTTGGAAAATATACATGGTGTGCTACCAAAAATTCATCTATGGTCATCTTGTTGTTTTGCAGCCTTCTTCTGCAAATGGAACTCCCTCATTTCATTGTCCATTGGAGCCATGTAATGGACACAATTGTAGGGATAAGGATTATGTGGAGATAGTCAATCATGCTCATGAGTTTGGCAACGCTCACAACATTGATGAAGCTGCTAGGATTCACCACAAGGCTTTGGAAATGTATTTGGAATGTATTTTGAATGAATATGATCCAAAAAACAAATTGAATGACAACGTAGGCGATGATGGTGCAGGTGGTAGTGGTAGTGTTTAATGGTACTAAATTATGTTTTTAATATTGTTGTGTTTGATGTATTTTGTAATATAGGTGATGTATTGTTATCTGAATGTGCTTCAAAGATTAAAACTGGCACTTCAAACCAAAATAACTGGCACTTCAGATCTAAAGAAAAGTATATTATACAAGTACATTATTCATTAAAAAAAACTACAAACAAACAAACCACACAACACATAACAAATTATTCACTCATGCTCTCCATAAACTTATAGAGTGCGAGTCTTTGGAACATATCATGCTCTCCATAAGCTTTAGTTGCCCCACGATCCTTGGCATGCAACGAGAAGAGAATCCCAAATCCATGTTGATTTCTTCTTGTTCTTATTGTCGCGAGAATGGGCGGTGAAGTTTATACGAACTGTTCCACAAACTATAATATCCCTCCTTAATATCTTCTAAGAAACTGAAATTTTTTAGCGGCTCTTCTTCTTCATTATCTTCAACATTTTTCTCGAGACTTGGTGACCTACTCGTACTCATACCGAGAAATTGATTGCTTTTTAGATGAAATTTAGAAATAAAAAAGAAGTGAAGATCTAACTTATTTATGCGATAAAATGGAGATAACTATTGAATCCGTATTTGTTTTTGTTTGAAATTTGACACTATTGCTTATGGACTAAATGGAGCGGTACTAGTTGGGATAACTATTGAATCCGTGACTTTTTTGTTTTTTATTACTCAACTTGGAACACTGTCCTAGTGCATGCATTTAAATTTGGCACTCAAGCTTATGGACATGTGTCCATGGAACGACTTATGGTCAATGAATTCAATGCACTTACCATTACGAGATAAACTTATCACTATTTCACCATTAAAAACAAGCGGCACTCCAAATAACACAAGCGGCACATTAAAATTAGTAATACTTGGCACTCTAAATAACACAACCGGCACTTCAATGAACAAAGAATCACCGACACTCTAAACAACACTCACTTGAAAAATATTAAAAAATACTGGCACATTAAAATATTAAAACTAGCACTTCAAACCACACTAACTGGCACTTCAATAACAAGACAGTGGCTGAAGCTACAAATAATACAAACTGGAACTTCAATAACACAAACTGGCACTCCAAATAAGTGATACTGGCACTCCTAACAACACAAACTGGCACTTCAATGAACAAAGTATCACTGACACTATAAACAACACTCACTGGACAATATTAAAAAAATACTGGCACATTAAAAAATTAAAACTGGCACTTCAAATCACACTAACTGACACTTCAATAACAAGACAGTGGCTGAAGCTAAAAATAACACAAACTGAAACTTCAATAACACAAACTGGCACTCCAAATAAGTGATACTGGCACTCCTAACAACACAAACTGGCACTTCAATGAACAAAGAATCACCGACACTATAAACAACACTCACTTGGACAATATTAAAAAATACCGGCACATTAAAAAATTAAAACTGGCACTTCAAACCACACTAACTGGCACTTCAATAACAAGACAGTGGCTGAAGCTACAAATAACACAAACTGGAACTTCAATAACACAAACTGGCACTCCAAATAAGTGATGCTGGCACTCCCAACAACACAAACTGGCACTTCAATAACAAGACAGTGTCTGAAGCTACAAATAACACAAACTGAAACTCAATAACACAAACTGGCACTCCAAATAAGTGATACTGGCACTCCTAAAAACACAAACTCGCACTTCAATGAACAAAGCATCACTGACACTCTAAACAACACTCACTGGACAATATTAAAAAAACACTGGCACATTAAAAAATTAAAACTGGCACTCCAAATAACACAAACTGGCAATCCAAATAACACAATCTGACAATTAAAAAAATTAAAACTGGTACTTCAAACTACTAGCATTATATATAAAAAAACTGGCATTATGAAATTGGCTTACCTGTATCGTGATTATCATCAACTTCGTGCAGAATTCGATCAATTACAGTAGCATTATCTCCAGTTTCATCATAGTGCTGAATTCGATCAATTGCAGTAGCATTATCTCCAGTTTCATCTTCGTGCTGAATTCGATCAATTACAGTAACATTACTTTCAGTTTCATCTTCAAAATCACGTAAGCCCATCTTAACCTAATCAAAAATCGCCAATATTGAATAAAACAATTAGGAACGATTGTAAATATATGAATTCATAGTCTATAATTGACAGTGAATCATATATTACCTAAATTATCTGAAACGGAATGATTTTCGATTGAATTTTGATTTAGCTCGATAAATTTCTCTGTTGCGGCGTCGTAACTCTGTGTTTTACTGTGTGTGACTGTGTGTTCGTTTGGATTTGAGTTGACAAAAGACGGTTCAATTTTGTTACTGAATCGGTTTTCGGCTCAACACGCGTATCACAAGTTTAAATCGGGTCCAAAAATACATTTTTTTATAATGTTATGAAAAAACTAATTTTTCATAAGAGCAACTCTTTAAAAATAAATAAATTAAATATTAATTGAAGCATTGTTCCGCATGCGTGGTTGCTCTACATAAGTCTCTGTATATGTAAATAGAGTTATTGAATTACCGTCATCAACGTTAGATCACATTTATAATTACGTTTTAGATATAATGTCTACTATTCAAAGGAACATAAAGAAACATTAGTAAATTAAAAAGAAAAGGCCAACGCACAAGTCCATAAAATCTCACAAATCGCTTTGGCGTTTAAATTTTAAGTTATGAATTTTATTTTATTTTTCATTTTCCCCCACTTCTTATATATATCTCTCATACTTTTTCTTATAATCATTATAAAATCACAAAAAATAACTATTTATTGTGAATAATTTATGTGTAAACTGTATCACAATATAGTATAATGTATTATACACTACATTTATGAATATTATAAAGTTACTATGCACAAATAGTAAATAGTATTTGTGAGGACGACATTTGTTGAAACTCGTATATAAAAGGCAGTTTACTCCAATAGAAAATACACACCGAAATACATTCTCTCAATTCTCTTCTTACTTCATTGGTCATTTCTTACTTTCCTGTTTTCTCCTTTTCAGCACAACCTTGTTGCTCCCTCCCCTTTATTTCTAAGTCCCAAGGTTTAGTTAATTAACAGGGCTCTCTCTCTTCTACTTTGATTAACAACATGTTATCAACAATAGTGTTATACAACTTCACCATTTTTAATCCGTAAGAATTAATCCATTAAATCACTCTAAAAATTATGTTACTCTTTTATTTCAAATGTCATCAAAGATTTGCCAGAGTAGTAAGATGACAATGCTAACTTTAGTTTTCTACTAACGATGTTAAATTTAATTTATTACTAACAATGTTAATTCATTACTACCAATACAATTTTAATTTTTTTCTTATATAACCATTATAAATTTGGCTATGCCTTCGTGGTGAGATAACAATTTAACTTTTGTTTAATATTCTATCCCAAATACTATTAACGATAGGCGTTCAGCCTTCACCTATAATATTTTGGCGAGAATACAAAATGTATTTACTTAAAGCACTTTTATATATATATATATATATATATATATATATATATATATATATATATATATATATATATATATATATATATATATATATATATATAATGCTTGAAGAAGGAAAAATAACTTCAAGCTATATACTAAATATATTTTATATGCTTGTTACAATATTTATCTAATCTCTTTTATTATATTTATGGTGGTGAATGATTCAAGATGAACCTTTTAATTTTTTGAAGGGCTATTCTGGAGAAACCTTCAAAGAGAAATGGTGAATATTGTTGTAACTTGATTTCACATAAATATCAACATTCATACCGAACATGATTACTTGTGTAGATAGTTTTTCATTTTTCATGTGAAGTTAATGTTGTGTTGAAATTTTGTATAAAATGACAATATAAAGAAAACAAAATATAAATGACAAACAAATAAAGTCAAAAGAATTTATGTGGAAAAAGGTGTGTGTGTGTGCTAAAAGTATATGTAGGTTGTGTGCTAGTATTATTTGCTCCATATATGAATAAATTTGCACTGCTTTTATACTATAATGATCTAATTACTTAAAACTCAATTAGTTACATTATATTTATAGTCTTATAAATGAGTAATTTGATATTTCACTTTGGATTAAATTTATTTAGTTATTATCTCAAAAATATCCAAACGACTAGTTAACGACTTTAAATGATATTTTAAATATAATACCAACACAATTCACTCAACATTTTATATATATATTTTTCAAAATTTTCTCAAACACTTTGATCTTACATCTTTTACATCAAAGACCAACATTCTTTTAATACTCCTTATCATAAGTGGAGCATAAACCAAAATATTTTGAAATGTATTTTATGAGTCTTTATTTTATTTATTCAATATTAGCAATATTACTAATATTTGGAATATAATTATTATTATATTTATCTCTTTTATAATTTAATAACTTATTTTAATCAGTATTATATATATTAATATATGTGTTCCATTTTATTGTTCAATGAAAAATATGGCAAAATTTCACTTTACAAACTTGGACATAAGTGGAGATAAGTACCTATTTCATTTCTAACCTATAGTCACTTTTTCGTTTTAACCTAGATTGTATATTTTTTTTCGTTTTCCCCCTTAACCTCGTATTTTTTGTTGTTGTTGTCGTCCTTCCGTCAATACTCCGTCCATTTTCCTATTAAAAACGCATATGTGACATGCTGAATTATCAAAATGCTGAGTTGACTATAAAATTTGATAAAAGTTACTGATGTGTATATATTAAAAGGTGAAATTATACAATGTTAAACTATTAACCCTTTAAGTAATTTTTAATCTTTTTTATAAATATTTTTAGCAAAATAGTATTTCCATTTAATAAATTTGTTATTCATCATTTTAATTCAATTTTGTTCAGTTTAAAAAAGTTTTTTTCTTTTGAAAGAAGTTTAAAACATTATTTTGAATTTTAAATTGTTGCTATTGAAAATTATTATCATCAAAAAATTCTCAAATGATTTTTCCCAGTTTTCTTTTATTAATTATTGTAATGATTTTATTAAAAATTTTCCATTTATTTTTATTAGCTTAGTGTGTCACTTTTTCATTTTTTTGCTTAGTGAGTTACATCACCACTAGTAATGTCGTCACCACCATCTAACTACTATAAATTTCACCATTCGCCACCACCATCTCACTAAATACACCATCGCAACTTCAAAAGATGCAAGCACAAATAAATTAACACTAATTCATAAGTGTTCACAAATTTACACAACAGATTTCAAAAAAAAATATATAAAAAAATCATTCTCAACAATATACACAAACAACACACGCTCAATAGTGATCGGATCTGGAAGAGGGTAGGAAGGATCGTGGGTAGGAAAAGAGCCGAGTAGGGTGAGGTGCGTGGGGGCAGTAGTGGCGAAAGGAAAATAATAGATTTAAGAGGGAGAACAGAAGGGCTACATCCCAGAATCTGGTTGTCCTTCCCAATGAATGACCGACCTCCATAATCGCCGACTGTCAGCTTCACTCATCTCTCTCATCCTCCGGTGAACAACACCCATGTGTAGATCAACATCCGACATTTCTTTCTTCTTTTTCAATTCACTCTTTTTCCAGATCTGGCTTGAGCAACGAAGATGGAGAGGCCGACACCATAGGGTTAAGGCTCAAATTTGAGGGTCAAATTCAGATGTTGCGGGAAGGAGGTGACCGGCGGGGAGAGGAAGAAGGGAGAGGGGGAAGAGGGATAGAATGGGCTGACCTGGACCGGTGGTGGTTGGGGGTCAGTGGTGGGAAGAAAGGGGTAGCTGGGATTAAATTATAAATAATGTTAGTATCTCTAGACCTTTATATTTATAATAACGATCTTGAGGGTCAATAGTTTAGTAGTATACACTTTCACCCCTTAGAAATTTCACATCAACCACTTTCATTTATTTTATAGCCAACTCAGTACTTTAGTGATGTCAACATGACACATAGGAATTTTTAACGGGAAAATTGACGGAGGACCGATGGAAGGACGACAACAACTAAAAAAATATGAGGTTAAGGGGGGAAACGAAAAAAAATACATTTTAGACTAAAACGAAAAAGTGACTATAGGTTAGGGATCGAATATGTACTTATCTCGACATTAGTGACATTAATTACATGATATGGGTTACAAATATCAAATTGTTTCTCATAGCCAAGAAACTTGATCATACTATTAAATCTGAAAGCGATATCTCAGACCAGTAGAAAAGAGAGCCCTTAAAACAAGAGAAGGCTAATGCAATGACCATTTGCGACGCCACATTCACGAAACTAAAAATGGAGTACTCCACTATAGAGGAGTCATATGAACTTTGGGAAGATTTGAAATAACGATCTGACAATTTAAGGGCAATCATTCTCCCAAAGAAAAAATATGACTGGATTCAATTATGGTTTCAGAACTTTAAAATTCTAGGTGAGTAAATCTTCATGATATTCAAAATAACATCACAAGGTTGTGTGGTGAAAAAGTAACTGATGGGATGATGTTAGAAAAAGCATTTATCTACCTTCCACGCCTCGAGTTTGGTACTGCAACATCGGTATCGAGAGAGGGGTTTCACGAAATACTTTTAGTGAATCTCGTGCTCCTCGTGGCTGAATAAAATAATGAAATTTTGTTAAAGAATCATGAGATTCGGTTAACTGCTTTCGCTCCATTCCCTGAAGCGAATGCAAGTGAGCGTAATAACTCTTGGTATGGACACGGTCGTGGTGGTACTCGCGGACGTGGTCATGGTCGAGCTCAAGGCCGAGGGAGAGGTCAAGTAAGGGGGATAAATTATCATCATTAACCCCAAAATGATGGCCACTTCTTCCGAAAGCTGAAATAGAAAAGAGAAAATAATACGGAGAAATCATCAAAGAAACCACATGTTGAAACTAAAAATACGAAAATCGTATGTTTCCGATGTGGTACGAAAGGTCATTGGGCAAAACCTTGTCAAACTTCGGAACACTTTGCTAAACTGTATAAAGAGTCAATGAAAATGAAGGGCAAAGGCATTGAGACAAATTTGTCCATCAAGGTGATGACATCAATGAAGAACCTTCGATCAATATCGATTTGGAACTCCCTAATTTGTTCAATTAAGTATATAATGACTTGTCCTTAAATGATGGACCCCTATCTCAATTTGATGTTTTCAATGTGCTTTAATTACCTCTTATGTCTTGTTTTCTTGAAGCTATCATTGTAAAATATTTTGTGTCTATTTTTTAAGTGTGATCAATTAAGTATGTTTAATTTTAAATCTTTTTCTTCATAATTTATTGTAACTTATCTTATACATTTTTGATTTTTTTAGAATAACGTGAAACTCTGAATTGCAAATCATGAAGATCATGGATTATTTATGATTGGTAGACAGTGCAACAACTCATACTATCTTGAAGGATATAATTTTTTTTGACACCCTTGTTGAGAAAAAAGGGAGGGTCACTACAATTGCCAATGATAAATGTTCTAATAATGGGTTTCGGAATAGCTTCAATAGCTATTCTTACGGGAACAAAATTAGTGATACAAGATGCTCTTTTTGTATCCTCAATCTAAGTGTACTCTCCTAAATTTTAAAGACATTCGATCGAATGATTTTCACTTTGAAACCAAATCAGAAGATAATAAATAGTATTACTCATAACTTGATCGAAATGATGTCAAAAACATATTGTTGAGAAATTTCCTTCTATGTCCAGAAGGTTATATTATACATACATTTGATCCCATAATGATCATGTTGCTATGAGTTTAAAGTTTAAAGACCCAAATTCTTTTAAACTATGACATAGTGTTGATCCCAAAGGTGGCAACAAGGGTGAAAAACAGCTAGAGAGAGGGGGGTGAATAGCTGTTATAAATTTTTTGATCCCTTTTTAAAAACTAAACCTCTTGCTTACAAAACTGCCCTGCAGTGTATCAAAACCGCAAGTAGGGTTTGCAAAATGCACATCGGAATTTCTCTATGTATGAGTGCGGTTTTAGTGGTGCGGTATTATGAATAGTAAAATGAGGTTTGACAAGGATTAACTCTAAACATAATTCACAAATCTGGAGAACCTAAGTAAGATCAAACAGATAAAGACAAATTAGTTTATGTGATGAACAGTAATGAGAAATGCAGAAATTAAAGAACACAATATTTGGAGTGGTTGAATCATAAATGATCTACGTCCACTACCAAGATGGTTAGTCTTGGATTTTCTAAATGCTAGACTTTATATTAGATGATGAGAGAGATTACAAGATTACAAGTATCAAACTCAAATCTAAAATTTTATCAATGAAAGCAAATCCTAGACTATAACCGGTGTATCTCAAATGATATAATCTATGTGATTAATCAAGTGATGTGTGTGTGTGATAAACAAGATTCAAGGAATTGGAAATTCTGGGAAATAATCTTCAAAGCTTCTAAGGACTCTTTTCTCAATTTTCTCAAGCAATCTTCAAAATATGAAGAATGGGGTATTTATAACCAAGCACCAAAGAGTAGCCGTTATGGTACAGCTGTGCAAGTACAGTGCTGGTGCGGTCTGATTGGTCCAGGTGTCCACTTTTCTCCTTTTGATCAGAAGTTGCAGATAAGGCTGATCAGACCTCTACTGACTTTAAGGAATGAAGGACACCTGTCACCTTTTTAAAATCCTTCTAGATTATGACCGTCAGTCACGTGATGTGATTTTGTGGTTGACCTAATTTTGCTGACGTGGATTCCAACAGTCAAAAGTGGTCCAACACTTCAAGTCTTCAATCATTGGATGCAGTTGGTGATGTGCGGTTTAAGGCGTGCGATTTCACTAACGAGGTTTCTCTTGCAGTCTTCAAAGTGTGGTTTCAAGAAGAGAACCAAACAAGCAGTTTGCATTGTGCAGCCTCCATAGACGCGGTCTGCACTTGAGCTGCGGTTTTGAAGGTCTTCAAAACCTCTTGACTTGAAACCTCTTGTCCAATGAATTCGTGTCAGTCTTCAAGCCTAAATAAACCTATTATATAAAATGGACTTGTACTAAAAAATTGAAGTCTAAGCTTCATTACATATGGGCCTAAAGTTCAGAAAATAGAGATGAGGTTATGGTATCAATCAAATTAAAGCTAAAGCTAGGAGGGTTAAAGTATGCATACCCAACAATCTCCCCTTATTTGATTGATGCCATTACCTACTATAATAAAGGCAAACATTGTCCTTGGTAAAAACATGTCCATAAGAATTAACATGGTAAGTCATGTCCCAAGACAATGGACACACTAGCCTAAGTTATAGATTTCTATACTATTTAAAGATGAAAGACTTACAAGTTGAAAGTATAGAAATGCACTCAGTGCATACATAAAAGATATGAATTTTTGTTTAAATATGCGATTTAAACTGAATGTTTAAACTTCAATTTCAAAAATGATTTTTAAGTTTAAGTATATGAATGAGTTTTAAACCAATGTATAATTGTTCTACAAACAGGCAGTTTGAATGAACAAGGTTTTTGGAATCAACCATGATGCAATTTTCATTACTACCTTCTAAGAGGTTTGAGATTTACAGGTACAATGTAGGAAAGAAAATTACAAGATTGCAAAAAAAAAAAAAAAAAAAAAAAAAAAAAACTACGCAAAAAGAGTTAGACAAAAAAAAATTACAATGAGAGTGCGGTCTAATTAAGGATCCACCTGTCGAGCATCTAAGTCCACTGCGTTTGGTGCATCTGGTCCGTTGACGATCTTGTTGGCTCCTTGCAATCTTGGGTCATTGAAGGGTGAATTTTTTGCTCTCAAGGCTCTTCTCATTCTTCTGACTTCATCAGCGGTTCTCCTTTGAGCTTCTTCCACTCTTCCTAAAATATTGGATGCGGTTGCAAGTCTGGTGTTGTTGGAGCCAACCGCTCTACAGTTCCCTTTCATCTCTTCAATAAGATCATCAACCTTTGAGGCATTTTTATCCAAATTCTTGTTGACTTCTTCAATTTGTACATGGAAGAAAGAATTCAAGGAGTTAAAGAAAGTATGGATTTGGTCTTGGATGGCTTCTGAATGAGCGGTTAGAGATTCTTGAAGGCTTGGATCAATTTCAGCAATGCTCCCCCTCAAAGAATTATCCAGCTCTTGTAATTTGTAACTGAGTTTATCGTTAAAGCTCTCCTTCAGATCATTTAGCCTATCTCTAACCTCTTCAATAAAGCTGGCCAATCTTGCGGTTAGGCCATCACCAACTACATCCATCTTCATCTTTAGTTCCTCCCTTAGAACTTCAGCTTCATTATGGAGGTTTGCTTGCATAGAATCCAACACAGATCTTAAGTTAGATTCTGGCTGTGGTCTAGAATTGTTGGCTTCAAGAAACTCTTCCTTAAGCTTTCCAATGTCCTTGTCTAAGGTTTCACAGAAGAGCTCATTTCGCAAATCCTTGAGTTGGTCTATGTTGAATGAATCTCCTAGCTGCTCAATAACCTCATCAGCTAGCTCTTGTTTGAAAGAATTGAGGCTAGTCTCAGCTACGGTTTTGACTATGTTTGCAGTTTCAGGATTTGCGATTAAGGTTCTCTCCCCCTTAATGGCTTCAAACTTCAAAAGCAGGCTTTTCATGGAAGATTTATGAGCCGCCATTTCAAGGGTTTGAGTAGTGAGTAGTTGAGTCTGGGAATCAACTTGATCTTGTAGGGAGAGGTTGGAGGCAGCCAGCTGCATCATGTGACCCTGATTTGTATGGAGTTGGCCTTGAATGACATGAAGTGCTGAAAGTATTTGGGAGTAGTCAGTAGGAAGGGCGGTTGAAGAGGAGGGAATAGTTTAGAAAAGAGGAGGCAGTTGAGGAAAGGTAGCTTGGGGTACGCTTGATGGAAGAGATGCAGTTTGTGTTATGGGAGCGGTTTGGTTGAGGGGTGCAGTTGGATTTAAGGTGGATGAAGGTTGTGGAAAATATTTGAGATAGGAATGGTACGGGGTTAGGGTTGAGTGGAAAGGTTAGGAATTGGAAGTATTTGGGAAGGTAAAGTGTGGAGTGCGGTTGGGATGGGTGCGGTTTGGGTTGGAGGAGGAATAGTGGATGTAGGTGGAATAGAGGTTTGAGGAGGAGGAGTGTGGGAAGAAGAATTTTCATAGGAAAAATGGTGGAAGTGGTATGGACTAAAATTGGGGGTGAGGCTTGAGGTTGCAATTTAGTTTGGGGTGGAGGAGAAGAAGGAGGTGTTTGTTGTCTGGGATTTGATGGAGGTGGACTCTGATGAATATGGGCAAAAAATATGGAGTCCTCAGTCCATTCCTCCATGTTTCGAAGGGGGTTTTGGTTTTGAGGTTTATGGGTGGTAGGCTCATCATCATCACTAGGAATTTTCCTAGCGGATGTGGAAATGGCAGGGCCTCTAGAGGGTTGGGGGGATCAGGTTTGGAAGGCTTTGGGTAAAGGGGAGTCATTATCTGAGGGGAGTTTAAAGCTGGATTCAGAGGAGGAAGATGAAAGGGAAGGAGAGGATTCTTCAGCCATTTACTTATCATTTTTAGCCACCCGTTTGAAAAAATGTTGTGGCCCTTTCTTGCAGGTTTTCCTTGCAATCATTTTAAATCTCTTCCTTGGTGTCTCCACTTGAACAGTTGCATGAATTTGGAGTTCATGTTATTGCGGTTTGGTAGGATATGGTTGCGATTGAATGGGGGATTGGGGTTTCGAAGGTTGTTGCGGTTGAGGAAGGGGTTGAGGTTGGGGAGGAGACTACGATTTAGGGATAGGTTGTGGTTCAGATGGAGGGATTGGTGCCCTACCCTTTGAAGCTCTTCTCTCTGCAGCCCTCCTCTCTAGCTTTTCAAGTTCCTCCCTGTGGAACTTCAACAAATCTTTATCGTTTAGAATTTTCTCCATAGTAACCTTTGCTGCTGCTGCTGCTTTAGAGGGAATCTCAACCTCTTCATCCTCCACCTCAACTTCATCAGCAAGGTTTTCAACCTATTCAATGATTTCTTCATCAATAGGTTCATCAACGAGAACCTTCTTCTTGAACTTCTTTGGTTGGCTTGGCCCAGCACCAACAGTACCACGCGGTTTGGGGGTAGGCACGGTTTTGGCTTTCTTTAGGGGCGGTTCAGCTCTCCCTTTTCTTGTATGCTTGACCGCTTTCCCAAATGCCTGATCTGCGGTTTTAGAGTTCTTAGCCATGTAAGGTTCCTTTGATGGAAGAGTGTCAGCATCCCAAAGCTCCTTATATTGAGCATCTCTATTCTTGTATCTGAATGTATGACATACATTCAGACCAAGTGACTCTTCTCCATTTGACCAATCAACTATCAGTTCAGGATATAAATGTCTATGCTCTTCCAAATTTTCGTAGTCTGCAAAGATTGCGGTTAGGAGTATGCATAATGACCTCCATCTTTGATCAACTCCTACCTCCTTAGATTTGTAAGTGTCTATGTGAGCAGAGAGTTCCCTCATCAAAATCTTGGGCCAATGGAGGGGAATTTTGTTGTAGATAGTAGAGCAGTACATCCACTGCTGGCTTGTGAAATTATTGAGGTTGCCATTCTTCCCATAAATGGACTTGCCAACTAAGAAGCAGAGGTGGCTCATCAACTCACCAAAATCTTTTTGAGGGACCGCTTTATACTTGCCTACCAGAGTAGGAATTCCTGCAGTTGTAGACGCGGTTGCATCTTAGACTTCTTGATCAACTCTTTCTGCAGCATTTGGAACGTTGAACTGGTATGCATCCCTCATATCCATATAATCTATTGTGATATCCAACCTTGGACATTTGCGGTTAAGCAGGGAATGGTCTTTCCATTTTCAGTAACCCTCTTCCCTAGAATGGCGTTGGCGTAGAATTGATCAACGTAAGAGGGAATCGTATAATCTTGCTTTTTGTTGAAGAGAGGTAGAATTCCAGAAGCTTCCATCTTCCTTATCAACTCTCTTCCCAAGGCATCTTTCTTTAACTCTTCTTCTCTTATTTTCCATTCAGGCAGGAAAAAGTGAGGATCCTACAAAAACAAATTTTATTTTACCAAGTTAGATCCATTTAAAACAAAGAAATAAACATGAGGACTCAAGAACATATTTACTAGTACGTGGCGTTGTTAAACCAAATTTATCTCACACTTCAATGAAGTGCCTGTTAGAGAAGGTCATAGTTTCCAGCCTATATACTAAGTAAGACTTAAGAATGCAAAATGACAAGTGAGAAATAACATGCGGTTTAAGATGAAATGCGGTTTAGATCAACATAAACAAGATCAGTATAACATCTAACACTTAGAGAAAAAACAGCATGCAGTTTCAAATAATAAACTCATGTGGTTTCCTCATGCGGTTTAACATCTAAAGTGAGCATGCGGTTTCAAACAAGCATTTTCTACATGCGGTTTAACCTATGCGGTTTAACCTAATGAAGCATCCGGTTTAATCTAAAGTGGCATGCGGTTTTGAGAGATGGGGTTCTAAGGCATATTCAAAATACAAAATTTTCAAAATTTTTCTAAGTATGAAAAACAGAATTTGGGAATCATGCAGTCCAACATATAAAGTATTTTCTGAAAATTGTATGAACAATTTATGAACATACCAAGAACACGAAGAACATATATATCATGAAAGTTTACCAAAATCAATAAATAGCATATCAAAATGATCCTAACCAGTTGTAGAGCAACAATGTAACAACAAGATAGCAACTTTTACTCAGAATCATCAAGAAATCATGAAGAACATAGAAATGGGTTTCGAAAACCCTTAAACTGAAATTTCTAAAATTAGCAACCTTTAAGTGTTTAGATCATGAAATAAACAGCATAAGCAGAATCCTTGCAACATTATGAGCAAAACCCAACAAGTATTAATCAAAATGAGCAAGAAACTAAGATTTAATAAAAAATTTGAGGCATATGAACAGTTTAAAGGTTCATCCATGGCAGATTTGCAGAAACTTAAAGATTAAGGTTAGAAAACAAACAATGTCGTTGAACGGTTTCTTGGGAGCTCTAGTGATTGTTGTGTCTCTTGATCATTTAGGACCCATGAGATTTTTCAGATTATGAAAATGTGTTTGAAGTGAGAGAAATAGAGAGAGAAAGTGAATAGTGACAAAAAAAGGTACGGTGCAGAGAGTTGGCAGTGTAAATAGAAAACAGTTGCACATAAAAGGGTATATATAGGTGGTTATTGGGTGGAGTGAAAATAGCTAATGATGGTTCCACTTTCCCAATAAGCGAACCACCATATCAACTTCACCCTTTCACCTTCTTCATACAGCCCAATGACTGCTGATGTGAAGGGTTTTCACAAATATTCCTTTTGCATTTAATGCATTTAAATTTCAAATATGTGGGAAAATATTAGCAAAATTACCCTTATGCAAATAATTTGTCTTAAGAAAGACAAGGACCAAATAATAAATATATAAAACTTACCTGGGTCCACGTGGCATGCATGCAATTTGATATTAAAAAATACTGAATTTTTTTTAAGGATAGAAATATCAATCCGCATTGGAGCTTCTTCAAAGCTAAGAATTGAAAAACATTGAAAATTTTCTAAGTGTTGAAATACGGTTTTGATCATGCGATTTTGAAGCTGTATGCGGTTGAGATACTGCATGCGGTCTTGAATAGGCATGCGGTTTGTCCACGCGGTTTCAACAAGGGTGAGGTTTTGATACCTCAACAGGACTTTTACCTTAACAACATACTTAACACACAAGTTAGTAATAAAAAGTATGGACTTATTTAAGTTCAAGCATACCCATTTCTCCTCTAAGGAATGAAAACCTTTTGGAGTCAAGAGCTTTGGTGAGGATGTCAATAATCTGATTATCTGTCCCCACATACTCTAAATGGATGTTCCCCTTTTCCACATGGTCTTTGAGGAAATGATACTTGATGTCTATGTGTTTGGTTTTGGAGTGCTGTAAGTACCCAAATCTGGCTCATGCCTTTCGGTTAAGTTTCCCGACAATTTCCCGAACTTTCCTAAAGTTCAGGGGCACTTCTGGAACTTTCCCAAACCTTCAAAGGGGCGAAGGACTTGCTAAGAATTAAAATTCCAAGCAGTCCCTCGCTGGAAAGGGGTTTCTAGGTGCCACCTTGCATGGATCTAGAAGCAGGCTGAGTCACCAAGGGATAATGCCGCACGACTTCATTAGCCAGAGGTTAATGCCGCACGACTTCATTAGGAAGCACAAATCAGCCTATAAATAGAGGCCTCATCTACCCATTTTGATATACAATTTCAGGCACTGTTACTCTGTCCAATTGAATACTTGAATTTCCAGAAACCAAAACTCTCCAAAAATCACCTTTCTCCTCCATAAAATTCATCTAAAACCACTCCTACATTAGGAAAACCCCAAGAGAGATAGAGAAAACCATCATTGGTAATCTCTCCTTCCTTTCTCCTTGAAATATCCTTATTATATTGTCAAATTGTTTACTTGCTATTTGCTTTGCTATTCTTGTCATTAAATGTGATATATTGTCATAAAAATCCAATCTTTATCATGTAGATATCATTTCCCCCCTTTCCCCTAACACAAATGATTCATAGAGAATCCATCCCAAGGATGAACAAGGGTCCACAAGTGGCTTGTTCTAGGGAGGATTCATCACATGATGATGTGAAATATCTCCCTTTTACTACATAAAAATGTCATCTTTATTCTCATAATGCATCCCCATCCCTTGACCTTGCTTCCAAGGATTGTCCATAAGGTTCTCATAGGACATAGAAAAGCCTCAAAGGTCTTCCCTTTACAATCATATCTTTAGTTCTCATAGTGTTCATTGCACTTATTTTCATAAAAATGCAATCTTTACTTTTCAAAGTCATCCCCCATGTCCCTTTAGGTTGGATCACTCTCCAAGGATTGTCTAGTGACCTTCTTAAGGCACGAAAGACATAGGATGAGTATAAAGATCCAATCTTTATACCCTTCCCCTTAGTCCCTTTGGTACTTGAAGCATTCCGTGGGGTGGATCGGTGTAAAGGTCTCATCTTTACATCTTTTCCTCCACTAAAATGCCATAGTCAAAGTCTCTTTAGAAGCGGATGAACCTTAGCCCCGACATCTCCGATCATCACTTGAGACGAGCATAAATGTCCCTACCAAGCTCAATCGTCTCAAGATGTAGGATTGATGGGCAAAGGCTCTTCCTTTCTAAAGAGTCTCATTCTTGGACTATAAAAAGGTGTCCCTCTCTCTCGATCATATAAAGACCTAGTCCTGAAGAACGTTGGTTTAAAACACACCAAGGCTCTCAAGCCTAATATGGTTGATTATTCCAAAGGGAGGGTAAAAAGGTCACTTAATGATGATCATAAGTCCAAGATGAGCACGGGATCAAAATCCTGAACACATCAAATCCAAGGAATCCCGAGCGATAACCAACTCAAATGGTTTATACATCCGGAAGATAACTTGGCACATTCCCTCCCCTTTTTCGAATCACATCTCACACACGAACACACAAACGTAAGCACAAAAATCGGATCTAGGAAGACTTGCCTTTGGCAAGGCTCCTTGGGTGAACGCCAAACGTTCTTCCCAAGGAGTAACTTAACCTCCGGACCCTATTTTTTTTTCAAAGTTTTGAGGAAATCAAAATGGCGTGGCGACTCCGTTTTTCAATAAACCGGATGTCTTCAAACTGAGGTGAAGCGGTGACCCTATAAAAAACACGGTTCACATTCGCGATTTGGACCCACATTCACAGTTTGGCGACTCCGCTGGGGAAATGTAAATGTTTCCAAACTTCTTTTTCCATAAGAAGCGTTGGAAACGTTTACGAGGGTTAGCCTTCCGCCGCAGATCCATTTTTTGTGCTTACGCGTTTTTTTTTCTTTCTTTTTCATGCATCCTTTGCATTCTTCTTGGGTTGTGCATACTCTGAAGTGATAAACAGGAATCATTCTGAAGCTGAAAGGTGCCCAAAATGTTCGGGGAACAACTGGAAATAGAGAAAAATTTGGAACACGGAAAGCTTGCTAGATCTAGGGACGGCTTGCAGTCACCCGCTGGATCATAGCCCAGGGTGGCTTCTTTTGGCGCTTTCACCAGGACACTTTACTGAGGTTAATCGACATGGCACTTGGGGCTATTCGGTTCCAAGACTCGTAGGGCTCCCGAGAAAATTTACGTGCTTACTTGTTGCATTTTCTCACTTGTCCCGAAAAACATTCCTTTAAAACACATTCTAAAGAAAATCTCTTTGTTCTTCAACTCAAAAGGAATATTTTTAGGAGGCCGCACACCTACGCGCACCATATATATTGGCCACACTTTGCACGCAACGTCCTTTTACACCCGGAATGTTTTTGTTCAGTGGCAGTCACGGACGGTGTTACGACAGCTTAAGGGCGTGCACGGAGATCATCCCAAACTCCCCATGGCGGCCCGGTGTCGACCAATGCACTAGTCAAAATTGTCACACATTTTAAAACCGTGACTTTTTGGTTGGTTTTGGGTGCTAGACCATGTCCCTTATAGCCTCATTGTATACCCCAGTAAAGGTCAAACCCTGAGCCCGTACCGAAAGTCAAGATCCTTCGGCCGCCCAAGCGAAACTCTACCGAAATTCCGCCAAGGAAAATTGGCGAGAATCTTGTACTCCGACATTGACTTCGACTTTGACCCTTGCAGCGGGATACGTAAGAGTCAGAAGCCCGAGAATTCCGTGCCCGAAAAAAATCAAGATCTTTCGCGCAGAAGCGGAAACTCTTGGCCGAAATTCTCATGCCCAGGAAAAATTTGGCAAGATCTTAGGAACTGACATTGACTTCTGACTTTGAACTCGCGTGAAGTATGCAAATCGACGCTCAATGTGATGCCGTGTCATTCGGAAATTTTATCGTCCGACCCATACCTATTATTTTCTCTGGACAATGCCAAAGCTCAAAACGTCCAATCGCGTAAGCGAAACTCTGCCCGAGAAATTTCGTTGCCAAGGCTGAAAGACGTGACTTTCCCAGCAAGCATTGACATTGCCACTATAATCTTCATACGCTCGTGCGTTAAAAATTCCTACCTGGACCCACTTAGACCCTAGGAACCGTTCTTCTCTCTCTCGGTTGGTGTGGATCCGCGGTGCCACATAGGACCTCGCTTGGGGCTGTCCACTCTTGGGAGGGTCAGAAATACGGTGAAGAAAGCAGGGGCTTATAGACGTAGTGAGGCATAACCCAGTGATCCAGGCATCTAGAGTAGTTGCGAAAAGAAGGACCTTTTCAAACCAAATAGAAATAATTAAAAGAAAGCGCATTTTTAAGTAAACTTGAATAATTAAACGGAATCATAATTG